>JADLZN010002416.1:51456-125561 GCA_018155175.1 Sinocyclocheilus anophthalmus | reverse complement strand
GGGTATCTGCGCAGAAACATTGAGAACACGAGCACCAGGGAAATAGTGAGTGTGCATTTTACCTTCAGCTAACGTAGCATGGACGTGTCGGACGATGGAGTCTCCGATGATCACGGCGTTGCGTTCTGTCTTGCGGAGGGGAGCGAAGTGGTTCTGGGTGGAGATCTCGAAGACCGGAGGCAGCGGAGAGGTCGTCGCCCGGGTCATGGCTCGTATCTTCCGCTGCGGGTGTACCCAGGGTCTGTGGTGTCCCGGCGCTGGAGTGAAGGACATTTGGGAAGATCGCGTCCTGGGTGCACCGATCCTGTGCAGAGAAACACATGGAGAAGAGGTGGTGGGAGAGTTAGCAGCGCACCGTATACTTACCCTGGACTAGTGAGCGTCAGCCCGGGATGTTTCCAACGCGGCTCTCCGCTCTCTCAGCTGGGCCTGCCTCTCCACCAGGTCACGGATCTGCTTCTCCACGGCCTCCAGCTCGACCGCATCGAATGCAGCTCGAACGTGTCCTCACCTTCACTCAAAGGTAGACACACATCCGCCTTTAATGCAAGTAACAGTGAGTAAAACGATGGTAATGTGTGTGAATAGAGTGTTAGTGTAAGCGAGATTAGCGGCAACCACGTTGGCGATGCTAGCTGGCTATATGCTGATAGCGGACTCGGAAAGTCAAAAATAGAACTAGTGCTAACAAGGCGCTCTGATTGTTTTTGTTGTAGAATACGATAGGGGGGAAAAAAAAAAAAAACAAATTACAATATTCACACGTTATAGAAATGAAAATTATGGTGTATAAAATTGATTTTATGATTGAAAAATAGACGGTAAAGAATTATCTTGATGGAGCTTCAACTCAAAACACACGGCAGCAACAAACAGGAAGTGACGCTAAAATGGACTTATCGGTTTCTGTTCAAAAACAACAAGGGCACTTGTCGGCTTCTGCAGTAAAACGTGAACTCGCGATACCTTGAAAGTGGACAAAACATGTTTAGGGTTCAGATCGCAGCTATATGTGGAGAATAATGAACGGCAATCAGCTCATTTTTTTAAAAGTGGCATTTATCGGTTTTTTTGGCAAATGAACTTCATATATAATATATATATAATATATAATATATACAGTGGGTACGGAAAAGTATTCAGACCCCTTAAATTTTTCACTCTTTGTTTATATTGCAGCCATTTGTTAAAATCATTTAAGTTATTTTTTTTTTCCTCATTACTGTACACACAGCCCCCCATATTGACAGAAAAACACAGAATTGTTGACATTTTTTATTAAAAAAGAAAAACTGAAATATCATGGTCCTAAGTATTCAGACCCTTTGCTCATTATTTAGTAGAAGCACCCTTTTGATTTTAATACAGCCATGAGTCTTTTTGGGAAGATGCAACAAGTTTTTCACACCTGGATTGGGGATCCTCTGCCATTCCTCCTTGCAGATCCTCTCCAGTTCTGTCAGGTTGGATTGTAAACGTTGGTAGACAGCCATTTTTACGTCTCTCCAGAGATGCTCAATTGGGTATAAGTCAGGGCTCTGGCTGGGCCATTCAGAACAGTCACAGAGTTGTTGTGAAGTCACTCCTTCGTTATTTTAGCTGTGTGGTAATTGTCTTGTTGGAAGGTAAACTTTTGGCCCAGTCTGAGGTCCTGAGCACTCGGGAGAAGGTTTTCATCCAGGATATCCCTTCTTGGCCGCATTCATCTTTCCTCGATTGCAACCAGTCGTCCTGTCCCTGCCGCTGAAAAACACACCCCCACAGCATGATGCTGCCACCACCATGCTTCCCTGTTTGGACTGTCTTGGACAGTTGATGAGCAGTGCCTGGTTTTCTCCACACATACCGCTTAAATTAAGGCCAAAAAGTTCTATTTGGTCTCATCAGACCAGAGAATCTTATTTCTCACAGTCTTGGAGTCCTTCAGGTGTTTTTTTATGTGTCTTGCACTGAGGAGAGGCTTGCGTCGGCCACTCTGCCATAAAGCCCCGACTGGTGGAGGGCTGCAGTGATGGTTGATTTTCTACAACTTTCTCCCATCTCCCGGTTGCATCTCTGGAGCTCAGCCACAGTGTTCTTTGGGTTCTTCTTTACCTCTCTCACCAGGCTCTTCTCCCCCGATAGCTCATTTTGGCCAGACGGCCAGCTCTAGGAAAGGTTTCAGTCGTCCCAAACGTCTTCCATTTAAGAAATGAAGGCCACTGTGCTCTTGGTAACCTTAAGTGCAGCAGAAATTTTTTATGTAACCTTGGCCAGATCTGTGCCTTGCCACAAATCTGTCTCTGAGCTCTTCAGGCAGTTACTTTGACCTCATGATTCTCATTTGGCCCCCTTCCCTTTTGACATCCCTGTGAGCTGTCTGTCTTATCAGACAGTGTGTGTCTTTCCTATCAGTCCAATCATATAATCAACACAGCTGGACCTCAAATTGAAGGTGTAGAACCATCTCAAGGATGATCAGAAGAAATGAACAGCACCTGAGTTAAATATATGAGTGTCACAGCAAAGGGTCTGAATACTTAGGACCATGTGATATTTTCGTTTTTCTTTTTTAATAAATCTGCAAAAATGTCAACAATTCTGTGTTTTTCTGTCAATATGGGGGGCTGTGTGTACATTAATGAGGAAAAAAAAATAACTTAAATGATTTAGCAAATGGCTGCAATATAACAAGAGTGAAAAATTTAAGGGGGTCTGAATACTTTCCGTACCCACTGTATATGAATATGAATCATGTTAGCAGCTGACTTCATTTAGCAAACATATATGTCCTTTAGTTATTTTCACACTTAATTATCACACTTAATTTTTTTTACTTAACTTTTCACTCTTTATTTATTTATTTTTGTAAGGAACAGGCTGAAATTAAGGAAATGATTAATTGCAAGTCTCTTTCAAATCACATTATTTTATATATGTAAAACTAGAAACAAATGACTGAACAAGAACAACTAACTTGACTGTGAAATCCATACGCTTTTGCTTATTAAGAAAAGGACATTTGAGAAATGGATGCTTTGTGCAGCTGAACATTGGGTGGTATTTAGAGTAGGTTGTTATTGAGCGTAGTAAGAAAACATAGTAAGAAAACATAACATTACCAGAACACGATGCAATTAGACAATGTCCAGGCGACACAACGGAACCCATGCAGACAGGATGTGAGACAAGATACAGGCTTATGGTCTAGGGACTGAATTGGTCTAAGAAAGATAATATTACAAATCAGTGTGTGTGTGTGTGTGTGTGTGTGGTAAATGTCAAGAGCATGATAATCTGTTCTTTGAGCAGATGGATCTGACAGAGCTACTGAAGGTGTGAAACACACTCCCTCAGCCTTGTCAGCTTATTTACACACACACACTCGCAAACACACACTAACACATTTAAATGTCGCACAGAAGCCAATTATATGAGACATGGTGATAGTTACATTCTTAATCTGACAGATTATTGGACAGACAATCTGTCATAATCTCTTTTTATGTTCACGTATGAGTGCATGTACGTATTAAACCTTATTTAAAACATAGACATCATAGCCTGTCATGATCATGCACACGGAGCATTACAGCAAAATTAGTTATGATGTCAAATGGTATTTGTAGCATTTGTCTGATTTGCTGTTTTTTTCGTCAACTTTGATCTTTTTTATGTATCATGATAAGTATTTTTTCCGTATGTCTTAATATATACGCATCTCTGAAGCTGAAGTGTGTGTATAGGTTTGTGTATTTCTGGTACGTAGTGGTCAGAGAAGAGGGAGAGGATTGTTAAATATTAATCCTGAGGTTTGTTTTGAGGTCTGTGGTGGCAGCTGGATGTCTCCAGTGTGTGTGTAGGTGAGAGAGGGTGTGTGCGCTCTTTTTCTATTTGTGTGTATATCATCTGTGTCTGTTTGCGGTGTACGCACGCTCCTTTTTTTGCTGATGTATTGGTGATTCCGAGAAGTAAGTGGCGCCAAGATGGATTTGGTTCAATATGATGGAGTAAACTGATAACGTCTAGGGGCAGGTGTGTGTGTGGGACATAAACACACAGCTAGTATAATTTATATATTATACTTATTATATATGCACATGTATTATAAATATAACTTTAGACTGAAATAATGTGATCAGTGGTGATCTGGAGAGAAAAAACAAATCCTCTAAAGTGACAAAAATCAGAAAACGGCTGATTTGCCCCCTAGCCTTCAGTAGTTCTACTTTCTCGTACACTAAACAGTATTTATATCTTCATTGTACGGTCTCAGGGTTCATAAAGTGCATGATTGTGCATATATATGCTCACATGAACATTCTGTGGAACAGAAAGGGCGTGCCCTAATGTTCCCTAAGCTCTGGGGGCCGAAACGAATGAGCTAATTTATCTACTGTTAATGCTTGGCCATTTATAGATTTTAATGAAATCATAATTGCCAGATTAATACATGATTCACTTTCAACAGGGACAAAAGTAATAGAGACGAAACATAAAATTATTTTACCCGCATATTCATCACTCCTGTTGGTTTCTCTGGTGATAAAGTTTAAAATTAGACCCCCGTTAAAAGATATCTGTGACGGATGGTGCAGCATGACAGTGCTAATTAAAGTGAGTTATCTGTGCATTTTATTTCTGGGCGTGAGAGAGATTGTTTCATTTGAAAAAATCGTTAATAAAGCAAAAGGTATGGAAACGGATCAAGTGTGTAACGAATACCTGCCCATCATTTATCTACAGTATCTGCGAAAGCGGGTAATGAGTGGAAAGAGTGAAATTTGAAATGGGAATATATGACTTTTCACATGCACATGCGCAGAAACATACAGTAGCGAGACCTAAAATCTAAACAAAATTTTATGAAATGAATATCAAGAATGTGAAAGACTTTTTGACGCAAAGTTGACTAAAATAAAAAAGGTTAAAGTATTATTCCTGGCATTATTCCTGACCATCCATGACATACCTGTGGAAGCTGCCGAAGATGCAGTTTCTTTACCTTGGAGGAAGTGCTTCACGGTTCATGATCCACAAGACAATGGGTCTAAGTGCACCCAAGATTCTGAAGCTGAGTCTTGCAGCATTTATATATTGGGTTGTGAGAACATAACGTCTCAGGAAAATTAGTTTGATACAAATTGTCACACTTAAAAACAGTCGATAAGCATTTAAATTGTACCGAAATCGACATTGTGATAAAAGTACTTATTCAGTAATCAATATCTTGATAAAAGTACCCTAGAGGCAGATTTCAGGTTCATTATAAAGAAAATGATAAAAGCTGTACAAAGGTCAATTATGAAACATCATCACACTCTAATAAGCGAGTGATTAGTGCCGAATGACCTTAAACATCTGCTACTCAAATCATGTAATAGACATTTATAAATACGTGACCTACAAGTCAATTATGACCTTTTTATGAAGTATTTTTTTATGAAGATGATTGGAATTCTTCACGAATATAGCTGTTAGTTGTAATTAAATATGTATTTCTCCTTCTTTCAAACCGTACCTCCCATCATATTGTCAACGTCTTCTTTACTTACCATCACAGTTAATGCATTCTGGGAAATAAAGTGTTCTTCCACTGTGGAACAAAAAGATCAATAGATTGATAGATCAATCCATTTGATGCCATAATTCAAATTCAGTAATTCTAAATTCAATTGAATGACTTGTACAGAAACCACATGCTCCCCCTTAGAGTTCCTTTAAGTGTCTGTAAAAGCCTTAAATTTTGTGATCTCTACCTGTTCTCCATCAAACTTACGTTGTCTTCTCGACACCTCTTAGATCAGATCAAAGTAGCAGTTTTGTTTGGTTTACTTTTTTTTTGAAGCACCTGCTGTGTACACTGTAAAACACTGCCATGATTCTAACACTATATTTGGCAACACTGCATTTACAGTACAGAAATAATACCATCTCTTGTAAACAATTAAGCGGTGTGGGGTTTGCATTTTCTATTGTGGGGACTGAGAGGGTTTGTTTTCCCCTCTTGTGAACTGTAAGTTGAGGCTGTAACCCTTTAGGGCGCCAGGGATTTTTGGAAAAATGCTGGATTTTGACATCAAGATTTCAGAAACTTGTGGCTTGAAAGGGCTTAAAGATAGAGATCTAATGTATATTAGAAAAATGTTGGGCATGACCGTAGGTTTGTGGGGTGTAAATATACTCGTCTAATATGCATATTATGATGTCATCAGATTTTCTAATAGTATAGTAGTAGTATTTTTTATTTTTCTTGTCTTTTTATCCTCATTCCAAATGAACAGAAAAGAGGAAACCAACAATAAAACAGGATAAAGTACTATATAGTAATAAAACGCATGTGAACAGTAGCCTACTTTTTGGTCAGTTCATCAGTAATATTCAGGAAAAAATATATATGGGGTGGATGTTTGAACTTATTTGCATGTTTTTTTTTGTCTTTTTATCCTCATTCCAAATGATCAGAAAAGAGGAAACCAACAATAAAACAGGAGAAAGTAGTAAATTATTACTATATTACTGTGCCATAGTAAAATGCATGTGCCTATTTTTTGATCAGTTGACCAGCTATCTGCCCAATCAGGTATCAAGGTGACACGGTTTATAGTTCTTGAGAGTATGTTACCTCTCATTGCATGGCACAGCGCACAGACCTACCCCACACTGACTGCACCGTGTACCGCGGCCACTCCCACCAATTTGGGGCACTGGATCCAGAGGTCCAAAGAGCTAGTGCTACTTCCAGCCTTATTTCTCCTACCCCTGCTGCCTCTACCTGTAGCAACAGCTCTCCTATGGACACTACGCCCACGTTCACCGCTGCCACCCCCATCCCCGTTGGGCAAAGGGTCGAAATGATCACTTGTTTGTGCTTCGTGAACACTCTCGCCTTGCACGGCGGCACCATTGCGCTGCAAAGATGTACCGGGAGAAGCGCGATTATTAGACGAGCGATCGTCATTTCCAAAAGGCAAATATTCCCCTTCAGAGTCAGAATCGGCGAATAACATTTGCAACACATCCTCACGGTACAACTTTTTATTAGCCATTTGGTGATTTTCTCTCACAAATCTGACAATTTACTCGCACGCTATGAGCTGAACTGCTTCCGCATCAATGACACGATAGCTCACTTGCTCTGCTATTTCCTCGAACACTTTGAATAGGAATGTGACGTAATTTTGGTCTAGAATCAAAGTACTACATGTCTGCCATCTAGTGGTAGGGAATACAAATGAGATATTACACCATTGTTACGTCTAAGACGTATTGTATGCTGTGGATGTGTTCCTGTTGTCTCCTCTCTACCAGGATTGGTCCAAGGCTTAATGAGAGACTGATGGTGGGTGGACCAGAGACGAGACCTGTGCTATAAATTACCCCGGATCTCGCTGGAGGGCGCTCTCACTCTGACTGCCACTTTTTATGCTCGCTATGATCATTGCTCTGTATGTCTCTCTTTGATTGATCATGCTTGCTCCGGTGTTAAACCTGTGTGTTAAGCTCTAGTGAAAATGCTGTGAGATCTCAAGTCTATATTCTAACGGAGTGCTGTTAGTTCATGTGTTGTGAGAGCCTTATGTTTTTAACTTCAATGTTTCACTGTTTATGTTTGTAAGCCATGTGTGAGTCTGTAGGGGGTGAGTGCCTTATTTGTTTTTATAGGCCACTCGGCCATTACCCTTTTCTCTTGTTTTTGGGTAGACAAGGAGTGAGGTTATATTGTTGTATTTTGGCTTCTTTATTTTGATGCACAGGGAAGTTAGTTTCTTTAATGGGAAGTTAGAGTGTTTTGTTTATTGTTTTGGCATTTGCTCACCCCTGATAATTTGCCTCAGTTTCTTTAATTTGTTTATTTCTTTGTGATGATATTGTTTGTACTCTCCAAAACTGCTACCGCACAAATTTATCAGAAGATCAAAGAGATTTAAAATGAGTACTTAAACAGCCATTCATTGTGTTGTTTATGTTGCGGTCCTGACCTAGACCGGGGCCGTAACATAAATTGGGAGCTCATCCGGCCGGTTGTTCGTCACAGATTGTCTAAATTGGGCATTCGTCCGTTGCGGATAACATTAATTAGGGACTCGTTTGGTGCAGGTAATAAATTGTGGAGGTTTATTTGGGCGTATCAGTGAAGGGTAAGATGAATTGGAGATTTGTTTATGGCTTGTTAATGAAAGTACCATATGTTGCGGATTTGTTCTGTACGTATCAATTAAGGTATTTGGCGGAATTAACCATGCGTTTGTTTGCCTGGTAATTTTCTTTTGGTGTGGGACGAGTTTACGGTCAAATATGGAATTTGATTTAACGTCGTTTATGTTATCTCCTACTACGGAGGTCTTTAATAAGTGTCGTAAGGCTGATTTGTTGCAGATTGCGGATTTCTTTAATTTTTCTGTTCCTAGGGAGGGGCCAAAACAGGTAGTTAAAGATAAGTTGTATAACAAGTTGGTAGAGGCTGGGATTTTGCCGGATGAATCTGTGGAAGGGTTACCACGGAAGAGTGTTGAAACTGAGGTAGGTGAGGAAACTTTTTCTTTTCCTAACATCGATCCTAGTCATCCTTGTTTGATCCTATGTTAGCGATTAAATTGAAGGAGTTGGCTCTACAGTTAAAGAAACAGGATTATGATGTGCAGCTGCTTCATTTTCGAACTTTGGAGCTACAGGCTGATGGTACGTTTAAATTACGTAGACTGGAAATACAAGCCAAATAACAATCTAATGCACATGTGCCTATGCCTAGGTCTAGACCTCCATCTCCTTGTTCGCCAGTGAATGCGTCAGTTTCAGCTGTATCGGAGCAAAGTCCGCCACACGCTGCTACTTTGTCTGTTGGTGGGTCTGTAACCAGTCTTGATGTGAGTAAATATGTCACACTTGCACCTCATTTTAGAGAGACTGAGGTAGATTCTTTCTTTGTCGCTTTTGAGCGTATTGCGGCTACCTTGCATTGGCCGAAAGAGTTGTGGTCATTGTTTCTGCAGTGTAAGTTAGTGGGTAAAGCTCAGGAAGTGTGTACAGATTTACCTATCGAGCAAAGTTGGACTATTATATTGTCAAAGCTGCGGTGTTGCGAGCGTACACATTAGTACCTGAAGCTTATCGTCAGAGATTCCGAAACCATCAGAAAATAGCCAGTCAAACATTTAGTGAGTTTGCTCGTGAGAAAACTGTGTTGTTTGATAAATGGTGTACAGCAAGCAGAGTTACCACGTTTGAGCAGCTACAAGAACTTTTACTGTTGGAAGATTTTAAAAGTTGCGTTTCAGAGGATATTGTTGTATATCTAAATGAGCAAAAGGTATTGTCTGTACTGAAATCCGCTGTTTTGGCAGATGAATTTGTGCTCACGCACAAAACTATTTTTACTTCGTCTATGTGTAGAGAGAAAAATGGTTCATCTGTTGAATTTTCTGTGAGAAACAGCTTGAGAGTTTTTAATAAGGGTAAGGGAACATGAGGGAGTAGAGGAGCCATGTCGAATGTGTTTCGTAACACAAATGTGTTTCGTGAGGGAGAAAGACGTGTGTTTTTTTGCTGTGAGCCAGGACATTTAATTGTAGACTGTAAGCGTTGGAATCAGGGTAAGCCTCCTGCGAAACCAAAAGGAGTTGCTTTGGTCCATACTGCTTCCATGCCGTCTCAGTTTTCTAGTTCGCATACGGAGTTATACTGCCCATTTATTGCAAATGGTTCTGTATCTCTTTCAGAGGAGCAGGGAGATTTGAAGCCTATTACAATCTTGCGAGATACGGGTTCAGTTCAGTCTTTCATCTTGGAAAGTGCACTAGAATTTTCTGAACAGTCATACTGCGGAGCGAGCGTGTTAATCCGTGGCATTGAGCTTGGCTGTGTTAAAGTGCCCTTACATTCAGTTTATCTCCAGTCTGATTTGTTCACAGGGTTCACGAAGTTGGGAGTATGATCTCGGCTTTCTGTTGAGGGAGTCGATCTGATTTTGGGTAATGGTATCACTGGTGGTAAAGTGTTTCCTCAGCCTATCGTAGGGGACACGCCAGAGTTGCGCGAACAGATTGATGTGGGTCAACAATTTCCGTCTGTCTTTTCTGGCTGTGTGGTAACGCGTGCTCAGACTAGAAAGTTTGATGATGTTCTAGATGTGTCTGAAACATTCATGACTGATAGAGTTGACAAAAAGGAATGTGTGCAGGATGTTTTTTTTCTAATGTCTGTATTCCTGATCAGGATGTTGCAGTCCGACTTGAATCTCTGCTGGGAACAGGGAGGGAGCAGCTGGCTGCCTTGCAGAAAGCTGATCCATCACTAGATAAGTGTGTTGCTGTGGCTGTAGAGAAAGATGAAGTAGCGAATAAGGATGTGGTTTACGTTTGAGAAGATGGGGTGCTCATGCGTAAATGGTCTCCATCAGGGAAGGATCTGAGCTGGAAAACTGTATTTCAGGTAGTGGTCCCTGATAATTATCGTGAACCGATTCTGCGTTTAGCTCATGATCATGCTCTCTCTAGCCATTTGGGAGTAAATAAAACTTTCAATCGCTTCATTCGTTATTTTTACTGGCCTAGTTTGAAATCAGCAGTTTCCAAATAATGTCATTCATGTCATGTATGCCAGTTAGCTGGTAAACCTAATCAGGGAATTCCTAATGCTCCTCTTCATCCTATTCCAGTTCTGTCGGAACCATTTGAGAGAATCATTATTGATTGTGTTGGTCCATTACCAAAGACAAAGTCTGGTTATCAGTACCTGTTAACAATAATGTGTGCTGCTACTCGGTATCCTGAGGCGATTCCTATGCATACAATTAGAGCTAACAACGTGACAAAATAACTGACTAAATTATTTTCTACATTTGGCATTCCCAGGGTCATACAGTCAGATCAAGGTATACATTTTACCTCTAAGCTGTTTGCCCAGGTTTTGAACTGTCTGTCTGTGAAGCATACAATTTCTAGTGCTTACCATCCAGAGTCACAGGGGGCACTAGAACAATTTCACCAGACATTAAAGAGTATGTTGTGTTCGTATTGTTTCGAAACAGGGAAAGATTGGGATGAGGGTGTTCCGTTGGTCCTATTCGATGTGAAAGAGACCATTCAAGAATCCTTGGGGTTCAGTCCGGCCGATTGCTCTAATTGAAAAGTTTCCTTCTCTTTTCTTTGATGTGCCTAGTGAAACCACAGTGTTGGAGCATGACATTGATGTGGGTGGTTGTTCCCCCATCAAACAGAACTCTTACCGTGTAAACCCATTCAAAAGAAGAATAATAAAAGAAGAATCTGCATACTTGCTAGAACATGGTTTTGCTGTGCCAAGTTCGAGTTCGTGGAGCTCAGCATGTCTGCTGGTGCCGAAGTCCGATAGAAATTTTAGATTCTGCACAGATTACCGTAAGGTTAATTCCATTACGAAACCTGACTCTTATCCTTTACCAAGGATGGATGACTGTATTGACAGGGTTGGCACTGCAAAGTTCATGACCAAGCTTGACCTATTAAAAGGTTATTGGCAGGTCCCTCTGACAGCCAGGGCCTCAGAAATGTCCGCCCGTGTCACACCTGATCATTTCCTTCAGTACAGGAGGATGGCTTTCGGGATGCGAAACACACCCGCGCTACATTCCAACGCTTGATGAGAATTGTGCTGGCTGTACTAGAGAACTGTGAAGCATACTTGGACGACATTGTTGTTTAATCATTTGACTGGAAACAGCATCTGATAAGTCTCTGTTCAGTGTTTGAACGGTTAATGCTGCATCACTTACCTTGAATCTTGCCAAGTGTGAGTTTGGTAAAGCTGTCGTGACCTATTTGGGAAAACGTGTGGGTCATGGACGTGTGGGTCCTGTGGAGGTAAAAGTTGAGTGTATTGTTAATTTCCCAGCTCCAACCACAAAACGGGAGTTACGCAGTTTCTTGGGAATGACAGGATATTATCGTGCCTTTTGCAAAAATTTTGCTGAGATTGCATCACCACTCATAAATCTTTTGAGTCAGTCCAAAGTGTTTGAATGGAATATAGTGTCAACTAGCTTTTGATGTTATCAAGACGTTGTTGTGTAGTGCCCCAGTTTTGTCCGCTCCAAACTTCTTAAGAGCATTTAAATTGGAAGTGGATGCAAGTGATGTAGGAGCAGGTGCAGTTCTTATTCAAGAAGATGCTGCGGGAATTGATCACCCAATCTGTTACTTCTCAAAGAAATTCATGAAGTCACAGCAGCATTACAGCACCATCAAAAAATAAGCCCTTGCACTGTTGCTGGCACTCCAAAACTTTGAAATATATCTTGACGCTTGTACTGTTCCTATTTTGGTGTATACTGACCATAAACCCCTTGTGTTTCTCTTCCGAATGTCAAATTCAAACCAGAGGTTGATGCGCTGGTCTCTTCTGATCCAAGGTTTTAACCTGGAAATTCGGCACAAGAAAGGATGTGAGAATGTGATTGCTGACGCTTTGTCGCGTTCTCCAAGTAAGCTTGAGAGTTAAGAATCGTTCTGTTTTTGTGTGTTACAAATATATATTTATTTGTAATTCTAAGGGTGGGGGTGTTACGTCTAAGACATATTGTATGCTGTGGATGTGTTCCTGTTGTCTCCTCTCTACCAGGATTGGTCCAAGGCTTAATGAGAGACTGCTGGTGGGTGGACCAGAGACGAGACCTGTACTATAAATTCCCCCGGATCATGCTGGAGGGCGCTCTCACTCTGACTGCCATTTCCATTTTAGAGACATGTTTTTAAATGTGACTCATATAAATATATTACAGGCATGCAACCTTTTTAAGGCAGCTTTAATCGCCTTTTGGCACCTTCATGACTTAACTGACCACGACATTGCACGCATTTAGTTTATTTCCCACTTTGATATGAAAGGATACAGTCTACAGCGCGTGCCGGCACCTTTGTGCGTGGCAATTGACAGCCACTCGCTGCGAGCACATAACCGTTTCTGCACTCAGCTGACTCGCGCCTGGCACTGCATTGAAGTGGATCGCGCGTCTGAAATGTGTCCTGTCTCAGTCATTCTATTCTGCAACTGAATAATTGCCTTCTTGTCAGAGAAAAAAGTGACAGAAGCCGCAGTGTTCCCCAACCCTAGCCCCGCCCCTGCGTTAAATATTTTTAACGCATTAAACTGAAAAAAATATATCGCCTGCGTTAACGCGCTAATTTTGACACCACTAATAAAAACGTTAGAAATTGATAATTATATAACGTTTCCTTTCCACGGTTATTCAAACAGCGAATACATTATTTAGCTATAGAAAGTGACATTATCACTAACATTGATCTATCGCGAGGTTAAGCACTCTCAAAAAAACAAAACTATCGTTATAATCACTGAAGCTGTATACACTGTGAAATTAATCTCTTACTCACATTGTACGTACATCTGCGCTTTGTTGTTTATGATGAGAGAATTTGCAAGAGTCCGGAATTCAGTCAGCGAATGTGCGCACACTTAACAAAACTGATCTGTTTCAACGATGACTCATCTGAACGCCTCTGATTGGCCACTGCATTCCTAAGCTCAACAGAATTGTGTGTGATTGGTTAAAATGCGCAACACTTTAAAAACGCCTCAAATGAAATACGGTGCAACATGAGCAGATCTTAATTTAATGCCGCAATCGACACTGTCTGTTCATATTCACTTTGTTAGCAACAGACGTAATAGATTTAATTTGTTTGTGCAGGGGCATTTTTGTCCAATTTAGTGCCATTTTTGCCCCAAGTCCCCGTGGCCAGGGGACACGCTCCTCCTATGAGCAAAACCTGTGTTAAACACTCAATCTAATATGTATGCTATATAGAGAGGGATTTTCAAAGACTTCTGTAAATTACATACATTTGTATTTGTTGAATTACCAATAATAGAAAAGTAAACACTACAATCTTTTGTTTTGTATACCGTTTACTTTAAAAGTTCAATCTAATAATTTTTTATCAGTAAACATATTTTAACAGTGAACAAATAATTTTCTTAGAAATGTTAAACAGTAAACTAATAATGTCTAAGAACTGTTAAACAGAGATAGTAAACAAATGAAGACAGAGAATGACGGCTTTGATGCTCAGGCACTGTGCTGCCAAAATTTACGTCCCACACGCAGTCAAAATAAAGGTCCTGCATCCGACACACTGCCAATCAGAAAAACTTCCCAGCTGATGCAATAATTAAAAAATTTCAAATATCGGCCTTGGTGATGGATCAGTCAATCACTACTGTCAATATGTCAATATTGTATGTTTCAGCATATACATACTGTAGCGTCTGGACCACTCAAACACACAATATATATTTTGTTAGCTAGATTTCACAAATACTCTGTAACACCCCAGGAAGCCGAACAGGCCCCTGGTTTCATGGTAACCCGGACACCCGATACATTTACAACCTTGTGGAATGTGAGCAGAGACTCTCAGCTGCATTTTCCAGAAGCAAGAGGCACAAAGGCAGAGTAGAAATTGACTTTTCTACTAATTAATTCATAGGAAAACCTTTCTTTGAATGAACACACATGATCCTTCAGGTCATTGGGTATATTATTGTCATCGTGTATTTTGTCTTTGAAATTGTATACTGTGATGCAGGTTTATAATCGAAACACACTCCTGTCATCCTTTCACTATTTGTAATCCTACCTTGTCTAGTATCTATGAATTCGCCTTCTTATGATCGAAACAAGCGTGTATATTATATATTGGTACATAGGCAATATATATTAGGGTCCTGAGAACCTGTAGTAATTTCGATTCAAGTCCATTTGCAACTTAC
The DNA here is from genome assembly GCA_018155175.1 of Sinocyclocheilus anophthalmus. Taxonomy (NCBI): domain Eukaryota; kingdom Metazoa; phylum Chordata; class Actinopteri; order Cypriniformes; family Cyprinidae; genus Sinocyclocheilus; species Sinocyclocheilus anophthalmus. The sequence continues at coordinate 110,813 of JADLZN010002416.1, read as the reverse complement.
CATGCTTAGAGAACAAAGGGTCGTAAAACCCTCCAGCAATCGCCACTCCCGCTCGGATTTTCCATCTTTCTCATTGGACAAGCCTATCTTGAGAGGCGGGGATCTTCTCCGACATTAAAGGCCCCGCTCCAGGGACCGCCCCAGTCGGTGGTTTGTTGGGATTCTGAGAGGTGGTGAGAAAAACGCTCCCAGAACATCATTAAGCTCGTGCCAGGCTTCGGCCTTGTCCTTTCCATTTCAATCAAGATTCTCTGACTCAAAACTGGTTCTTTCTCATCAACCAACTTCAGCAAGATCTTGGGCCTTAAGATTGCATCAGGAATCTCTTTCAGACAGTCGAGACTCGCAAGTATCAAACTTAGTCTTATTAATTAAAACATTAAGTATCAGTTACACCTTTTTACAAAAGTGTGTTTGAACTAAGAATCTGACGTTTCCCTCAGGCGTAGATCTGCTGAATATGCAAATGTTTCAATAAATTCATGTTCTTATTTCCGCTTCTCTTTAAAGGGTTAAGCTTTAACCCTTTCCTATACCAACTGTATGTGTGTGTGTGTGTGTATGTGTATGTTAGACCAGTTTATGTGTTTATGTAGTATGTTAGACTAGTTTAAGTGTTTATGTAGTTAATAAAACCTTACTTGTATCACACTTGACGTTGTTCTTTGTTTGCTCATAACTGGAGTCACTTAATCCTGCAGATTTACGTTACAAACTTATAGAATTGTACAGTAAGAAGTTTATTTCCTTTAACCAGGAAATTAACGTTCTTAGAATTGACAAGACAGTTGACCCTGAGAGGTCAGCTAAATATCTACAGCGGATCTAAAATATTCATAATTAATTATAACTAGTTATGGTTAATTATTCATATTTCCTCATGAGCTGATTCGTTACAATACTGTATAACATGAAGACAAATATCAGGGTAACCAACTTGGCATACTCTATAATATCTGTCACACTCAAACCAATCGAGGGAAAAAGAAAGAATGCAGTGACCTAATGTGATGTAAGCAGGGGGATGGCTGAGAGCCTGAGAATGCCAGTGACCCAAATTCAGACAAAAACAAACACACACACAAGCCCCTCAGATGAATGAAAATAGGCAGGTAAACAACAAAGAACGAATGTTTGAGACTTTTTGTATGCTTGTTTGTTTGTCGAAGAAAGAGATGGCTAGAAAAACTCTTAGTGGAGGCCAAAGAAAGGGTTATTTCACTGTCCAGCTCATTTGATTTTCTACTTGTTTATAATGATAATTAATATTTCATATCTGCCAAATTAATGAAGATTATTAACATTTCACATTGATTTAGTGGCTTCCAACACTCAGAAAATAGTTTTTCACTGTCGCATAAGAAGACTGGAATTCAGAGAAAGAAAGCAAGAGAGATGTTTTCTATGAGCATCTGATCAAAAGAGTCAGAGTAATTAAGCTCTCCTCCAGTCTCTGTGAGAGTGCTCTCCTCAAATGCTCTCATTTAATTGCTTATATCACTGCAACTTCTAAAACAATTAATAGGAAGCAATCTGAGTAAAATGTAAAAAGTTATCTAGTAATGCCGGGAGTGTGAGAGCAGGTTATATTACACCTCGGTCGACAAAAAATATATAAAACCGTTTACGCACTAGCGTTCACTCTGGATTAAATCCACATAATCAGACTTGGGTACCTGCTTTTATATAGCCAATAAACAAAAGCTATCATCATACCATCTGTGCTTTGTGAGTCATATAAAATCCTGTGATCTGTCATTGGGATAAATCTCACGTGGGGTGTGCAGTCAAACTGGTCGTATATGCAACTTAATGGATATGTTTTTTCACAGTTTTTGTAACCATTTGCCTATAACCTTGACAAAGGTCAAACTGAAACTAGTCTTGCATATCCAGATTTTTGAATGATGGCATAAGGTCCACAATCCTGCTTTTAATGGCCGAGAACCGCCCACTTAGACAGGAAGAAACTGTCTGAATGACATGTCAAGTGGCAAACAACAGTTCATTTTGTTTCAATTCAGGGGCTTGTTCATCTGAAATAGAAGATGCCACAACAATAAACCAGTGTGTAAAAAAATAATTCAAATAATGGTGCAGCAGTCGCCACAAAACTACTCCAAATGTAGTAGGTACACAATATTCCACAGACACATTTTGGTTTGTTTACTGAGGTAGGCTTTACAATTCTGCCTGTATACTAGTTTATTTGTCTCAAATAAAATTTCAAAAAGACATGACTATGCCACAAACCTAATAATAATACAACATCTGGTAAAACAGATACATCACTAAAGTAAAGAGAAATATTAACTTTTTAAAGGGGTCATATGATGCGATTTCATTTTTTCCTTTCTCTTTGGAGTGTTACAAGCTCTTGGTGCATAAAGAAGATCTGTAAAGTTGAAGACTAAAGTCTCAAATCCAAAGATATTTTCTTTAAAATTTAAGAGTCAGCCACACCTACCTAAAACGGCTCGTTCTAACAAGCCCCCACATGTCTACGTCACTATGTGGGAAGATTTGCATAACGCTGCCCAAATGTTCACACAAAGAAAGAAGGCGTAACTTTTATTCTCGCTGTAGTATTGTTGCCGCTGCCGCCATGTCCTGAAGACGCTGTTTCGTTGTGAAAGCAAAAAAAAAACTGGTTGGTCTTCTAAAAGAGGCCGATATTCGCTGCGTCATGCCTAGAGCGATCCGTGTGGTGCTGAGGGGAAACATCAAACTTAGTGCTGGGCTTCGCTGGCTCGGCGTTCACAGCTCCTTCGCGTGGAGACCGCAGTTCTCGACCCCGCCACCTCAGCTCACTCTTGCCCAGCTTCAGCTCACGCTAAGCAGGGGCTTTGGCTCACGCTAGGCCGCTGTGTTTTTCGTTGTGAAAGCGAAACTACTTTGTTGGTCTTCCAAAAGAGGACGATATCGGCTTCGTCATACCTGGAGCTGATCCGTGCCAGTCGCTGAGGAAATACAACAACTTTGAGCTGTGAATCGCCGGATCGGCTTTCACCATTTTCACCACTCCTTCGCCGGGACCGCCGTTCTCGACCCCCCGCCTCAGCTCACTCTTGCCCAGCTTCAGCTCACGCTAAGCCGGGCTTCACTCAGTCTAGCCCGCCGTGTGTTTCGATTTGAAAGCGAAACTACTTTGTTTGGCCATTCAGAAGAGGACGATATCTGCTTTGTCATGTTTAGAGCTGATCCGTGCTGGTTGCTGAGGCAATACTTCAACTTCGCGCTGTGGATCACCGGATCAGCATTTATGGAGGACGTTTTACTGATCCTGGGAGAGTAACGTTAGACTAAAATGTCGGCAGTTCTGACTCATGTAAGTACGTTTTCTTGTATCATTTGCCACTGATGGTTAAAACGCGAGTTTTGGGCAGTGTGGAGTAGAACTTGTTTGTCATTTCTCTGATCACAAAATCAGACATGGTTTTATGTTTATGCGGCAACATAGCACGTAAAAAGACAGTATAAGTCATTATAATCAGTAATTATGTCCCCAATGGATGCAACAAATGCATAGTTTGTAATGGGTTTTAATGTTTTTGGTCTCGTCGCTCCGGCTGGGACACCCATCACAGTATGGTGAGGGCATAACATTTCCGTCTCACGCTTGAGGTATGCGGCCAATCACAACGCACTAGATAGCTGGCCAATCACAGCACACCTCGTTTTTTCAGACCGATGAGCTTTGTAAAAATTGACGCGTTTCAGAAAGGCGGCGGCATAGCGGAGAAACAATAATGTACAGTTGTGGAAAATAATGTGTTTTTTGAACTTGAAACCGCATAAACACATTTCATTACACCAACTACACCAAATAATGTTCTTTTTAGCAACATCATATGACCCCTTTAAACTTCAACCATAGTATAGTGAAAATATTTGCACTATAAAATGTTTGCAAAATAAATAAATCTGATATACTATCAAATATAGTGTAATGAAATATTATCACTATAAAATGTTCACAAAATAAATAAACCAACCCCCAAAAAGCTGGACAAACCTATCAATTTATAGTGATTAATACAGAATAATTTGAATGGCAGTCAATGGGAGAAACGTTGGTCATGGGAAAAAAAAAAAAACAACAACAACAACTGCAACTCCCAAAAGTATGCCAGCCAATTGGGTTAGATTTTGCCAGTGTGTCAACGCAGAACTGCTTTTGTGAGCAGTACTGTAAACATCTGAGAAGCGAATGTGGGCGGCCCATGGGCATGCCCTCTGAGACCGAACCTAGACTGGACCAGATGTGAAAGGACGAATGGAGGCTCTTTTTACACCCAAGTAAGGCTTATTATTGTGGTTTTGCTATGCACACCGGCACAGTCAGTACAACAGGAGCTCCTGAAAATGCTCACTCAGCTAAATATTTTTTTATTCAAGTCTCATGTTAGTCTATCTCCCCTTTTCTCCCTCTCTCAGGACCTGTCTGGCCCTGACCCACAAGGTGATCTGGGCCCAAGACTAACAGTAAACCTAATTAGCGGTGATATTATCCAGCGTTTAGTCATTACACCCACTCAATAACTCTCCCTCTAGGGTCTACATGATGTATGGAGCAGGGTATTCAAAGTCTACACCCAACCAGCAGGCAATGCAGAACACACTGAAGGCCACGGTGTATTTGGAGACACTGCACATGTGTGTAGGAATTCAAGGAAGCATTATGTGATTTTGAGATCTTTGAGCAATCATGAAATTGACACCAAGTATAAAAGACTCTGGGAAGACATAAAAGTACATGAGAGCATTAAAGATTGCTGAGATCATTGGCTGTTTTTATGTTCTTTGTGCAATCTGCTGCCCATAAGCACAACTCAATATCTTAAACGCAATACCCAGGGTCCTATAATATATTAGATGTGTAATCCCATAAGCGTGCAAACTTGTGGGACTGTGTGTCAGAAGTATACCTCTAAACAGATTTGGAACCTCAGTCTTTTTTTATACATTCCATGCAGCACACAGGTCTCACTCGATTCACAAAGTACCAAACCTGCTGAATCAGGCCACAGCACAACAGCGGCACCATGAAGCCAAAAAAAATGTTTTCCTTTGAAATAGTTGCCTTTTACACTTTAAGTGCAAAAGGATGAGGGGCTTTTCAAAGGTAACTCGAAGCAATAAAACACTATAACGCCCTGCACATCTCTTGAGGCTTTTCCAGCTCTCGGTTTGCCTTCACTTTAGCTCCGTTCTAATAAATTAAGGAATCATCGGGGTTACAGGAGGCAGATCGCTCCGCGCACAGGATTTGATTACGCTGTTATTTCCCCCTGCCGTTATTGCTTGCCGTTCACCCGAGGATGAAGTGTTGGATTTGACGCCGATAAAGGCAGAGAGTCCCACGGTCGAGGAGGTTGGTACCACAAGGGCTGAGCAGTTCACTGTTAATAAAAGAGAAAAGGCAGAATCTCAGTGGCAGTAGAAAAAAAATGAGTGAAGTTTAGATAACAGACGGAGCGAGTAAAAATCAAACCCTAACTGATTGTCTGATATCATATGTCTTTAGCCAAGATAATGGACACTCCTGTTACAGATGGAGCTCATTTATGATCGCTTATCTGCTTAAAATGGACAATAATCAAAATAAACACTGGGGCTAGTTCAGGGTAGTTCAGATTTGTACTGGCCATGTCCATATTTTCACTGGCAATTTTTAGCAATTTCTTGTATAACAGTGAATACATACTTTCCATTAAAAAAAATAAACAGAAAAATATGTTTTCTAATAATAAATAAAGCTGTAGTTTATACAGCTATAATGTTACTGCATACACATACATACAGACAGACAGACAGACACACACACACACACACACACACATGTATATATAAATATGTATAATTTCATAAATAAAGCTGGATTTAAAGTTACTGCATAGCAACTTAAGTTTCTTTAAAGTGATACTTCACCCAAAAATTATCCCATAATTTACTCACCCTCAAGCCATTCTAGGTGTATATGACTTTCTTCTTTCAGATGAATACAATCGATGTAAAGTAGTGAGTGTACAGCTTGTATAACAGTGTAAATTTGCTGTCCCCTCAAAATAACTCAACACACAGCCATTAATGTCTAAACCAATGGCCACAAAAGTGAGTACACCCCTAAATAAAAATGTCCAAATTGGGCCCAAAGTTTAAATATTTTGTGTGACCACCATCATTTTCCAGCACTGCCTTAACCCTCTTGGGCATGGAGTTCACCAGAGCTTCACAGGTTGCCACTGGAATCCTCTTCCACTCCTCCATGACGACATCACGGAGCTGGTGGAAGTTAGAGACATTGCACTCTTCCACCTTCCGTTTGAGGATGCCCATACTTGACCAATCCATCACCTTTACCCTCAGCTACTTTAGCAAGGCAGTGGTCATCTTGGAGGTGTGTTTGGGGTCGTTATCATGTTGGAATACTGCCCTGCGGCCCAGTCTCCGAAGGGAGGGGATCATGCTCTGCTTCAGTATGTCACAGTACATGTTGGCATTCATGGTTCCCTCAATGAACTGTAGCTCCCCAGTGCCGGCAGCACTCATGCAGCCCCAGACACTCCCACCACCATGCTTGACTGAAGGCAAGACACACTTGTCTTTGTACTCCTCACCTGGTTGCCGCCACACACGCTTGACACCATCTGAACCAAATAAGTTTATCTTGGTCTCATCAAACAACAGGACATGGTTCCAGTAATCCATGACCTTAGTCTGCTTATCTCCAGCAAACTGTTTGCGGGCTTTCTTGAGCACCATCTTTAGAAGAGGCTTCCTTCTGAAACGACAGCCATGCAGACCAATTTGATACAGTGTGCAGCGTATGGTCTGAGCACAGACAGGCTGACCCCCCACCCCTTCAAACTCTGCACCAATGCTGGCAGCACTCATACGTCTAATTCCCAAACACAACCTCTGGATATGAAGCTGAGCACGAACAACTTCTTTGGTCGACCATGGCGAGACCTGTTCTGAGTGTTAAACCGCTGTATGGTCTTGGCCAAAGTGCTGCAGCTCAGTTTCAGGTTCTTGGCAATCTTCTTATAGCCTACACCATCTTTATGTAGAGCAACAACTCTTTTTTTCAGATCCTCAGAGTGTTCTTTGCCATGAGGTGCCATGTTGAACTTCCAGATATCAGTATGAGAGAGCGAGAGCGATTACACCAAATTGAACACAACTACTCCCCATTCACACCTGAGACCTTATAACACTAATGAGTCACATGACACCGGGGACAGAAAATGGCTAATTGGGCCCAATTTGGACATTTTCACTTAGGGGTGTACTCACTTTTGTGGCCAGCGGTTTAGACATTGATGGCTGTGTGTTGAGTTATTTTGAGGGGACAGCAAATTTACACTGTTATACAAGCTGTACACTTACTACTTTACATTGTAGCAAGTGGGGGGGGGGGTTAACAAAGGCCTCCCGAAGCGTATCGATGCATTTTTGTAAGACACATCCATATTTAAAAGTTTATAAACCATAATCTCTAGCTTCCGCTAACTGGTACGTACGTACACTTCCACTATTTTTGAGTGAACTATCCCTTTAACAGACAAACAAAACAAATGTAAGTGTGTGTGTGTGTGTACACAGAGATATAATGTTAATTCATTGCAAGTAAATTAAATTAAGTAAATTAAAACAGATCACCATATGCTATTGTTTACCCACAAAACTGGCTATAGAATTTATAGCCTGTTTTGCTGGAAAACAATAGCATATGGTAATCTGTTTATAATATTTGACTCATTCTGACTGATAATTCCAAGACTACCACTTTCAATTCATTCTTAGTTCAGACTGAACCTCAGCTAGAATAATTTATTATTGTTACATTTAAATCAGCAGAACATTCTGCAGTACATTACTGAAAAGTAAATGACAAGTTTGCACTACATAAAAACACAAGTACATGTTCAGCAAAAGTAAGATATCATGACAATTCAGCACTGGTCTGATGAGGCAAATGACAGTTTCATCAACTAGGTCATTCTTACGGTTGAGCTCTGATTTAATAAAAGTAATAATGTTTCTGTTAAAACAGCCTATCTGCAGTTATGCCAATTGAATATGAATTTAGCCTACCTTGAAATATGAAAAGAGCTGGCCTCGCATGATGCATTTAGCATATTTTTCATTACACTTTTCCCCCCCCCACACACTACATAATGACATGGCACACAACACCACACCACACACACACACACACACACACACACACACACGCACGCTATTTCAACTTAAACCCATAAGAATTTAATGAGGGCAAAAGCGAGGAGAACTAAAGAGCCAGGGTAGATTTACAGAATGTCGGTAAAATGGGAGAAATTCTCCTCAGCCTGGCTTCAAACGAAACCATTACAGTAGGACAGTTAACCTTGACTCCACTGTCCCATCTCTGAGATCTGTCTGTTCGTCCAAGCACGGATGATTGACAGCTGTTCATAGCCAGACCAGTCGAAGACGAGCCTGGAGGCCCTTGCTGTGTTCAAGGAGACGCAGCACACAATGACAAAGACTTTGAACAGATGTTTCAAAATATAGTGATTCCAGTTTGTATGCTCAGCAAAAGTTGTACACAGAGACAAAGAGTATTTCTCTCAGTCACTCAAAAAAAAAAAAAATATTTGAAATAGAATTATTTATGGTCTGCCGCACTAAGTAAAAATCAATCCTCTATTTTAGAAATAGGATACGCAGATGAATTAAAACTTAATGAGGTTTTCCGCGCAAAGCCTGAGACGCTCTATATGGGTCCAAACACATACACAATGGAAATCAAAACTATGTTCAGCATAAATCTCTCGTCGTGTGTCTCTCAAGTGACGCCATCAATAAGACACCTCTAAAAAAATATTTATACATTATATTCAGGCTGTTGATTTTGTAGCTAAATGTTTAAAAAATGAGAATCACAATTTAATAATGCACCAGAAGACAAAAGCAAGAGAAAGACAAATATACTTTTTTTGTAATAAATAAATAATAAATGAACAAACCCTACTTGGAAATGGAAAGATTTATCACATACTGTCCTGGAGATGTTGTGATCATAGAAAGCATTTGTTGATTTGTGCTTTAGATTAGTTGTAATTTTTTGTGAGTCAGGTTTTGCTAGTTTCCTACATGATTAAAAAAACAAAAACATTCTCGCTCTCTACAAAACACACACACACACACACATTAAATGTGATAACCTTCTTGCTCTGATTCTGTTATTGATCAGCCAGCCTCCAGCTCATACACTTGCCCATACACAAATCACTGTTGTGTCAAAGTATTATGGATTTTTACATTAGTTTATTTAAGTCAGTGACGATGATTATAATAAATGTCAGACTCCAAGATAATCTATTTTTAATTAGGATGAAATTGAAACTGTTTGGGAGGCATATATTGTTTTCTATGAACTTTAAGTTGTCATTAAATTACACAGAAAATAAGAGGTTTAGTGGTTCAGCCTTGGTTCAGTCCTTTATCTTTGCTGCAGATCAAATAAATAAGTGTAAGTGTAAGTGTGTGTGTGTGTGTCAGTGTGAGAGAGTGAGTGTGTGTGAGTGAGTGCGTGCGTGCGTGAGAGAGAGAGAGCTGTGTGAATAAGCAATGGTTTTCAAGGAATGTATCACATTTTGCTCTTATTACCTTTTCAGTACACAAATTACCACAAAAGTGCAGTGCAAATTTACTTTAATAATAAATATTTTTATTATTATTATATTATTTATTACTTTATATAACAACAGTTAGATAATGAATGAATATAATTTAGTCATAAATAAATAATAGATAAATAATACAATTAAAACATTTTTTAATAAATAGATTTAAAAATGTAATAAATACAAATTAATAAATCTGGTTCTCTCATACAAAACACCGCTATGATTATTTGTATCTGCATTTTTTTTACGTGTAACGTCTTAAAATGGAATTCAATAAAATAGTATCAGTATATGCTCAATATTTTCAAACTGACCAATATAGCTGTGGAGGAAATTAGTCTAGGTTTCCATCAAAGGTTATGATTTATCAGCCTGTCCAACATATGCATATACAACAACATGCATATACACTTCGAAGGGGAAGGAGAGATGGTGGTATATATTTTTCTGCACCATGAATGCTCTTCCCAGCTCTCATATATAAGAAATACTGAAAGTGTCTCCTTAATGTGAACACTTTAAAAGAAATGTGTCTCTAAACACATTCATTCTCAGCTTCATACATATAAACACATGCACAGTGAAAGCATTCACTCTCTCCGAGTTCTTGACATCATACTTTCTTTGGCTTGTGTGACTGACTGTGTGAAAAAAATGTGTGTAGAATCTAGCGTTAAAAAAACAACAACTTGCTCCTTTGGTCTTTGGCTCAAATTAATGTGTCTGTGTGTCTACAGTACATTTGCTTAGCACTCAAGTATGAAATTATACAATTTATAATCAGCATCAAATGTGCTTTCATTTTTCTTATCAGTGTTTAACAGAATGGTAACAGCAGAAACAACAATGCCAATCTTCAGAAACCCAATAACTAACAAACAAACACACACACCACAGCACAACACAACACAACACAACACAAAACACACAACACACAACACACAACACACACACACACACACACACACACACACACACACACACACACACACACACACACACACACACAACACACACACACATGCTCTCTACATAATCACAAAAAGAGGCCAATAACAGTGGGAAAGGTGTTGCACAACATTGCCTTGAGAATGATTTGATAAGATGCCCTGAGTAACAAATTCAGCAAGGTGTGATGAAGAGCAAACCATGCCAAATCCATGCCAAGCCAAACCAAATGCATCAAGGTTGCACAACAGCAAACTGAATTAATTAAATCATTTTCATTCAATAATTTAGCTACAAAAACAGCAGGGACGAAAAAACAAACCAAAAAAATAAAGAACTTGAATAAAACCAGAATCAGAATCACAACTAAAAGCAAAACCAGAATCAGAAACAAATATAAAATGACAAGGGCAACTCACCAAATGTTCAGTATAATCCACAACAAGGCCTAAGGACAACAGTAATAGCTAAAATTACTAAATAGGAAACGATGGTATGTAAAAAATACAAAATAAAAGACATGACTAGATTGTAACTCCAAAATAAAAGACATGAAACAATAATACAAGAAATACCAACAAAACCATTCCACCTTGAAGCAATCGTATATGATTTAGTAATACTTCTGGGTAAAACCAATAATCCAATTTTAAAACCAATTTTAAAAAATGTTCACTCTTTTCAAAAGTACAAGAGGTGGGGTGATCAGCCATGTTCGAAAACAAAGTAGAAGTAAATGAGGCTCAGAATGGCTCAGACCCTGGGATCTGGTTCAATCAGGGACCTGGGGCAGAGACTCATTGAACCAGCTCCTAGGGTCTGAGGAAGGGACTTACACTACGCACCCTCTAGCACTGAGTTTATTTAGGGGTCTCATTACATAAAATAGTGTTTGGGTGTGATGTTTAAGGTTAAGGTTTTGTTAGGTAGAATAATACTAATTGTTACTGCCACCTAAATGGCTGGGTCATAAATACATTATTAGAATAGAATTATTATACATAATATCGACTGCTCGATTTTTCACCCGTTGAATGCTATACATGGGTCGGTTTAAAGCCTTTGAAGTCTCGGATTCGTCATCACCATTTCTGTAAAGCAAATTCAATCCAATGTTGATACGTGTTTTATTACAGGTTCTGTAACCTGCAATCTTTTTTTTCGCTTGTAAGCTCTTCTCTGAACAAAGTTTGTTTTAATAACTGATAATTCCAACCTAATGGTTGCCTTTTTGAATGATTCATTGTTTTAATAATGATGTTTTAACAATGTTGCTCATCAGTTATTGCTGTCCCAGCACCATACACACGCTTGTTTGCGACGTGGTGTAACCACGCAAATATGAATAATGTAAAAGCCTATATGTGACACTGGACCACAAAACCAGTCATAAGGGTAAATTTTTCGAAAAGCTGAATAAATAAGCTTTCCATTGATGTATGGTTTGTTAGGATAGGACAATATTTGGCCGAGATACAACTATTTGAATATCTGGAATCTGAGGTTGCAACAAAATCTAAATATTGAGAAAATCGCCTTTAAAGTTGTCCAAATGAAGTTCTTAGCAATACATATTACTAATCAAAATTAAGTTAATATATTTACAGTAGGAAATTTACTAAATATCTTCATGGAACGTGATCTTTACCTAATATCCTAATGATTTTTGGCATAAAATAAAAATCTATAATTTTGACCCATACAATGTATTTTTTGGCTATTGCTACAAATATACCCCAGCGACTTAAGACTGGTTTTGTGGTCCAGGGTCACATATTTGTTTTCAACCCCTGCCTCCTCCATATAACTTAACACAAGCAAAATATTCTCAATGACACTACAGGAAGTGACATCATTTTGGAAGGAAAATAACAAGAACATTAGTATTACTGATGGTTTCTATTGTTTCTGTGACATGCATTTGTAGTATTAGTTGGTTTCACTCATTCATGTTCAATGAAATTACAGAAACAAGGCATGATGATATCAAAAGCTGACATGTTTATGTAAGCTAATTTTCAGTCCCTCAGCAACTTCAGCCCTTTAATTAAATTATGCTTTTGGTCTTGCCATTATGTAACAGCCTGACTAAAACACTATGAACGTTTGGTGTATCCTTTTATAGAAATAGATAAATTAAACGTGTGAAGTATATCCGTTCAAAAAAAAAATACAGTACTGCCTAACAGTAATAGGACCTGAAATATTTCCATGCTTTTATTTCTGGAGGCTTGCATGCCTCAAAAGAAGAAGAGTGCCATTAATTGACTTATCTGTTATTTGGAGACAGGATAAGTTATGTGGATGTGTTTGGCCTGTTGTGGAAAAATGTTAATTGATAACACATGATGAAAGGAACTGAACTGATATCCCATTGATTTGGAAGCACTCACCCAGAGATGCCCCTCTTTATATGTTTCATATTTTGATTACACGTGCACACTCCATCCTTGTGTTCTCCGCAGCGAGAGCAACAAGACCCACTGATGATGGCCAATTTCCTTAAGACTCCACATGGATGATAACATCAAAGCTCTTTCAAATGTAAATGCCTCTGACAACACACACACACACACAAATACACACACACACAGAGATAGAGAGAGAGAGAGAGAGAATCGTACGCACACATCAGCAGCAGCAGTGAGTATAGGGACAGCAAGTGGTGGCTTTAGCAGATGCCGGTAGTCAGAATACTGCTGTTCAATTGTGAGCTTGAACAAAGAGCACCAATTGGGAATCCCATATGGAGCATAACTACACAAGCAGAAAATATCACATACAGAGAAAAAAAAAATCTGATCAAAGATCACTCAAGTAAACAAGTGGCCCCAGCAAGGCAACAATCTCAAAATGCGTGTCATGCACAAATCTAAAAAAGAGCAGTTTTTGGCATCACTTAAATCTTTTTCACAACTATACAAGAAAAGTGTTTTTGTGTTTAGAGGTTTCTCTTTTGTAGCTTGGGAGATTTAATGGAGATGTGGTTGTTACATTTCAGTCACATATAAACATCGGTCTCAGATGAGACATTTGTCGACGTAAAAGTAAGGCGTAATTGTTCATTATTACTGAGCTAATTATATAATTTTTGAGAATTTATATTTTACTTGAGAACCGTAGATTTACAAGTGTTCAAAGCAAAAATGTAATTATTGCTAAAGTTATTCTTTTTTTAATGCCTCGCTTTTTCATTAACCTTCCAAATTACCAAGTAGTTTTGCAAGCCATCAGGACCTAAAATTTTCCTTTTTTGTTCATTTATCTGAGCATACAAATTCAAATGACAGACAAAGTTAACTCAAATTCACACAGTGAACAGTGTAGAAATGTAACATATAATGTAATTATTTATATATAAATATAATGTGTGTAAAGTATTTGTATATATCATACAAAGTAACAAAGACAATGAATAAAAAACGATCTAAGAACAAATTATCTCATTCATTAACTCCATAATAGGTAAAGATATTACCTAGATAGATATTTTATTTGAGTAAAATATCTTCACAGCACCGATAATTTCACTTAAGGATAATTCTCATTCATTTTCAGGAGCTTTTTATAGAGGTAATGTCTGAGAAATTAAGATATTACAGAAATGTCTTTTTTTCCCTTTGTATGCAATCTCACATTGTAAATAAAGCCCTATTTAAAGAGAAGCTAATATGTTTTTTTTTATACCAAAGTATGCTTCTGTTGTTTATTTTCATATCACCTAGTACATGTACAGGATGTCAAATGAGATCTGAAGTCTTAGCTATGATGTCTGCTTCAGCAGGGTGAGACAGGTGCACCTGTGCCTGCCCGCACCTGCACACTAATTAAGACAGTCAAGCTGTCACTCACCTCACCTGTCAATCACTGAGCTATAAGGTAGTCTCAATGGGAGCCACCCCCTTAGAAAGTAAGCTCAATTCAATTCAGCTCATTATAACTTAATAGATGATTTAACGCTCTTAATAGGGTTACACAACGGAGCTAGGCTTTGGTAAAGAAACAATCCTCAAATTAACAAATGATTTTTCTCTCTCAAGTACAAGGATACTTTGTTCAAAGATCAACTTTGTCTAGAGAACAATTCATATCGAATTGAAAAGACAAAATTGGTTTGTGATCAGTATCGCTTTAATTGGAAGTGATCTGTGGTTTGATATTATAGCAGGGTCTCAAAGCATTCATAAATAACCAACGTGATCTCATGATAATTCGTATGTATTTTGCGTAACATGTGGTTCTATAAAACGTACATTTACTTACGTTTTTACAGGCACTAAAACGTACAATACTGACGTATTTTCAGCATCTAAACGTACAATACTGACGTACTGACGACACCTAAAAATTTATCCTTATTAATATTGAAATTGCGACATTAATTTTATTAGTTTTTAGTTGTCATATGAATTAACTTGTTTTCAATTGCATTATTAAATTGTTTACTCGTTTACTTATGAAATGATAACATTTCGTTATGTTGTGTGATTTCTGCTGCCAGCTCGTTTCCAAGAATATGCCTGCATAATGTTAAACACGACTTCAATTTAAACCTTAAAATAAATAAAATTTCTGCAATCGTTTAACCTTTACTTGTCATATAATGTTTACTTTGATTGCCATAGGCCACAAAGTCGTTTTTTTTCATACTTTCCTCCCCCAAAGGCTGTGACTACATAACTATAAAATACACCAAAAATGCAACATAATTACTATGAAACTAATTTTTTCGTGGCATCTGTTAAGAATCCATAATCCAAATCTTCAGAATCCATACTGTGAGGAACAGACCCAAATCCAAGCCTTTTTCGGCGATCTGCTTGCTTCACCACCTCGAGCAGCGAGTCCAGTGACCGTGAGCAGCAAAGCCTGCGCTGACTGAACATTTGAATTCATTACAAATTCAAATGTTGCCGCTTCAAACGACAGGTTTTACGGCAGGATAATCGAACACTCATTGGCTCTCGCCTTCATTTGTCACAGATTGCGACATGCCGTGTTTATGGTGAGGTGTGTTTGAATGATGCGCCGTGCGTTTCTTCACGAGTTCACGGAGTGCATCGGAGAAATTATCTGGATAATATTTTCTGCGATTAACAACTTAAATTCTGCTCTGGATCACACAAACATACTGTATTCCGTCAGAGAGTACTGTGGGTGCAACGCATCATCATTTGGATTACATTTGGTGCTGCTTTTGACATTTTTGCAATAAATAAATGATTGTAATTGCATTTATCTGTCTGTCATGTTTTTTATACTGTACAGAAATGTTTAGGTTTATAGGAGTGGGATTAGAGACTATAAAAATATTTTAATGCTATGTTACTAAAATGGTTAATTTCCTATAATTCCTATTTCCTTATATAAGTTTATATACTTTATCTTCGCCTATAAAATGGTAGGTGAAGCTTCCTAAAAATCTAAATCATTTATTGATAAAATTATAAAAATGCATTGATACGAATATCTTATTGATATAAAAGATACGTAAATATTTGTACGTTTTTTTGCTAAAAATATGTAGCGATTTGTACGTTTAAAATTGTTGAAATACGTCTAAACTGTATGTTTTAGCATTAATAAAAACTTACAAAAATTTACGTTTTGTGCTTGTAAACATTACATACTAATACCTATGCATAAACAATGTGACCAGGCTGAAATAACTTCTCAGCTCATACAGCGGCCTCTACCTCATGTTCTAGATTCAGATTTTAAAGGCATCGTGTTTGCATCCATTCCTTGATGCAGCATGTAATTGATTCTTAGGTGAAGTGAAGCTCTGAATAGAAGACCACAAGTATTATGTGTTGTGTCTATGTTGTTAAGTGTTATTTTACTTTATTTATATATTTTAATAGTCTTTATTAATGATTTGAATTACGTTTTGTTATATTTTCAATTACAGATTTCCTTTCACTTTTACTCTTATTTTTGTTGTGCTTTGGTCATTTTATTATTTTTTTTATATATTGCTAATATCGCTTTCAGCTATTATTTTTCAATGATAGTAATTGTAACTTTCAGTTCGTTAAAGTCGTGTTAGTTTACTAAACCAACATATCTCAATTTCATTGTAAATTTTTAAAATCTAATGATTTTATATTTTATATTATATTTTAGCTTAGTCAGCAATAACATCACTGGCATTAAGAACATGTAATGATCTCAGTGTCTTTACAAATCTGCCAAAAAAAAAAAAAAACTATTCCTGCAGTCCAAGGTGACCATCTATTAATCATTCAGGTAACAAACTATTCCACCATTGTACATTCAGAGCACAGATACCCCATGTCAACTGCATCCGAAGGCCAGGCAAGATAAACATCAAATCGCTTTGAGTACGGGGCAACATTCAGTGACTCATATTTTATATTGGGCAGAGGGTTGCACTGCATGCTGCTTGAGTTCATATCCACTGAGAGGTATGCATGTAACCTTTATGTGACCCCACTTGTTTTTCAGTCCAGTTTCTCATGATGCTTGAGACCCATGATAATTGCCATTCATATATATCTATTAGCTAATCCAATTAAAGAAAGGCGGTGACAAGTGGGGGGGCTGAGTCTTGAAACATCCATCTCATTTAATCATGGTAGAAGATAATAATAATAAATGACAGTTGTAGACAAACAGTACTTGTCTTGAGCACCATCATTTTAGCTGTATGGAATGACTAATACCTGTAAAGACACATATTGGATGAGTGTATTTTGAAAATACACAAGAAATATTGTTATTTGTTAATTATAACCGATGCAATATCTGTCAAATTAATGAACAAATCATCCTTTTTAACCGATTCTTTTCTATAAATCTGCTGAATCGGTTTGCAAATCATACACTGTAAAAAAAAATTTCAGTTGTACATTTTTCGAAGTTGTAAATAAGGCAGATTATTAGAGTAGGTATTACAAGAAAATACTATTTCAGTCTTTTTACTTAAAGTTTTCACATACTTTACTATCAATTTCTGAGCCAAAATAGTTGATAATTATATGTAATTATATATATATACATACATAATTATATATTTATCTATATATGATAATATATATATATATATATATATATATGATTCATTGTCCGATCGAATTGAAGTCTCTGGTTTAACAACGTCCCTAAAATGTTTAACACCACTATTGTGACAGCCCAAAACTGCCCTAAAATCACCGCGATTGAAGCGTATCAGTCATACAGGATTAAGTTTTTTTTTTTTTTTTGTTTTTTTTTTGTTTTTTTTAAGATATGTGTATGCAAATTAATTTTTACTTCATTGTTCCTGCAATGTTTGAGTCATTTTGGCAGATATTTGAAATATATATATATAATTATCTGTGATTTGAAATTCGTTTAAGGTAGGGTGTCGCTGCGCACATTGACGACACAGGGTAACTGAGCCACATAACAATAGTTACGTACGTATTTGCCGAAAATATTAAACATGACATCTATCGGTATTATTTCTGAAATTTATTTTGAATATAACAATGAATTATACATTACAGCCTCTGCTTAAGCGGCATTGTATGTTTATTGAAGGAAAAGCTTACCACCATCAATCTTGGAAATAAAGCTTCATGGTCTTCTAGTCCTGTAGTCGTATGTATGCATGTTTTAAATGGTCCTGACTGCTGAGCACTCTATTTTTTTTTTTAAACGTATCCGTTCCATGAACTTCCATCTGCTAGCCATCAGAGGTCACCCTTTCCACTTCATTGACTCTCGCACTACAGTGTTGCATATCACCCCGGACTACATATCCCATCATTCATTACACTGATTGCACACAGCTGTTTCATATCACTCACTCACTACTTAACACTCATTCTCACTCCTTTCTAACTGCCGAGTATTGTATGCGCTTATCACCAGCAGTGATAGCTACACTACAGAGCCCTCGTTAACAGCCTAGCCTAGCCTAGCCTAGCCTAGCCTAGCCTAGCCTAGCTAGCCTAGTCCTACCTGATTTCTTGTTTTCTGATCTTTGCCTGTTTTCCTGGATTTCTCCCTTTAGTCTTGCCCTTTTGATTCTGTTTGCCGTTCTTTGACCTTCGCTAGCCCTAGGATTATACTTGTGTCTTGCCCGCCATATACCTGTTTGCCATTGTTCGACCCTGCCTGTGTTTCTGACCTCCTCTGCTTTAATAAAGCTTGCACCCCTTGATGTCTCCGCGCTACGTGCTCACCTGATCTCTCGTTCGCCCCGTAAAAGAATACTCGGCCTCACAAGGATCCAGCGGCTTTTCAAGTGGACATTGGCCATGTATGGACACTGCAAGGCTGTTGTTAGCTCTCGAGCAGGGCACCCGGTCGCTCGAGGACTACATTCAAGAGTATCTGGACACTGCCTATCACTCTGATTTACCGGACTATGTTTTGATAGATTTCTTCTGTACTGGCATTAATCAAACGCTAAAATCAAGCTCAACTTGAAGTCCGCATTTGTCCACTATGTAATTTAATGGATTCTGCTTTATTATTGTGGGCTCTTTGTCGTACTGTGGTATCGCGGAAGGAGAACGGGATACCAGGGGTCTGTGCCTGTAATGATGGCGCGACAGTGGAGCCCATTCTGCAAACTTCGGCACTACTAGAGCACGCTAACAAAAGGTCGGCGACAGTGGAGGCAGGCTCACAAGGATGGCGGACATCAACATCACCCATTTATGTCACAACTGTTCGTCTTGAGTCAAGTCTAGTCACAGTTGATCCTCCTGAGTCAAGTCAACTCCCAGCAGATCTTCGTGAGGCAAGTCAAGTCACACCTGTTCTTCATGAGTCCAGTCAAGTCACAGCTGATCTCCCTGAGTTCAGTCAAGTTACGGTTGATCATCATGAGTCAAGTCAAATCACAGTTGATCATCACGAGTCAAATCAAGTCACAGCTGATCTTCATGAGTCGCTGAATCTTCCGGAGTCAATTCTCTCCTTGATCTTCACGAGTCAGGTCAAGTCACAGCTGATCGTCTTGAGTCCGGTCAGGTTCCAGTTCATTATTATGAGTCTGGTCCAGTCACAGCTGATAGTCATGAGTCTAGTCAAGTCACAACTGATCTTCAAGAGTCAAGTCAAGTCGCAGTTAATCGTCATGAGTCAAGTCAAGTTACAGTTCATTATCATGAGTCAAGTCTTGTCACAGCTGATCTTCCTGAGTCAAGTCTAGTCACAGTTGATCTTCCTGAGTCAAGTCTAGTCACAGTTGATCTTCCTGAGTCTAGTCGCAGTTGATCTTCCTGAGTCTAGTCGCAGTTGATCTTCCTGAGTCGAGTCGAGTCTAGTCACAGTTTATTATCATGAGTCAAGTCAAGTCACAACTGATATTCATGAGTCAAGTCAAGTCACAACTGATCTTCCTGAGTCGAGTCTGGTCACAGCTGATCTTCCTGAGTTCAGTCCAGTCACAGCTGATCTTCATAGTCAGTCACAGATGATCTTCGCAGAGCCTCATACACTTCCTCAGCTGATCTGCCAGAGTCAAGTCACGTCACCGCTGATCTTCATGAGTCAAGTCACGTCAGAGTTGATCGTCATGGGTCAAGTCCAGTCACAGCTGATCTTCCTGAGTCAACTCAAGTCACAGCTAATCTTCCTGAGTAAAGTCAAGTCACAGCTAATCTTCCTGAATCAAGTCAAGTCACAGCTAATCTTCATGAGCCAAGTCAAGTCACAGCTTCCATTGCTGAGTCAAGTCAAGTCTCCGCTGATCTACCAGAGCCTCGTCACATATCAGCTGTTCATCCAGAGTCACGTCACATCTCAGCTGTTTGTCCAGAGTCTCGTCACATCACAGCTATCACCCATAGTCCACGTCAACCTTTACAGCTGATCCTCCAAGTAACTCCACTTCAACCGCTGATCATCCAGAGTCACGTCCTGTCTGTGGCTCCCAGATTATCAAGGTCAGTCCTTCCGTATCCCAGTCTGGTATCCAGTGTGAAGGATGCACAGTTGGAGTCTGCACGCGCAGCTGGTATCCCCAAAACCACTCACTCTAACCCTTCTGTTCATGAACTCATTCCCCTGTCTGCAGCACTTTCCAAATGGGGGGTTGCTTTATGGTGTATCTAGGCCACGTACACTTTCTGCTTTCCACCCGCCGATTTGGCTAAGAGGACAGCTAGTGCCCCTATAAGTACTCGCTACAATCACATTATCTATATGACTACATTGAGGAGCGGCTTACGCTGCAGAACATCCCGAGGTAGCGGTGCCCGCTGCTGTGCTCCCAGAGACCATGGTGTCCGCTGCAGTCTCTTCAGAGGTGACGGCGCAGGCTGCAGAACCTCCCGAAGCGGTGGTGCTCGCTTCAGCTCCTTGCGTGGTGGTGGCACCGTGCCCCATGCAAATTACGTGCACTTTGACCTCATCTGTCTCTTGTCAAGGCCTATGAACAAGTACCTCCCTGTCCAACCCGGTCGCAAGATTGCTTCGCCAGATGCTGTCTGTCTGAACTTATACGTACCACCCCCCTGATTTCGGGCCACTGAGATTGGTCCATTTATGATAACTTACATATATCTCCTGTCCTCGCTAAGCATACTATGTGAGCCATCTATTGACCCTCTCTCTGTTCCTGTCTGACCAGGAGCGTCGTCAGTGAACTCTTTGTTCTCTCCTGCATGGCGTATTCTAGAGGCCCCGTTTGCGTAACTCATGCCAGCTCCATCTCTGTTCCCCGTCTATTGTAGAGCGGCCGTTGCGAACATCCTGCTGCTCGTACCCTTCACGCTTATTGGATAGGCCATTTTTGAATTCGTTTTTTGCGATTTGCTTTGTTTCTTGGCACTCAAGGAGCTGAGTCGTCGTTCATGTGAACTTTTGTTCTCCGTCAGGCCCTACTCCAGCCAAGTCGCGAAAGGCTGCGCCTGAACGCTCAGTCTTGTCTATCAATGTTCTTTCTGTGTTGTCTGTCTCTGCTCTCTTCTTGTTACAGTCTCTGCCATGGTCTGCTGATCGGTGTGGTTCACCGGGGGGTTTCCTGTTCCCTCTGCTCCGCCTCGGGTATTGGGTCTGCTCTTGCTAGGTGGTTCTCTCCCTCCGCCCGTGGTGGTTCTCAGTCCCCCCGTGTTGGGCTCTCTGCCCCGCCGTGTGTGTTCACTGTCTGGCCGGTGTATCTCATGCTCCGCCGTGGTGAGTCTTCTAGCCCCCGCCGTGTGTGGTCTTGCTGTCCCTGGCTCTGGTGGTTCGCTCTCCACCTGTACTGCCTGGCTCCGCCTGGGTCTCTTGCTCCGCTGTGTTCTTGCCTCATTTCCCGTCTCCTCCACTTCCTGTGGCCCTGGCTCCATCCTCTCCCCCTGTTCCCCCCTCCACTCCACCACCACTCCGAATCGTAAAGTGTGTTTGGACGCGTCTGGAATACCTCCTCCTTGGGGGTGGGGGGGGGGGGGGCTCTTGTTTACTTACTCTTTCTCATGACTTCCGTCTGCTAGCCATCGAGGTCACCCTTTTATCCATTTTTCATTGACTCTTTGCACTACACAGTGTGCTTCACCCCGGACTTAATATCCCTCATCATTCATTCACTGATTGCACACTAGCACTGATTGCCACACTCCTTTCTAACGGCTGCCGAGTATTGTAGGCGCTTATCGCTCACAGTGTGGTAATGCTACTCTACAGAGCCCTCGTAGCTTCATAGCCTAGGCACTAGTCTAGAAATCTTGCTTGTCTGATTTCTTTCATTTTCTGATCTTTGCCTGTTTTCCTGGATTCATCCCTTTTATTCTCGCCCTTTTGATTCTGTTCGCCGTTCGTTGACCTTTGCTAGCCCTAGGATTATTCTTGTCTTGGCCGCCATATACCTGTTTGCCATTGTTCGACCCTGCCTGTGTTTCTGACCTCTCTGCTTAATAAAGCTTGCATATGGATCTGCACGTTTCACGTCTCGTCAGCCCCGTAACAGCAACATCTATTTCAAATTCTAAAAGATTGTGCAAATTCTATGGTGTTTTACTAGCATCACGGTTTCCATAGGAGTAAAATGTTATACATGTAACTAATTATTAATTTAACCAACGTTTAAATCATTACCTGCTTCAAAATGAATGCTGTTAATGAAATAATTGTTGAAACATTTGCAGTTAGCCTACTCTACGAATAAAAACTGTCCAAGGCTTCAAGTCATGCACTAATCATTCGATTCAAATTTCCAGAATTCTCCCTTTGGTCATTTCGTAATGCAATAATGTTAGAGTGTGCCATGTTTAAATGTCAGTTCATATGTTCGCTACTGTAATGCATATTAACATAACTTTTTAATATGCAGGGAAAATTCCCAACATTAAACAATAACCGTTACCGGCTCACATGGATGCGTTTTGCATTGCAAGACTACAGTGAGACTTCAGATATTAAACACTGACTCTTTAGGTGATGTTTTCTCATTAAAATTGTATGATTTCCTATTAATTCGATATAATGTATGGGAATACTAGGGGGGATACCAATATGGCGGCGCGGTGGCATCACTTTTATGACAGCAATCCAGTTCTCTGTTATAGATCAGTGGTATACGTGTGTGTGTAAACAAGCCATTTACACTCTTTGTATGAAATGCTTGAATCTTGATGACTATTGCTGTTTTCATAATGTTATGAATGTATGATGGAGCTTTGATGATGATCTGTACTTGATACTTAATTGCATGAAAACAGGTACTTTTGTAGTTTTAATGAAGTGAAATATACTTTTACTGGAGCAATATGGAGTAATTAGCATACAATTATAATACCTAATATTTATATAGTGCTTTTCTAGGCACTCAAAGCACTTTACACAGAAGGAGGGAATCTCCACATCCACCACCAGTGTGCAGCATACACCTGGATGATGCGACGGGAGCCATAGTGGAGACAGAGTAGATGAAGCCAATCAGCAGATATGGGGATGGTTAGGAGGCCATGATGATTAGAGGCCAATGGGTGAATTTGGCCAGGATGCTCGGGTATAAAACTCAACTTCAACTCAAGTACATGACTTGCATACTTATGCATCCACTTGTGTTTTGTGGTTACTGTATCCTATTGTGGCTCATGCTTTGTGTTGGAGTGCTAGAGAATTTAAATGGCTTCGAATTTATCTGAAAACCTGTAGGCTGTGCAATGAATGTATGTAGATGCAACGCAATTGTAAGAGTGTTTTGATAAGAGGGCTTTTGTGAGCCTGTGCGTGTATGTGTTTTGTGATAAATGACTAGGTGACAGTGAGCAGATGTGAGAGGCTGATGAATTGCAGGGACATCTGAAGTGAGAGACAAACAGCACGCAAAACGTCCGACTGCTTTTGTATGCAAACAAACACACATGGCTAAACTCTGATGCCTACAAGCTCGGCATCAAACTTACTCAGAGTTTGCATATTGCAATGCTATCGCCTCAAGCAACAGTCGGCATGTTAAAGAAATGAAATAAATAATATCTAAATCAATGCATCTCGCCATCTGTCTACAGTGACCCTGTCAGATATGCACTTGACTATCTATTTTTGATCAATCGGATTCCTGTTCCAAATTCTAATTTAAGAAACACAAGAACTGACCTAATTTAGATTAGGATGTCTGTATCTTTGATTCAAAACAGCATATACCATCATCAGAGAAGCGGAAAAGGTCTGCCTATATGTAAAATTCTATATTATAAGCAAAATTCTGCACAAGTGCACAAGGTCATTATGGCTACTGTAGCATTTGATGGTTTTGTTTTCTGTAGCAGGGGTGGCTTTTCCAGCTGATTCAAGCCATAAATTGTGATTGTGTTTTCTTAAGGTTATAGATGGGGCTATAGTTTAGAATTTCGGTGGTATGAAAGATTAAATTAGCATAAACTGCGTAAGTAAACATGTCCAATGGGCTCTTTTGATGTATGGAAACCGTTATGGAGGCTGACGGTTAAGCAAAGCGCGAGCTACGGCAAGCTGGAATATTTAAGATTAGACTGTGTTGCCTTTGTGGACTTGCCAAGAGTATACAAAATATACTGCACATCTCTAAAGGGACAGAAATTGCGATGCAGCAGATTCTCTTTGAATATTATTCAGATTCAAAACAGCAAAAAATGTTTACTTGTAAGCAATTGAGCAAAACTCCACTGAGAGGTCATTGTTAGTCTTGAATTCTGGTCTTGCTGAGAACTTTTGGGAATTTTTAATTTAATTTAAATGTATTTATTTATTTATTGGCGTTAAATCTATTCTTTGCTGTGAAAAAAGGGGGATACAAAAGAGAAGTTTTTGACAGTGTATGTTCCTTCAGTTTATGTTCTTTTTTTACATGTTTAATGCTAAAAAACTGAATGCAGATGATGATAATAAGGAATGTTATGACTAGAAATGTATATAAAATCATATATATATATAAAAAAAATCTTTTTTTGGTTTGTTTCTGTTTTAGCCACATCACCTTTCTAGGTAAGTAGTCTGCCAGTATAAGCAGCTACCAGGTAACCCGATCTTCAAAAAAGAATGGACAGTATGTTCTCTTATTTAAATGGGGTCCTATTATGCTCTTGATTGTGTTTTGTGCGTGTACTAGAACATGCTCTCATGCTTGGTGGTTCGAAAAACGCATTATTTTTCAAATAATTTACATTATTAAAATACCTTTCTCTCCATCCTAGCACAAACGGCTCGATTAGTTCCAGGTTTGATTAGTTCCGAAAAACTAAATGTGTTGTGTGATTGGTTATCTGTCCCAGTGCGTTGTGATTGGCAAACAGCTTAGACTGTATTTCACTTTCAGTACTGCCACGCCCCTTGCCAAAGCAGCTAGTTCCATCTGTTCCGGTATAAGTAACAATGGCATCAATATTGCCATATCAATTTGAGCCGTATTCAGACCCTGAGAATGTTGAACAAGAGGATCACGCAGAACCTTTGAATGCACGGATATGGACGGACGTGGCGAAAACTTGACGCTACAGCAGCTCTTCTTCTTCTTCGTTTTCTCTGATGCACTATCTCTGCAGCAGCACTTCTTCTTCATCGTCGTCTTGTCTGATGGACTCAACCAAGCGTTCTAACCACGACGTCGCCCCTGCCCACCCTCCAACCATTCGAATTTCCATAGGCGGGATTTATTTTAATGATATTCTAATGGGCCGCTTTGTGACATCACAAAACCCCGGAAAACAACGCTGTATCAAAATGAGCCGTTCGTTGTAGTTCTTGAAAAGGGATTTCCCTTTGGAGTGGACTTTGAGATTTGTAACTTTGTAGATCTTTTTTTACGCCCAAACATACACACTACACACTGACTAAAATTTAAAATGTGAAAAAGCATAATAGGACCCCTTTAAGCATTAAACTAATGCATCTTGTTTGTTCAGAAAACTTATAAAAAAATCATCTCTAAACTGCATAAATCCTGTGTTTGATTCTTTGTAGCTGTGTATCACAAGTTCGCTCTATGCTCAACAATGATCATCTGCTCAAATCAGGAAAGGGTAATTTTTCTCACTGAATGAGAGTCTGAATAGGAAAAAGGAAGAACAGACATTGTTATTTGTTCAATTTTAAATGTATTATGTAAGAAAGTTTTACTTTAGACAGTTTTTGCCTTATTTGGATTGATTTTGTGAAATATGTGGGCTTTAGTGGATATTTTAAAAGTTCCTCATTAGTCAAAATGCCATAAAATAGTAAAAAACATGGACAATCTTTGGGATGGGGAAGATTAGCCTTGAATTACTTACATTTCCACCTATGATATGGTTTTAGTATAAACTATATTCACCACAGAGTTAATGTCACTGTCTTATGTGCGAAACAATTTTTAAAAAATGTGTACTTTTGTGTTCCACTGGCTTCAGATGGGTTTGGAACCACAGATAGAAGTAAATAATTACAGAAGTTTTCATTTTCATCTCATAATTAAAAGTCTGACTCACAATTTTTATTAGTGTATTCTGGTTCTTAAAAAAAGCAGTTGCCTCCTCTTCATCTTCATAACTTTTGATATAAATATATGTGCTTATAGGAATAATTTGTGGCCAAATGATCAGTAACGTCTTATTGATGCATGACTAGCGTGTCCTCTTAGCAGCACTGCAGGGAGACAACAGGGAGTCTGAACACAGCTGTGAATAGCGTGATTTCAACAGGAATGAAGTTTTGTTTGTGCCAAGTGAGCCATTGTTGCGATTTAGGAGCCACGCAAAGTGAAAGACCAAAGTGGGGGCGAAACAATGCACCAATAAAGCAAATCTGCAGTTTAAAAGGATGAAAATGTTGCGTTGTATTGTTCTATCTTGCTAGTTGTACACCACGCCATGCATTATTTGTAGGGGACTTGACTTCCACTGAGAGTAAAGAACTAGTCACGAGTCATAGTATTATACAACTAAGCGTCGCCCGGCACTGTCGGTGCACAGATCATCAGCAAATCCCCTGCATTCAAGCAACCACAATGGCATATTTTGTGATGGACAAAGTCGACACACTCCAGTATTTGCATCTATTTTATTTTTTTTATGATGTTTTTCCCAATGCATTTATTAGTCGCATAAATTACTGTCAGCATCCACATTTTGAAACCAGAGACCTGTAAGGGGCACATCAATCTTCACACATGTGTGCTGTCTGTTTTTTTTTTTTTGTCATCAGACTATTTGGTCGAGCATGAGCAGATGCAAGTCTGGAGAACTAACGCCCACAAGCCGTTTACTACTTTCATACTAATAATGAAGGAGGGAGAGGCCGGTGTAGAAAAAGACAGATCTTGAAAGTTGTATGGATAGCTGAATTGTAAAGATGTGGCTGAGAGATATAGTGCCTTGAATTTGTACTGCATATATATTCAAGGTCTGAAATCCTAGTGTTCTTTACATCCACAGACCATCAACATAGCTTTTTTAAGTTGCACTTTAGCAATAATACAAGCAGTTAAAAATATTAGCAATTATACTAACCTTCAATAGACTTAGCTGGTAAATTAGACAAGCCCCAGTCCCTTCAAAACCAGTGGTGTATGAGATCTCCTACGGCAGTGGCCCCCTCAGTGTGTTTTGATCTAATTATGTTTCAATTTGCCAACCTAGAGCGATTTAACATTGCATATAAGCCTAATCAAACCGGCAAATATACACTGCACTTACTGTTGGAATAAATTAATTTGCACAGGAATCACAGAAGCAGGAAACAATGTATCACATGCTTGATTATTGATTTACTTGTATAGCTTAGCAAACACATGGTGCATGTTGAGTGACACAAACAAAGCGGCAGTGCAAAGTAGAGGTCTTCTCGGGTCCTAAAATCTGTACCCGACCTGAATCACTTCTTACCCGATGTGTATAATTTTTTTTTTTAATTAAAAACCAGACCCGAGACAGACCCGATGAAATTAGACCTGAGTCCGACCCGACGCGACGGCATTTATTTTCGATCCCAACTGGACCCGTACGTAAACGGCATTGATGTGTGAACAGCCTGCTGCCCCGCAGTAAATTAAGAAAAATCCCAGTGTCCTGCTGACTTATTTGACCAGCTTG
This sequence comes from Sinocyclocheilus anophthalmus, assembly GCA_018155175.1. Taxonomy (NCBI): domain Eukaryota; kingdom Metazoa; phylum Chordata; class Actinopteri; order Cypriniformes; family Cyprinidae; genus Sinocyclocheilus; species Sinocyclocheilus anophthalmus. Next base: position 82,699 of record JADLZN010002416.1, on the reverse strand, counting down.
TCCATTACTTTGATTTATTTTACATTTATTTAATTTATTGATACTTTATATTATTGCCTGCTTGATGGATACAAGTTATTTCTGAGTTCGGTTTTCCAATTGTAACCAGTGATAGTTTTATAAAAATTAAATCAATAGCCCAATGATTCAGTGTTGTGTCTGCAACCTAATCTCCATTGAAATTCTTCTGCACACAAAAAAGGAAAGGCCTGCATGAACACGCAGCATAATGAAGCGAGTGGATTTTCCTGATGGATCTCATATCTATAAGATGATTTCTGTGTGTGAGGTTACAAACGTATGCTCCTTTTCTATGTGCGTTCCTCACTTAACACGAACGTGCAAGTATACATCCGGGATAGTTTAAAAGAATTCAGGTTTTATCAGGTCCATTTGGAAAAATCACATTTATTTCGACCCGAGGCCGCTAATACTGGACCCGACCAGTGTAGGAGTTTTGGACCCAAACCCGCTCGGGTCTCAGGTCGGTCCTTGGGTTTTCAGATCCAAGTGGACCTGTGAAGACGGGCGTAAAGATCCTTTAGAATCCTCTGACAGTCTTAACTGCTTAATGGCTAAAAAAATATTAATTAATACATAAATAAACATTGTCTATTTAATTAATTTTACAGTGAAGTTACTGATAAAATCCTACCAGATTTATGCTTATCAGAAGACTTAAGCTTATTTCAGCACATTTTACAAGCATCTAAAATGTATCAAATTGACAGCATCTATAAAGCATTGTATTTTTATTGTAATTTTATGCTTACTGTCTATACAGCAGTATATTGTAATAATTTAATGTGCACTGTACAGATAAATGCAGAGTGACAATTTGAAAGTTTTTTTAATATTGTTGAGAAGTGATTAGAAGTGATATATTTCCGAATATAGATAAATATATATTTTCATTAATTATTTATTAATTTATTTTTACAATTGAATACTGTTACATGTTGTTAATACATGCCAATTACTGCACGGATAGTGGCTAGTGTCAAAGATGGAAATGAATCGAACATTGGTTGTTGTACATTTGTTGAAATTCGTAGAAGTGGTGCTAAAAGTGAAAGTGAAAGTGACATGTGACCCATACACTCTTAAAAATAAAGGTGCTTCAAAAGGTTCTTCAAGCGATGCCATAGAAGAACCATTTTTGGTTCCACAAAGAACCATTCAGTCAAAGGTTCTTTAAAGAACCATTTTTTTCTTGCGTTTTTGTAATCTGAAGAACTTTCTTTCGCCACAAAGAACGTTTTGTGAAACAGAAAGGTTCTTCAGATGTTAAAGGTTCTTTATGGAACCATTTAGACAAAAAGGTTCTTTTATGGCATCGTGAAGCACCTTTATTTTTTAAGAGTGTACTCGGAATTAGTGCTCTGCATTTATTCCATCCAAAGTGCACACACACAGCAGTGAACACACACCCGGAGCAGTGGGCAGCCATTTTTTTTGCTGCGGCGTCCGGGGATCAGTTGGGGGTTCGGTGCCTTGCTCAGGCACCTCGTCCAATGGTATTGAAGGTGGGAGAGAGCGCTGTACATTCACTCCCCCCACCTACAATCCCTGCCGGTACGAGACTCGAACCCGCAAGTAAACGTGTTTACTAATGCACTTGTTTGTACAAGTGTTTGACATCTTTTGTCATGAATCGTGTTTCACTCGACTCTGAGCACTTCTCATCACAAGTGCAATGCTGTACCAAGTGAGCTACCAAGCAAGCTTACTACTTTAGAATGCCATACATATGGAGCTAGTTATGTGATGCAAACATATTAGTCTACATTATTATTATGGTAAAAGTGTTGTGAGATTATAACATAGTATTGTGCAAGGGACCACATGAAAACAAGTATTAATCGATAATCTCCCACTGTAATCATATTCGTGTGAACAGAAATAAAAGTTGTTGTTTTACTCCCACTAGTGTTCATTTTAGCTGAAAAGTGAAGTGAACTGTATGTGTAGGTACGTTTTTGGAGTGTTTCATTATGTTGTACATGCAACAAAACAAATAAAAAAAACTCATCACACTAGTAAAGCTTAAATTAAAATTAATAGTTTTCATCAGCTTAACTTCAAGCTTCTCAGCATGCACACATTCTTCTGTGTGTTCATTACACCCAATCCTCTTAGTCTACAATTAGCTCTGGAAGAGAGTAGCACCATTGCATCTGTTTCAGGAAGACAACCCTGCCAGATTTATTTGGAACAGATGTGTCAGGTAAACCCATTTTAGCCGGGTGCTATGGTGATGAGCAGCATAAAACTCTTTTGACTGCAACCATCCACTGTTTTGTTAAAAAAATTACACTCCTCAATCAGAGCGCTTTATGGAATCACCATGGTGACTAAAATCTGTTTGGAGGGCTTCCAATGGCACTACTTCTGTCTGCTATTTCTCTTCCTGGGACTCCATTAAAACGTGCTCAGGCTATGGATGTTTACTGGCATGTTTGTGCCTGTTTATCGTTCCGTTAATTTACCTTCATCTACCTGGCTAATGAGTGGAACGCAAAGCAGGGAACATGGAACACATAGAGCTGCTTTATAATTAAACTTTGCATTAGGCAGAAAACGTTCACCTGCTAATCTTGGCTCCGCCTCTCGTGTGCACCAGTGCTCCTCACTCAGCTTGCTAATGTATGTCTTGTGCATCCTTATGGATTGCTCCATTCCTTTCACGCAAGCCAAATATATGTTTCTCTATATATATATATATATATATATATATCGATATATATAATCACGCAGTTGTTCTGTTTAAAAAAAGTGTCCAAGAATTATATCAAATTCATTTGATTCGTTTTTTTTTTTTTCAATGCCTCGGACCGCCTACTGGTTTTATGTGCTCTCCCACACATATAATAACACATTGTGTGCAAAAAGCTCTCTCTCTTTTGCTCTCCTTTTCCCCCTTTTGAATGTGTGGACTGCTATCTCATGGGAAATGGTGCATTGTAGAATAAAAGTCTATCTTCCTGCAGCGTTCGGTCTCCCAAGGCATTTCACATTGTAAACATGGAGCTCAGAAAGTGCTTTGCCTGTTTTAAAGTGTACGTCAATGAGATTTTCTCCATTTGTGGCAAGCCGCAATTTGAAGTGCCGATTCCCGAGAGAGCTCTCTGTCTGTTTGGACCTGGAAGTCTGTTTGGATTGTGTGAGCGTTATCTTCCATTAACCACACATTATGGGGGGAACAGGTTTATTCTGTTTAAAATGTGTTTTTTTTTTCATAAAGAAAAGTGAATATGTGAATGCAGTGAAATGATTGTAAGCCTCAGTCTTGAACGTCTGTATAGTATCCTCTGTTTTCAAGATTTTTTTGTTTTCAAACCTTCACTGCTTATGTATACTGACATACTTTATTTACTATGGACTGTGTTGTCTGATGGGTTGATGAAAGTCATTATGACTAGGAATAAGAGGCAAACGAAAAAGAAAATCAGTGAAAACCCATTTTGAGTATACATTGAGGTAAAAAGATTCAAGTCGACACAATCTATTTTCTAAATGCATATTATAGATCTTTTTGTGAACAACTCATCCATGCATATGTTTCCTGTTTTAATTTTTCAAAATGTAACTGGACTTTCTGGTGAAAATGACAGACTCATCTCTGGTGCATGCCGGACTTCTCCATTTATTTTGTCCACCTACTGTAAACTCTTGCAAGCTCACATTCACCTGTCTTCATTAACAGCTGATGTATAGAACCATAACTCATCCTACATTTTGTTTTTCTTTCGATAATGCATTACACTCAGATGTACGTCATAACATAGAAGACATCTAAAAGACCGAGTTCTAGTATAATCCACAGCATATGGTAAAATGACTCAAGGCACATTCTAAAATCTGTGCAGTCAAAAGGTTCCCAAATTTTAGACACCTCTTTCTGTCAAAACACTTGAGGCTATCTTCATGCCTGCCTGTTTCCATCACCTTAACTGTTAGTGATATGGATTTTTCCCTTACAGTGCTATCACTTATGGTAATGATGTACTGAAATAGCATGCAAGCAGCCTTCATGCTTGAAATTCATCATACAGTCTGCATATTTAAACCTTGCCAGGTGTTGACTAGTGCAAAGCTGTTATGCTAATGGATATGTGTTCTGGCTGGCTTGTTTTAAGGGGTAGCTGTAATTTAAAGCAGCAAAGTAAGGAATGCGCTAACTTAACGTTAGCCATCCATCGCCCTGCACGTCACACTCTTCAACGATTTCCCGTCTGCCTTTTCATCCACTGCTAATATACTGACAATATCACTTAGGCAAATCACTTGCCGGCCTTCTGTAGCTGCTCAGGAGCATGATTGTTAGTGAAAGGTTCTAGAGTTCTATCATGGCAAGGTGGAATAATGGCAGATCAGTCGTTTTGTCACTACAGCACCTGCTCAGCACCACCGTGCTTGACCTGTTGTACAGTACGCCAGGTCAATGGCTGGAACTCAATTTAACATTAGCGTGACATAATTACAACTGCTGTGTCAATGCACTTTTTACTTTGCTTGCTCTTGTAAACATTTATCATAGTTTTTAAATGGTAACTATACTTCAGCTGTGATATTATTAGAAACAAAAATGCAGTAAGAACCAAGGACGACATGGCTGGATGAATGTGACTAAATAAAACTGTGGCATTGATTGTAATAATAATAATGATAATACTATTAATACTACTTATTATGATTTATTATGTTTAATTATTATTATTATGTAGAATAATAGGGAAAAAATACAAATAATAAAAGCCTTAACAAGGACTTTTTCAAATTATTGTGTAGGTTTTTGAGCAAAATCTGTGGAATTGTCAAATGTTGCATAATTATTTACTGCCATTTTTTGATGTGCCAAATTAAAAAAATGTCAACTGAGTAGAGGTTGTCTTTATATATCTGTATATAATGAAGGGTTCAGATGCAAAGCCTCTAAGTGCCATCTGAAATTTTCATCTAAAATGAGCATTTTATCAGGCTCCTATATTTATGTTTAGTTATTTCACTTTAATGGCAATGAATAGGTTTTTTTTCATTGCCATTAAAGTAAAATTACTGAACCTATACATAGGAGCCTGATAAAAATGCTAATTTTAGTAGAAAATTTCAGATGGCACTTAAGAGGCTTTTGCATCTGAGCTCTTCATATATGTATATACACACATACATATATATTATTAGTATTCTTCCACCTTACATTCTTCCTCAGCGAACACTTTGACATATTAAAACAAAACTTAACATTGCATGCCCTGTCATATTGATAACTATTGTACTGGTGGAGAAATCTGAAACATTAATACAAAATAAAAAAATAAATACAATTAATGTGTGTAAAATGTTATATTTTAATTGTTTGTGTTTTTTTCCAATTCATTATTCCATTTAAAATGTGTAAGTGTTGTTGTGACCAAGCTTGTCTAAGCAATATATAATAATAATAACTACTTACTTCTAGAATAAACTATGGTACATTTTTTGAAGTCATGTCATTGAATAAATTTAATGTATCCTTATTTATGCAAATTCAATGCTAATTTACGCTAAACACTCTTTCACCATTAGTATTAGTATTTTTTTTTTTTTCATTTTTCTCATTGTATTGCAAAAATGTTTATGGATTGATCAACAGCAAGCAAAGCTGTAATACAGCATAAGTCATTCTGTGCAGTTTTTTCAACCTTCTTTTCAACAGTTGCTTCGAAAATTTATGTCAGCATGATCATAATGGATGCTGGTTAGATAAACTGATAAACTGATAATAACACTGTAGAATTCTCACTGAGATGGTGGCCATGAGATAAGTGTGACACAGAAGCTGCCATCCTTCTGTTCTGCAAAACCATCATTAATGCGTGATTTTGAAGTGATGTTTTGAAAATGTTCCTGCAGTAATTCTCAACAGATACTGCAAAAGCTCTCTGCAAATCTGAGGTTACTTTAAGGTTACATTAATTTAGGACAGAAAGTATGTACGCATACAAATGCAAGCTCTTAAATTATTGTTGTGAATTTGTAAATGCACATATGCAGATGGGGGTGAAAAGAGAAGATGAGCTGTTCACTTAGATATGTGTGAAGATAATCAAACTGTTTTATCAGTCACACCTTCCTCCTCTGTTCTCCCTCCTCATCGCAGTCTCTCTTAATTAGCTGTCTCTTTACCGGCATGTTATTTACAATCATATGTTTTCAGTCTATTTACGCATTAAACGAAAGAGACTGTAAAAGCATCATCAGTTTATATTATCCTGACTCTCTCTCTCTGTTTCTTCATTACACCTTCCCATTCCTCATGGTCTCTTTCTGGAGTGCAATGTTTTCCTGAATGTTGGTGCCAGAGTGGTATGCTAATGTGTATTGATGTGTATGAAATTAGCTGGAATTTGCAGAGGCAGCACTAATGGAATGAGTGTCTACCTCCACCTCGTCCTGCCAGTAACATAGCACCAGGTCTGAGGAGGGGGTGTGAACGTGCATCAGCGTCTGTCCATATGTTTTGGTTCTCATTCTCAAGATTGTGAGGAGCCGATTAGGAGCCACATTGATTTTAAATGGCTGATTTACAAAACAAAAATACTCTCTTGCTGCACACGATGCATTACTTGAAAAGTAGATGTTTACCAGACCAATCAATTTGGTGTCAGAAGTTAAAGCAACTGTTTGTAATTTTTTTTTAAACTTTAAAATACAAGTTTCAAAATCATTCTGATACGAACTAATAAGGTGAAAGACTTTTTTTTCCTTCCCAGGATTCCCCCAAATGCCTGTTCTGGGAGTATGTAAGTTTGTGGAGCAGGTACGAAATACGAAAAGGGCGGATTGCTTTATGGCAACAACCCATGCACATGTACAGCTAACCACTGTGATTAATACAGTGATATATGTATGACCATAAATTCCACTCACTTAACTGTTGCTTTAAAGTTCAAGTGGGTAATTTCTGTACCACTAGCAAAGCAACATACTGTGGAAATCAACTGTTTAGTTATTATATAGAAGAGGAACTAGTAAATGGTCACTGGTGAAAAGTTTGTGACCATGCATATTGTTGTAATGGCATTGTTCATGTTAAACGGCGTTGTCATTTTAATAGTTAAACTAAACTCTTTATTTATTTAATTTAATTTAATTGTATTTATTTATTTATTTTATTTTTTGGGTGAATTGTTCAATTATTAGTTATAATGATATTTGTCTCCGCACATTTAACTGGGACAGGAGAAAGTATTTTAACATCAGAAATATTATACATTTTGCCCTTGAAGATTTTTTTAACATGTTAAATATCAAACAAGGAGAATGTGTCCTCTGCTTTTTCATATTATGAAAAATAGAAATACAGTTGTCTAAGGTGTCAGACTTCTAGCCATATCAGAGAGAGAAGATAAATCCAAAGCAAATAGAGACCATGTGGAAATCATGCTCTCTGAAACAGTAGTTCCTGAGGGTAATCTTATGAAATAGGTAAGACAGGTAAAGCATCACAAGTCCCTTCCATGAAACCTCAGTCCCTTAGGATTTTCTGAGCTTTGTGAAAGCAAAACAGCTCATCAGGGGCATCATATCACATTATATTCTCTGTATACAATGCTGATATACTGTAAGTAATTAAGGGTGTCAAATGCAATTTGTTGCCTCTATTATTGTAGCAATCTAGCTTGAACAGGGAAAATATATATATATTAGAGCTAGAGTATATAATATATGCATATAATGTATATAAGCTGAAAATTGTATAACCAGGAAATTCTTCTCAATAGATGTTCAGTCTGCTTTGTTGAGATATAGTTTGTGTGTCATGTTTTTTTGTTTATTTTTTATTTTATTTTATGTATTTATCTGTCAGTATGATATGTAGTGATGGAAAAGACCAGTTGTTTGTAGAATCAGGCAGATAAAAGATGTTTGTGTGTATATGCATGCAGGGAACAGAGAGAGAGGGAGAAAGAGAGATAGAGCGGAAAAAAAAACCCGCAGACCAACACAAATTCAAACACTGTAGGGTCCATAACTGTGTCTTTGTGAATAAAGTCAAGCTTCAGTCCCATTGTGTACAGTCTCATTGTGTATTCTAACAACATTAAACATAATTGAATATTCATAAGATAGCCCTAAAGTAGGTTACACTGTAATTTGACCTAATAATTTTGATTGTGCAACTGCATCAGGTCACTATTAAATATAATTCATGTCCTGCTGTTTTTTTTGAGCAAATAAATCCTTTGGGCGTTTGACTTGACTTGCAAAAGTACATAAACACAAACAGTTTCAGGTCACAGTCGATCAAACGTGGTGATGCACCTTACTAAAGCCCTTCATTATTACATCAATGTCATTCCAATGCACTTTTGCCTCCACAGTGTGTATACAGCCTTCAGGAAGACAGCACAGGCTCTCAGACTTGTTACAAGTACAAAAGGTCAAGAAAGCCAAGAACGACTATTCTGACTATTTAAGTCTGACTATTTTAAACACTTTCAATGGACTAATAGTGGTACGAAACATCCCTTTGAAAGTTCTAGTGTTTCAAGTTTTCTCTGCATTTCCCAAAAGCCTTGCAAGCCTAAGCAGATCATAGAGATCACTGGTATGTCCAATCTACTTAGGCTTACGATACTTTGGAAAAATGCAGCCCTGATCAGTTTAGGTAAAGTGATCGAGGGAGTTTGAGGCAAGCATATACTGCATTATTCAGAATCAGACCCTTTCCCCTGCATTTTGTCCCAATCACAACTTTGACTTTATTCAGAAGAGATCTTTGTGTATATTTTTTCAGTAATTCATGAAAACAAAAATATTGATTTTATCCTCATTTAAATATAGTAATTCAAATATATTTAAGTATATATTTTTAATATTATCTTATTTTATTGTAAAAGTGCACTTTATTTTAAAGAGATGATTAAGGTCTAGATTGCAGTGGTGAAATTTTACAGATTCAGTAAAGTATACCAGATATAAATCTGCTGCATCCTCCACAAAGAATCGACACGAAAGATTGGGAGTTGTGGTGTACAATTTCAGGGTGTGCATAATTTCTAGTGCCCGACAGATGTTTTTTTTTTTGAAGGCCATGCCGATACCGACATTAGGGAGTAAAAAAGGCCGATATTGATACAATCGGCCAATATTCTTTATGTGTATATATAGTATATACCCGCAAAATTTGGACACACTTCCTCTTTTGTGTGTCACACTTTTGACTGGTACTATATATCGAATGCAGTATATACATAAACATAAATATATATATATACATTGTTACAGAGGAGGCTTCTGTACCGCCGCCTCCTCCTCACCACCAGAGGGAACTCTCTCCTGAATATTGACTTTATCCATTCGGACTCTATTTCCCATCATGCCTCATACCTGGGACTGATTGCATGCACACACCTGCATCTAATCACACACACACACATTTAAGCCAAACACTCACATCAACTCACTGCGAAGTCTTGATTTTTCCCGGCTGTCACTACTGAGCGTTTACCCTGTTTCTTGCCTACTTGTTTGACCTTGGACTGTTTATCGTACTCTGATCTGTCTCTGCCTGCCCTGACTTGGATTGTTCTACTACTGTGATTGTCTGCCGCCTGCCTCGACCTCCTGCCCGTCCCACGTTCTGTCTCAGCCTAGCCTCCGCTATTGTATCTACTGGTGATTGACCCTGTCTTGTCTGTGTATGCAATAAACGCTGCAAATGGATCCAGACTCTGCTGATGATTCGCAACATACATAAAAATATTTTGCAATGATCACTCAAATGTGGTGATGAAACACTTACTGTATAATGAAATGACAAAGATATGTAATGGAGGCAGGGTATTCAATTAAATTCCATTCAACTTTATTCCGTTGAAGTTTATTTCACTCCGGAACATTCATTCACGGATTTGCACAACATGTCTTCACACACAGACGAAACTTACAAGAGAAGTGTTAAGTGTGACATAATATACCTCTGTAAATAAATACTATTTAAATTCACATCTCATGCACTTTAATGCCCTTTGAATGTAACATGTACGTTCCCTTCGAACTGGAATCATGGCAGAATATCCAGTGAAGCCCACTTCGCAGGGCACTTACGGTCGAATAGAACAAACCTCTGAAGTGATAAGAGAAACATACAAAATGTGCAGAGTGGGGGGTCGCGAGGACCAGGATTAAGAACCGCTGCTTAATAGCATTGCATCTCACCAACTAGTTGACAGCATAGCGCTAAATCACCATTCAACAGACTAAAGCCACCACCTTCAGCTCGAGAAGCCCTCTTGACCGCCACCCTCCATGTGTCGGTAGTCCCCTGGGATGGCCAGATCAGTTGGCACCCGACCGCGACTTTGACTGCCCGTAACTCCCAGACCTCGGGGGCTATAGGCGCGGGGTGGTCTCATTTGAAAGGGGGTGCCGAGACATACACTTGATTCAGCATTCGAGAGGGCTCCTCGATGAAAGGATCCCCAGAATTCGGTGTGGATCCGCCACACTGTTACGGAGATATGGCCGTTCAAACTTTCAATGGTATTCCATACACTGGTATCACCAGTAGCAAACAATGGAGCGCGCTCTGCTTGACAAACTAAGTAATTACACCATTTACAAGCATTTCATTTGCATTTTATGTTCTGTAAAAAAAATAAATTCACATCGTGGCATATCGTCGTGATATACGCCGATACAGATATATCTGCGACAGGCTCTTATCGGCCGATAAAATCGGCAAAACTATATATCGGTCGGTCTCTAATAATTTCTGCATATATTCTTTAAAGATTTATGTATTAAAACAACATACTAGTTTTTCTTATAAGCATAATAAGGTGGTTAATAATGTTCAAAATCTGCTGAATTTTAACTTAATATATAATAATAATAATAATATAAATTAGTATACATGTCGAATTAAAAAATATTATTAAGTTTAAATCATAATAATAATAATAATAATTATTATTATTATATTATTCTTGGTGTTGTTGTTGTTGCATTCCAGATTTAACACATTTGACATTAATAATTCCTCATTCTTTCTTTCACGCAGGGATTGGAACATGGAACTGCTGAAATTTTTAGAAGGGGATCCCTTGCAAGACCAACACCATCTTGGTGTAGCGTCTGGACCAATCAAACACACAATATATATTTTGTTTTTATATTTAACAAATACTCTGTAACCCCCCTCAGTTAACAAGCCATATGAGGACCCATGAACCCTTTCCTTCCCCCGAAATGCGTAATACCCCAGGAAGCCGAACAGGCCCCTGGTTGCATGGCAACCAACGCTGATATCACTGGGTTTATTGGCCAAAAGAATGCAAAGCAGGGAAAATCCCTGCATGTCCCAGGGCAAGAGGCAGAGTAGAAATGGACTTTTCTACTAATTAATTCATAGGAAAACCTTTCTTTGAATGAACACACATGATCCTTCAGGTCATTGGGTATATTATTGTCATCGTGTATTTGGTCTTTGAAATTGTATACTGTTATGCAGACTTATAATCGAAACACACTCCTGTCAGCTTACATATATATACAGTGGGGAAAAAAGTATTTAGTCAGCCACCAAATTGTGCAAGTTCTCCCACTTAAAAATATGAGAGAGACTTTATTTTATCATAGGTATACCTCAACTATGAGAGACCAAATGAGAAAAAAATAATTCCAGAAAAATCACATTGTAGGATTTTTTAAGAATTTATTTGCAAATTATGGTGGAAATAAGTATTTGGTCAATAACAAAATTTCATCTCAATACTTTGTTATATACCCTTGTTGGCAATGACAGAGGTCAAACGTTTTCTGTACGTCTTCACACACTGTTTTGCTGGTATTTGGCCCATTCCTCCATGCAGATCTCCGCTAGAGCAGTAATGTTTTGGGGCTGTCGCTGGGCAACACGGATTTTCATCTCCCTCCAAAGTTTTTCTATGGGGTTGAGATCTGGAGACTGGCTAGGCCCCTCCAGGACCTTGAAATGCTTCTTACGAATCCACTCCTTCGTTGCCCGGGCGGTGTTTTTGGGATCATTGTCATGCTGAAAGACCCAGCACGTTTCATCTTCAATGCCCTTGCTGATGGTAGGAGGTTTTCACTCAAAATCTCACGATACATGGCCTCATTCATCCTTTCGTTTACACGGATCAGTCTGCCTGGTCCCTTGGCAGAAAACACCCCAAAGCATGATGTTTCCACCCATCAGGGTGCTTCACAATAGGTATGGTGTTCTTTGGATGCAACTCAGCTTTCTTTCTCCTCCAAACACGACAAGTTGTTTTTACCAAAAAGTTCTATTTTGGTTTCTTCTGACCATATGACATTCTCCCAATCTTCTTCTGGATCATTCAAATGCTCTCTAGCAAACTTCAGATTGGCCTGGACATGTACTGGCTTAAGCATGGGGACACGTCTGGCACTGCAGGATTGAGTCCCTGGCGGCGCAGTGTGTTTTCTGATGGTAGCCTTTGTTACTTTGGTCCCATCTCTCTGCAGGTCATTCAATAGGTCCCCCCGTGTGGTTCTGGGATTTGTGCTCACAGTTCTTGTGATCATTTTGACCCCACTGGGTGAGATCTTGCATGGAGCCCCAGATCGAGGGAGATTATCAGTGGTCTTGTATGTCTTCCATTTCTAATAATTGCTCCCACAGTTGATTTCTTCACACCAAGCTGCTTACCTATTGCAGATTCAGTCCTCCCAGCCTGGTGCAGGTCTACAATTTAGTTTCTGGTGTCCTTTGACATCTCTTTGGTCTTGGCCATGTTGGAGTTTGGAGTGTGACTGTTTGAGTTTGTGGACAGGTGTCTTTTATACTGATACGAGTTCAAACAGATGCCATTAATACAGGTAACGAGTGGAGGACAGATGAGCCTCTTAAAGAAGAAGTTACTGGTCTGTGAGAGCCATAAATCTTGCTTGTTTGTAGGTGACCAAATACTTATTTTCCAGCATAATTTGCAAATTAATTCTTTAAAAATCCTACCATGTGATTTTCTGGATTTTTTTTTTTCTCATTTTGTCTCTCATAGTTGGTATACCTATGATGAAAATTACAGGCCTCTCTCATCTTTTTAAGTGGAAGAACTTGCACAATTGGTGCCTGACTAAATACTTTTTTTGCCCCACTGTATATCTCTACCATGTGTAGTATCTATGAATTCGCCTTCTTATGATCTAAACAAGCGTGTATATTATATGTTGGTACATAGGCAATATATATTAGGGTCCTGAGAATCTTTAGTAATTTCGATTCAAGTCCATTTGCAAATTACCATGCTTAGAGACAAAGGGTCGTAAACCCTCCAGCAATTGCCACCTCCCGCTCGGAATTTCCATCTTTCTCATTGGACAAGCCCATCTTGAAAGGCGGGGATCTTCTCCGACCTTAAAGGCCCTGCTCCAGGGACCCTCCCAGTCGGTGGTTTGTTGGAAATCTGAGAGCCGGGAGACAAACGTCTCCCGGAAACGCTAAGCTCGTGCCAGGCTTCGGCCTTGTCCTTTCCATTCATCAAGTTACTCTGACGCAAACTGGTTCTTTCTCATCAACCAACTTCAGCAAGATCTTGGGCCTTAAGATTGCATCAGGAATCTATTTTCAGACAGACGAGACTTGCAAGTATCAAACTTAGTCTTATTAATTGATACATTAAGTATCAGTGACACCTTTTTACAAAGGTGTGTTTGAACTAAGAATCTGACGTTTCACTCAGGTGTAGATCTGCTGAATATGCAAATGGTTCTATAACTTCATAGTCCTTATTTCTCTTTCTGTACTGAGTTAAGCTTTAAACCCTTCCTATACAACTGTATTGTGTGTGTGTGTGTGTGTGTGTATGTGTATGTTAGACCAGTTTATGTGTTTATGTAGGATGTTAGACCAGTTTATGTGTTTATGTAGTATGTTAGACTAGTTTAAGTGTTTATGTAGTTAATAAAACCTTACTTGTATCAGACTTGACGTTGTTCATTGTTTGCTCATAACTGGAGTCACTTAATCATGCAGATTTATGCTACAAGCTTTTGTAGAATTGTACAGTAAGAAAGTTATTTCCCTTAACCAGGAAACTAACGTTCTTAGAATTGACAAGACAGTTGACCCTGAGAGGTCAGCTAAATATCTACAGCGGATCTAAAATATGAATAATTAATTATAACTAGTTATGGTTAATTATTTATATTTCCTCATGAGCTGAGTCGCTACATGGGAGTCCATGGCTTCAAAAAGTTTCAACACTCCTGCTTATATCGCCTCAGTTTACAGCACAGATTTTTGAAGGGGAAGAAACCATGACATCTCTTCTTTCTCTCTTCGATGTCAGGCAGGTGTGACGGAACGTAGACTCAGCATCTGCTTTTCTATTTGAAGCAAACCCTCATGCACAGCCCTCTCTCTCTCTCTCTCTCAGGTTACAGAGGTAACATACCCTAATATATTTCATGTTTCACACGTGGCAGTGATTCAGAAAATGTGTCATGAGTGTTAAGTGCTCATCCGCCACCACGATGAACCAGCTGCTTTAGATGAAACACTCAGAGAGAGACAGAGAGAGAGACAGAGAGAGACATATTAGTGCCAGCAAGAGTAACAGCCCATTGTACCCCTTCTCAAATGAAGCATGAATCACGCACAGGAAAACGTAAAGGTCACAAGCTGAAGTTTCATGTCCACAGTCGCGACTTTCTCTCTCTCACCCACGCAAACTCCTGTTCTTTTTACACACACACGCATGCTCACACTTGACGTAATGACCGCTCACACATACGCACTTTGATTCTCGCACACAACAACAGTGCTGTAATAAAGCTCTGGCCTCATTCCCATTGTATTAATAAATGCTGTGTCCACACAGTCTCTCATCCATTTCTCTCTCATTAAAGTCGGAGCCTTAAAACGCTGTCATGTGTGACCTTTGCAGACTTCACCCACAACTCTCACGTCCCAGAATTAATGGTCTTATCTTCCTGCATAATCTTCAAACTTATTTCTCTGATTAATTAGTGTCTAAATCACGATCCGTCCACTCAAGTGGCTCACCTTATATCCGATTGCTTTTATTAATGGAATTCAATTCCAATTTACAACAAGGCTGGTAACCACAGATTTCCTCCACATGTACTTGTGAACTTTTCTGCTCGAGGGAGAGAGAAAAAGTGTATATGTAAGTCAGAAGCTTTTAATAACACTTTTTTTGGGTGTCTAAATTAAGAGAACCTTTTTGGCAGGGTCCGAAATCAGCACTCGCCAAGCACCAAATGTGAGTCAGAATTGGTTTTGGTAAAGAAGACAGAATTGATAATTTTGCTAGTAACATTAAAAAAAATCGAATTGCAAATGCAATAATAACAATAATAATAATAACAAATGATAATAATAATAGTAATAATAACAATCTGACTCATTGATGTAAATCACATCAGTGGTTCGAATCAGACATATAAACTGTCTATTAAAGATCATATCTGTCAAGACTATGAACTTTCACCATCCAAAGTTTATCTAGGATGGCTGAAGTTTACATATCTAGGAATAAGATACAAAAAAGAAAATAAAAGGAAGAAAATCTCATTGGATCTTGAAAATTTTGACAGGTGCAATTTTGCAATTTCAAAGATGGAGACTGACTCATCTCAAGTGACCCGTGTATTTTATGCAATAAAACAAACTGCTAAATTATTCTGTAGTCATAGCAACAGAGTGTATTTTCTCTTATTAAAAAATAAAGCAAAAATCATGGCTGGAAGTAATTTTAATATATTAATTTTCAATTTTTTTTCATACATTTGTCTTTGTTAGATGTGGCAATACATTTTGTTTGTCTGTAGGTATTGTTATACGTACGTCAATAACACAACAGACAACTTTGATTATATTGAATGTGGTTGTCACTCTCTTTTAAACTAAAATGAGCATGACAATAACTGTATTTAGATCTTTAAAACTGAACTGACAACTGTATTATGCTTCTGTGTGATTGCAGCCATTGAGAGCTCAGGAATGACGCAAAAGGAGGGAGGGAGATCTGAGGTATAATGGCAGGTTTGAATGTCACACTGATGGATTTTGTTTATTAACTATATTTGTGGTCATAGCTGTTTGTTTTTGGTATCGCATGTTGAAATTTGCCCTCTAACTGAAAAAAGGCCCACAGTCCATATGCTAAAGACCTAAGACGATAGATAGGTTGGCAAACGTAAAATTGATATGAATCTCTCTCTCTCTCTTTCGCTTACAATCACACACACAAACATCTCAAGAGATCTGGTTGTCATCTAAACAAGAGCGGCTGGCATTGTGTCAGTCATGCTGCTAATGGTGATAAATTTCTCCAGTATTAGAATTTGTACAGTACTTCAGGAATCCGTTTCTCCAGAGAAGGATAACTCATCAGTTGTTGCAATTCAGAGTAAAAATACAGACACACACTGCTGTAATTGGCATAAACTCTTGAAATAATAGAAATGATGATTATAGTATTAATATATTATTATTATTTTGCATGTTATTTTATATCTATAATGTCTGAGTTTAATATTAGTGTGCTTTTAATCAAATATACAGTTTGCCACCAATATAATGCTTAAGTATATTTAATTGTCCCTTGACATATTATTACATATAATTAGAAATATTCATTAAAGTATCGTAGATGTTTACTATTGCCCAATGATTGTTTGTTAGTTTGTTTAGGGTGGATTTTCAAAAAGTGTGAAATGGAGTTATATTTCTCAGTTGCAGCTCAGGATTGTCGCTTGTTATTTTCCAGAGTCATAGTCATCTGACTTTTCAATTCCAGCAGCTGGCTCAAAACATATATTGCCTATGTGCTGCCATGAGCAAAGATGGCATATTTCAAATCTGCATGGTCCTGCACCAGACAAACAGCTTCCGTTGAGAAGAATGTGAATGCTAATAGATGACTTTCTCCAGACATGTTATAGACCTCCTCAGTGACCCCAGAAACTGCGTCACTTCCAACTGGTGTTGTTAGATGACCGTACCGATGTCGTTACCAGTAGGTACTAAAAATGTGACAATATCAGCATTTCCCACTAGCATTTTGAGCACTGTTGAGCAGATTCTTAAACAGCTCAGATTGGCCATTGTGATGATCAGCGGATCCATCTATGAGTGTGAAGTGATGATCATTGTAGCCAATCACAGACATAGGCTATCTGTTGAGCGTGTGAGCACAATGGCCAATCAGAGATGTTTGAGAATCCACAAAACAACACTCAAAATGCTAGCAGCAAATGCCACACAACCACACAAGCCCTAATTTCTATGCTACTTGGTCAGATTCCAGCAGGTTCACATCTATTTATGATAATTGTGAAATGTTTCCCTTTTCAATATTCTTTTTTTTTTCTTTTTGAAACTCTACCTTGAGGATAAAATGAAGGCTCACACTGCAAACATTTATATCATAGCGATGATGATAAGCTCTAAAATAGGTCAGTCTGACTCACAGCATAACATAAAGGTTAAAGTGTTTGAGTGTGTGTATGACTGGGTATGACTACTGCATTCCCATTCTAGGTAAATATAAGAAACAAGCTTTATTATTTGCCATGAACATAACCACTACAACAGCAAAAAAAGAAAATCTACTATATAATCATTTTATAATTATATTATTTTTGAGCCGCTTAAACCAAATATTCAAATATATATAAGGACTTTTTTTATATATATAATCCTGAAGCGTCCAAGGAGAATTTTGGAAAATGATATTAATTTTTGGATGATGCCCTTCTACAATTTTTTTTTTTTTGCTATATAAAAGTAAATTAACAAAAACAACTTGGGAGCCATATCAATCTGGTACCGCTGCCAAAACCCCCACTTAAAACATTTTAATTCCATCTGCTTATGGCCTCATATGAGTCTCCTCTTCATCAACGCATCACTGTGATGTCCGTTTCATGGTGAGAGCACTAGCCCAGACTGGCTGCCGTCACATCCAGATGGATGCCCCATATTGGTACTTAAGGTCCTCATTACAAATAAAACGACTTGTTTGTTAGGCCAAAGCTTGGTGAATTCTTAATTAAAATTAAACTAATTCTAGTTTTCAATTGCCCAGACTCTACAGAGAAGAGGGATTCATCCACATTTGCAGATCTTTGACATTCATGAACAGGGACCCAGGTACACACTTTTTTGGCCCCTACCCCCAACGACAGCATTCCCGGTTGCCTCTCGTCTCTTGATGATGGTCCAGGGTGTGGATTACAAATCATGGTTTGTGTTTTTATAATTCCTCTTGTTGCAGTAGACCATAGTGACCCGGTCCAAGTATCGGTTGTCATGCTGGATGCCACTGTGTAATAAAAACTCATATAGATTTGTCTCTTTTGCTGCTTGGGCCCACATCTGACCTTGTCTGTCTAGTAGAAAAAAATAAGCGCACACACAAACCTGGACTACACTGCCAACTTCAATTTCAATGCTTCAGGTGTTGGTGTGTTGTCAATACAAACCACCTGTTTTAAAGCTAGTGAGAGACGCAGCTGCACAAAAACATCACTTAAGGTATTACAACAGAACTAGTATTCAAAATGAAGTATTATTACTGCACTTAATGGAACAGCTAACTTCAAAGCAGGTGCTATAATTGTAGGATGCTTAAAGAATAATAATGACAGAAAGTCACAATTTTTGCGTAGTGTCAAATTAATAATATTGAATAACATTTTTCTCAATTTCTCTCACCTGATGGAGTTTGAATTCCTTGTCACTTTCACATTTGGCTTGTTTAGTCGGGGTTTAACAGACTTAATACTGAATATTAAGTATTTTAAACCCCAACTAATATTATCAATTTGACTGCACAGGCACTACTGGATGAAAACAAAAGTTGAACTGATTTGACCTGAATAATGACCAGTGTTGGGGAAAGTTACTTTTAAAAGTAACGCATTACTATATTGCGTTACTCCCTAAAAAAGTAACTAATTACGTTACTTAGTTACTTTTTATGGAAAGTAATGCGTTACATTACTTTTGCGTTACTTTCGCGTTACTTTTTAAATATGTGCAGGGCTTGATTGTTTTTAATATAAAAAGTTATATTCATAGCAAATGTAAAAGCCCTTTCACACCAAAAAGTGTAATGAATAAACCTCAGGCTGAAGGAAAAGTACTGTAAATTCACGTCTGTACAGTAGAACAAAGAAGAAGAAACACTCTTCAGCAATAAAAAAACAATGAAGCACAATTGTTAGTTTATCTAAAGTCATTTTTGCTTATTAGTATGGTTGAACTGGATCATCAAAGGTCAGCAGCAAAGACATTGGTTAATAAAATGGGATTAGATACATTTGTGTTATTTAACATATTTAATTATTGCAGGTGTGCGTCATATTCTGAGTTTGCATTTCAACGTTTTTATTCATTTTGAGGAATGCTGAATCTGTTTTTTGTGAGTGAGATGAATTAATGCACATTCAATTAGTCTAGAACTACAGTGACATCATGTTCACACAGTGCACACAACTCCTCTGCACTTCAGATTTCTCCCAATATGAGGACATGAGAGCTGTCAGTCAATAAATGGGAAAACAAAGTAACTGGCGCTAATTTTTTGAAAAATTCATTTCATAATTGACAAATTTAGCAACATCGGCATTCAATTCTGAATTTAAAACTGAACCGAATCAACAGACTCAAACTAAATCATGACACTATTGTCTTGTGAAGTGCTGCTTATAGCTGAATTTAACTTGTTTTTTAATCAAATAACTTTACACAGTTATTGAACCAAACTGAACCAACACTGAATTCACTTAAGTTGAATAATAACACTATTGTCTTCTTTAAGCTGCTTTATAGCAGATTTTGTCTCATATTTGATAAAGTTTGCATCATTGATTCTGTTATTTTCCTGTTTTTTTGTTTTGTTTTTGTTTTTATTGTGTGTGTGTATGTATGTGTGTGTTCTGGATTAGTTTTGACCTTGAGAGAGAGTCTTTTCGGGATGTGGTCCCACCTGCTAGGGTCCTATAAAGCAGGCTTTTCAATTCTGAACTAGACTGAACATAGAAAAATAGCACGTAGGTGTTGGATTACAAATGAAAAGAGCAGTTTGTGCTTGTGTGTGTGTGTGTGTGTGGAGTCTGACCATCGGTGGACATTTGATTTGAGACGGGGTCAGCAGTAGGTGTGGGGTCTAACAGCAAGAAGCTAGATTGGAGCGAGTGATCCCTACCGTCTAATACACAATGCAGCAGGAGCATGGTGCAACTACAGCAAAAAAGACAGAGGGGGAAAGAGAAAATTTATGATATTGAGGGCTATTCTTTAAAGATGGTCTCTGTCTGTGACCACTTTAGGTCCATCTATCTAGTGCCAGGTATTTAGCTTCTAGAACGCCATGAATTCTTTGCAATGGTTTAATCAATGTGCTGGAGATTTTTCTTATGGAATTTGGTCCTTGCTGCTTCAATAACATTGGGCTGTTTGTACTGATATTTTGGCTGTAGAATCTATTAATCTATTTTGGCCACGCTACAACAACTCTTGTTTAAGATCAGGCGACTGTGCAGGCTGCTAGCAGGAAACAAAGACCCATGCCATGTTCTTGAAACTGAAGCTGACTCGAGTTTTATAACATTTTGCACTATCCTACCGGAGCGATCCATTTGAAAACCAATGGACTGTGGCCATAAAGGGACACACATAATAGCAACAGCGCTTAAGTACGCCGTGGCATTCAAATTGTGCTTAGTTTGTATAAAGGCCCCTAATGTGCACCTCGACAGACTTTCATCCATTCGATCACACACCCTCTTCACCTCCTCCCCCGAGCCTTGCAGGACTCTTGGGGACTGGCACCTGTTTGGTGTCAATTGTTTGCTATAGAGCATCTTAGTACTACTGACCCAGCATTTGTCATCAGTCATATTTGCTACAAGCCTTCTGGGTCCAGCCATGTTGCCAGTCATCTCTACATCCTGTTATCAGTTTTGGCAAAACGGTGCTCGCATCGTGTACTGAATAGATGGTCACTTAGACATAGTCTCAAAGGAGGGGGCCCATCATGCCTTATCCAAGTGTATATGCATTCCCTAATCTATAGTAGACATTTGTGACCCCTTAACTTAAGTATATGTAATAACTATAGTAGTATTATATAAGATCACATTGTACTTACCAGCTTCTTTGGAGTGCTGACTATCACTGAAGAGGATCTGTTTCACTCCCTAGCGCGGAGTGACTGACTCAGACAGCTCCCAGCTGCGTGTCGAGTCCATAGCCTACGTTATCTGTCTTCTATAGTTGTCTTACTATTTTATTAATATTGATGGCGTTGTTTTACTCTGTAGATATTTTAGAGGACTGATGAGTTTTTTTTATATTAATCATCTAGTGGAGTCTAGGTAGATTTGGATTGCTCATGCGCACAATATATGCGTGCTGTTTCTAGGTCGCGTGAGTTCGGCCAGTTATTGCTAACTGGCGAACGACGAGAGTGCCAGAGAATTGGGCATACCGCTTTGACCGAACTTACAAGGATCGTAAGGAGTCAATGCCTGAAGCTGACAGCCTGCTGATAGGGATTTAGCGATATAGATCCCCATTACACGCGTTATATAAATGTAAGTGACAGTTCGCTTGTGATGTCCTCTCTGACAATGATTTCATCTCTCCGAGACAAATCAAACTGATCAGCAGCGACATGCACTTGCACAGAATAGATTAGTGCAAGTGACGCGAACGTCATTTAGAGAAGTCGTAGGCCTGAGAGAGGTGTATAGTTCGTGAAAGTCGACTTAATAGACAGTGGACAGTGTCCATGGTTCCCACTTGCTGTCTGCGATTATGTAAGCTCTATACCTCCGAGCCCGCTCTCTTCTACAAACAGATGTGTCGAACTGGCAGCACGTACATAGATGACTCTTAATCCAAGACGTTCACACGAGAATTAGCCCTTGCCTCTTTGCCCTCTCATGCCTACACCATGGATTCCCTAGGCGACTGGTATATGACTCGAGCATGGAAACCTCGAGGGCTTCTTGTTAACTTGACTTGGTAACGGGGTCACAGCCCGGAGAACACATTGTTTTTCTAGCAACCTCCGCCCCATCGCGTACGGTAGGTACCTTGATGTTGGTTCAACGATATCAGCAGGTGGACCAGAGCAATACGCCCTCGTCCTATGGTTCCCCTCTTGCTGTGAGCCCGACTCGACATTAGATTCTGCTCAGTTGGTTACCCACTATTCCCGGCTTTCGACGAGCGTGGTTTGGCACCACTCCCTGTTATTTGAGCCTGGCCTGGCGCCCTCACTTTTAGTCACCCTTAGCAGCCGATGCATTTCTGCGGAGGCTCAACACCTGGCGTTGAGGCAACTTCGCTGTGCAGCACCGGTGTTCTCTCTCGTTGTGATTAGATATGTCATTCATTGTATTGAGCCTCTCTCTAGCCGGTTTGACATGCATCACTTGGCACCAGTTCCTATCCAATGTGCGTCGCCACGCTCTTCTGCTTTTATCATATATATCCACGTGATCAATTGCCTTTGGTATGTGGACGCAGGCTTATGTCTTCGGTTCGCCTGATCTCCCTCGTACTCTTGCGAGTCGAGACTATTGAACGTCCTTACTATCCATGCTCCATCTCTCGCGCATGAGTGTGTAGACAGTGATCCAAATCCCTGTCATCACAGCAGGTGCAGATCAGCCTACACGATTGCCGGACAATCATGTAGACGCACGCTTTTGATCGGCACGATTTGGTGACCAGTTGCTTGTACTTTTTTAATTGCCTCCGTGATCATCCGCGTTGTGTATTTAGGTGCCCAATACCGGTATCTTCGGTACTGTGTGTCTATGCATCCTGTGTTCCTCCCACCCTCATCCAGTCTGCTGTTGTATTTTTTTCTGAACCACAAGCATTGTCCACTGACCCCCTAGGCCATCCTCATATCCGATACGATCTTACACCAGACCTAGTTGTGTTTAACTGTAGACCCGAGCCCCTTCTTAGTGCTTTTGTAAGAATGCGACACATAACCGGGTAACGAGTCACCTCAAACCGAGGTTCAACGGAGACGACAACGGCGGGGCAACATCATCCTACAAGGGCCACCAAGTTGAGCAGCCCATGTACAGTCTTGGTAAGGTCCGCGATGCATGGAGGGGACCTACAAATAATGATGAGTATCGACAAAATAAACACAATACAAATGGTTGATGTGACCCCCCATTACATTGTAACTAATTTAAATGTTTTTATTCACGATTGAAATAATATAGGTGTGAATAATGTGCATAATGATACTCCTCATTGAATCTAATATGAGAATAGAGGTAAGGGAGGTCCAAAGTGCTCGTAGAATAAAACGCATAAAGCCACCGGTTCAGCGGCATTAAGGGCATCTGTATAAAGAGTGTGCCGACCAACTTGGGCATGTTTGTTACTAGGTTGTTTTCAGGGCTTTTTAGATGATGGTTTGGTACCAGCCGCTGCAAAACACATGTTATTCGTACCTAAACTGTCTCAGGCCAGAAGCTCTTAAAGACGTCGCCCCAATTGCACTAAATTCATTCGGTGCAAGGCATGGAGCGTTATATTATGTAAGAATGATGTCAAAATTAAAGGCTTTGTAGACCATTACAATTTGCTTAAATGCCCGATGAAGGCAGGTGGATGCCTTCTGACCTGTTACTAAGGCCCAACAACCACCTAGATAAAAAAAAGATCATGTCAGAATTATTTTCAGGATTTTACATCAGCTTTAATACTGTACAACACAAAATTTTAAAAGAAAGATTGCAAGGAGTTAGGTGTAAGCAGTGGGTGATTTAGGATTGAAAATGTGTAAGAAATAGACCCCAACGGGAGTCTGGGTCAAATGGAATCTCATGATTATACAGTCTTGATCAGGGTTACCACAAGATGTGGGTTATCACCTCTGAGGTGCTGTCTTATTAATGAACTCAATGTAACAGGAGGTCTTCACCATGATCAAATTGTGATGGATTGGTTTAATCTCTTGCCAATGAACCTGAATAGTTAACTTATTTTGAGTATTTGAAAGTCTTGTTCAAGTGGTTTGATGATGTCCTTACAATTGAATATGGAGAAGACAAAGGAAACTATGCTGTGGGAAACAAAAAATATAGGATCGGTACACGCTGGTGTCCTATATGAACAAATATTAATAAAACGGTGTACAGGTAGAGCAATAGTTTAAAATTTAAATATCTTAGGTACAATCATGATTGACAAACTCTAATTGCAGGAAAAGGTGGAACCACTAATACACAAGAACGCAAGAAGCCTTAGGTCTACTCGGGAAATTAAGACATTTTAGCATTGATTGGAGGGTCTTAACCATTGTTTATAGATCGATGATTGAAAGTATTTTAACATATAATATTGTATCATGGTATGGCAATTTAACAATGAAACATTAAATTAACACAAGTAATTAATGAAGCAAATAGGATAATCGGCCAGAAACAGAGTACAATGCAAGAGCTGTTTTTACACTTTCATGGAAAAAAAGGAGATTGCAGTAGATTCAGACCCAAACTCATCCACTTCATTCTGCTTTGAGGGCCCTTTCCTTCAGGGCGAGGCTGCGTTATACCGCTGGCTAAGACCCCTATTATAAACGAGAATTGTACCCATGGCTGGGTGGAAGTTTTAAACCAAATTCTTAAGTGAGGTATTATCATGAGGTATCTTTCTGGGTAGGTGTGTGTACACATGTGTATGCATATGTGTGGGCATACATATATATTGTATTGTATTAGTATTTGTATTTTTTTTATGCGATATGTGAATGTGTAGTATTATTTGTTAGGATGTATTTTCTATGCCAGTGTCAAAGATGAATTTCTGTTCAGGAAATCTGGACAGACAATAAAGTTAAACTAAACTAAACATTTTATTAGCATTTAAATTCTTAAAGTTTTTTTTTCTTTCTTTGTTTTGTCTCAGTTCAGCAATACTTATTTATTCCTCTTTAATAAGGTTTATACAACAGTTATTGCTGGTCCTCGAATCTGATTGGCTGACAGCAGTGTGATATTCTAGTGAAACTGGAACTCCAACCGTTTCGCCATTTGTATCACTCTGCTTGCAGTATTTCTCACAGTGAGTGTCATGGTGGATGCTCAAATACAGTTTGTGTGTC
This sequence comes from Sinocyclocheilus anophthalmus, assembly GCA_018155175.1. Taxonomy (NCBI): domain Eukaryota; kingdom Metazoa; phylum Chordata; class Actinopteri; order Cypriniformes; family Cyprinidae; genus Sinocyclocheilus; species Sinocyclocheilus anophthalmus. Next base: position 57,548 of record JADLZN010002416.1, on the reverse strand, counting down.
ACGGAATGTAGTTTCAAGCGTTTTTTTTAGGTGAGAATATCGGCATGCTGTGATTACCTATGTAGGGCTGGATGGTATATCAGATTTGGTACGGATTATTCGATATATATTTTTGTTTTGATAAATTAATGTATATGTCACGAATTCGGTTCATGGACTTCCGTTTATTCACCACCAGAGGTCACCCTTTCCATTACATTGACTCTTATGACATATCCCATCATTCATTGCACGGTTTGCACACTGCACTCATTGCACACAGCTGTTTCTTATCATCTCACTCACTATATAACACCCACTCAAACTGCCATTCTCTGCTGAGTATTGTTTAGCACGTACCCCATTCTGAGTCTCTGTGTTTTCCTTGTTTAGCCTTACCTTGCCTGTTTTTCACTGCTCGTCTCGCCCCTGTGATCTGTTGCCCGATCGGTGACCTACGCTAGACTGGGACTATTCTGGTGTTTGACCGACATATACCTGTTTCATTTGTTTGACCCGCCTGTTACCACGCTCTTTAATAAAGCTTGCAGATGGATCCACACGTCTCACGTCTCGTCAGCCCCGTCACGTATGAGGCATTACGTTTATACAGGGGGGAAAAAAGTATTAGTCAGCCACCAATGTGCGCAGCGTTATCCCAGTACAAAAGATGCAGAGGCATGATATATCTTTCTCATAGGTATACATAACTATGAGAGACAAAATGATGGAAAAACAAATCCAGAATAATCACATTGTAAGGAATTTTTTTAAGAATGTATTTGCACATTATAGGTGTGGGGAAAAGAAGTATTTGCGCTCAATACGAAATTGTCATCTCCAATAACTTCTTATATACCCTTTGTTGGCACTGACAGAGGTCAAACGTTTTCTGTAAGTCCTCACAAGGTTTTCACACACTGTTGCTATTATTTTGGCCCATTCCTCCATGCAGAACTCCTCTAGAGCAGTAATGTTTTGGGACTGTAGCTGGGCAACACGGATTTTCAACTCCAAAAGATTTTCTATGGGGTTGAGATCTAGAGACTGTCTAGGCCACTCCAGGACCTTGAAATCCTTCTTACGAAGCCACTCCTTCGTTGACCGGGCGGTGTGTTTGGGATCATTGTCATGCTGAGAGACCCAGCCACGTTTCATCTTCAATAACCTTGCTGATGGAAGGAGGTTTTCACTCAAAAATCTCACGATACATGGCCCCATTCATTCTTTTGTTTACAAGGATCAGTCGTCCTGGTCCCTTTGCAGAAATCAGCCCCAAAGCATGATGTTTCCACCACCATGCTTCACAGTAGGTATGGTGTTGCTTGGATGAAATCAGCATTCGTTCTCCTCAAACACGGAAAGGTGAGTTGTTTACCAAAAAAGTTCTATTTTGGTTACATATGGACATAGACATTCTCAATCTCTTCTGGCTCATCACAAAAGCTCTATAGACACATTCAGAAGGGGCCGAAATGTAATGATAAGAGGGGGACACGTTGGCACGAGGAACTTGTGTGCTCAATGGCGGAGCCAGGTCGTAATGTGGTAGCCTTTGTTACTTTGGTCCCCGCTCTCTGCAGGTCATTCACTAGGTCACCCATGTGGTTCTGGGATTTTTGCTCACAGTTCTTGTGATCATTTTGACCCCACGGGGTGAGATCTTGCGTGGAGCCCCAGATCGAGGGAGATTATCAGTGGTCTTGTATGTCTTCCATTTTCTAATAATTGCTCCCACAGTTGATTTCTTCACACCAAGCTGATTACCTATTACAGATTCAGTCTTCCCAGCCTACTGCAGGTCTACAATTTTGTTTCTGGTGTCCTCTGACAGCTCTTTGGTCTTGGCCATGGTGGAGTTGGAGTGTGACTGTTTGAGGTTGTGAACAGATGTCTTTTATACTGATAACAAGTTCAAACAGATGCCATTAATACAGGTAACGAGTGGAGGACAGAGGAGCCTCTTAAAGAAGAAGTTACAGGTCTGTGAGAGCCAGAAATCTTGCTTGTTTGTAGGTGACCAAATACTTATTTTACCGAGGAATTTACCAATTAATTCTTTAAAAATCCTACAATGTGATTTTCTGGATTTTTTTTCTCATTTTGTCTCTCATAGTTGAGGTATACCTATGATGAAAATTACAGGCCTCTCTCATCTTTTTAAGTGGGAGAACTTGCACAATTGGTGGCTGACTAAATACTTTTTTGCCCCACTGTATCAATATCCAGTAGTTTGATACGAGCACATATGAAAAATAGCGGAGGACACAGAGTGAGCTGCTGTGGGTAAAGTTCATAATCCAATGTGTCCTAAACATGAGACATGTTTATATTAAGCGCTTTAAAATAACCTGTAAGATGTAGTTAACGTATAGTTTAAAGCAGATTGCTCTGCCAGATGCCTTGACAGATACATGTTCTGCTGACAGAGACACCATTCTGCTATTTAATGTGTTTGAGATGTGTTTTTTTTTTCTCAGGGCATAACTTAATTTAACTGGTAAAATCTTTATCTGTAAATGTTAGAAAGTCATGGAAATATTTCCAATTTTCTATCAGAAGTGCACGAGCCTACTGCATGCAATTAATTATCCGCTAAACTTCACACTTCAGTGAACGAGCGCCGCGCACATGCACGCCAAACTGACGGAGCGCAATAGAATAAGAGCGCAATAATTCTGACAAAAATATACTTTTTACTAAAATATCTTTAGTTGGAAAATAAATGTGCCATGTATAGAACTTTAAACCTCCAAGTAAGTGAATTTTACGGTAGCAGTAACTGTAAAGTGATGATTGTATGTACAGTATATATATACAGTATATATATTAGGGGTGACCCCGAATAGTCGAAGATGCAATGCTTCGATAGGAGGAGCCTGATTCGACTACCAATCTCACAGTCGAATATTCACAGGTGTTATGATCATTCCAATTTGTCTATATGGGGTGCTCAAATGTCTGATTTCACATAGAACTACTGGTTTTCTCCCAATAAGTTAATATACAGCCTATTAAAATAATGCTGAATATGAAAAGAAAGAAGCTTCAAATAAATATTTTAACGTGCGTGAATAAATCCAACAACCCCATAGATTTAAGTTTCACTTTCCATAATCCGTGACCGACAGAGGAGCACCTTGGCGGCAGAGATTTAAATCTTTAGCAAGACTCAAATTGACACAGGCAGTGTGTCCAGTGAAAGACTGGATATTTTTAATCAGTAGGGTACAAAAAAGTGAAAATTTTTTTTTTTTTTTTTTTTTTTTCCACAACCTTTCCGTTGGTTTTATATGATATATTGTGTACAGTGGTGGGAAAAAGTGTTGGCCCCCTTCCTGATTTCTTATTTTTTTGCATGTTTGTCACACTTGTTTCAGATCATCAAACAAATTGAAATATTAGTCAAAGATAACACAAGTAAACACAACATGCAGTTTTTAAATGAAGGTTTTTATTATTAAGGGAAAACAAAATCCAAAACTACATGGCCCTGTGTGAAAAAGTGTTTGCCCCCTAAACTTAATAACTGGTTGGGCCACACTTAGCAGCAACAACTGCAATCAAGAGTTTGCGATAACTTGCAATGAGTCAGTTACAGCTCTGTGGAGGAATTTTGGTCCACTCTTCTTTGCAGAATTGTTTTATTTCAGCCACATTGGAGGGTTTTCGAGCAGGAACCGCCTTTTTAACTGTAGGCTATCAGACCGCATCAGACAATCTAAGATTTGGTCAAAGCCGAGTTGAGGCACGAGGAGTCACAAAAATTCCACAGAGGCCAAGACAACAGGATGTCATAAATCAGACCCTAGCCCCTCTGAAGCAAGCCTAAACCTAAACCCCTGTCACAGAACAGTTTTCAACATTAACACAAAAGAACACATTGACAAGTCCAAGGAGATTGTCAATTTTGGGGCAAGTTATCAAGAATAATGGTCAAAGGAGACCGCATGGACTATCACACGATATAACTACATTCACAAGCTCCCGTAATTGACTTCGCCCACTTCACACACAACTTCCATGCCCCTAAAGGACCTAAAAGACTCGAGCAACTAACCATTGCTATAGATCTAACCCCCCATCATGTCTAACCCACATGTTAACCCTTCATGTCTTAACATTTTTATGATGTGATTTTGAATAACTATTATATTGAAGAATTGCGATTCAGTTTATGATGGTGTGTTTGAGAATTCCTGCTTGAAACGTCTTTCCAATCATACTGGTCAAATGTATCATATTCTTATTCAAAATCATGGTCCGAAAATGTATTCTCGGTACCATAGCGAAAAACGCAGATCTGTGAAGGATGAGATACAGTTTGAATTTATGAATGGGAAGCAGAAACATTGCAACACCCCGAGCTACAATTGGTCGAGACACCATTTGGGGTGTGTTAAACAGCCTGGTTTAAATACTAGAAACACCATCAAATCACTCTCTTGGCTTTTGGTGCTCTTGGTTCTCTTGGTTCTCTTCTTCAACCCCTTCTTACTCTCCTCTTTTTAGGCATAGCTTTTGAGCTATGCTTTTAATCATGCTTCTTTAGTTTTGAGCGTGCTCTGGCTTACACGCCAGCTCCTCCGAAACCATGAGGAGAAACGCCACCTGGTCTCATCAAACTTTACTTCTATTTCTATTTCTTTAGTTTATTTTATTTTCCGTTGAGAGTTTCGTGTTTTGAGTTAAGTTTGCCGAACGCCGCATCTCCGAAAAGTGCTGTCTAAACTTCAACTGCAGACCACAACTCCGCGTCGCCAGCCAACGCCCAATCACTGGCTTCCCAAGACTGAACCTCCAGCCAATCAGAAAAGCGGGAAACCCCTTTCAGCAACCAGACAAAAAAGGGAACCCCGCAACACAGAAACGCAAGTACCTCCAGATCCTAGCTTAACTGGTGCATTTAATATAAACTTTAACCTCATTGAGAAACTCAAGGCGAGGGTTAATTAAGAGATTGATGGTTGTTCAGATCTATACAATTGCACATACTGCTGTAAACTTGGGATTTCACATTTTCAATTCTCTTAAACTAATTATTTTCCTCACTCTCTCTCTTTCTAAAACTTGTGTGAATGCGTGTGTTCATATGTTAGATTAGTTTATATGTCTTAGATTAATCCATAAAGCCTTATTTATATTGAAAAGAGAAGTATCTTGTGTTGTTTGCTTACAAGTTAATGTCTTAAACTGATGATCTTGTTACTGTGTTAATTAATAGTGTTTTCATTATATTTTGGATATAGATATCCATTGCAGAATTGCTGTCATACGGCTCGTTCACTGACTCGCTGTCCGTCTCAATGATCAGCGGTAAAACAGTGATTCTGTCCTAATTCCCTTGCATATTAATGGTGGAGTCCCCTTTAAAATCTTAAATTATTCCCTTTGAGCTAAATTGACCTGTTTCCCTTACATATAATATTATTATTCAAATTGTGCTTAGTTTGTATAAAGGCCCCTAATGTGCACATGAAACCATTCCCCCACACCATTACACTCCATCCCCAAGCCTGCAGGATCTAGGGGTGGCTTTTTTGGGTCAAATTGTGACTCTACCATCTGTACTCTGCAGATTTGTCAGATCAATGAAATTCTTCCAATGTTCAGTCATCTAGTTTTGGAAAACCTGTTCATAGTTGACAAGACTGGTCCTTACATAGTCTTCAGTGGCCCATCTGTTATCCCAAGTATATGCATTCATAAATGAACCTTTGGACTGCTTATATATAAAATTATTATATTATATAAAATATTACATTTGGAGATGCAACTGGGGCGCATGCGCAAGTGCTGACCCAGACGCTGGCGTGTTCGAGTCTGTTTGTTTTGTCTTATAGTTGTCTTATATTTTATTTCTGATGCTTTTTTACTCTTAGATTTTTAGAGATATGATTTTTTTTATTTATTTTGGTCTGGATTTGGAGTCTAAAATGCGTCGCCGATCGAGTTATTGCACTGGAAGCCGAAGTGGAGTTGGGAAGTTTGAGAAACAATGGACTAATGAGTAAGATGACTTACAGCCGCGAGGATTTACTAATCTTCGGTATAACATGAAAGTTCGCCTTGTGAGTTCCTCTTGCATGATTTACACCCCAAAAAAAAAAAAA
>JADLZN010002416.1:0-49475 GCA_018155175.1 Sinocyclocheilus anophthalmus | reverse complement strand
CTGTCAAGTTAACTCCAACTCCAAGAACCACATTCCTGTCTGTGCAACAGCAACCACCCAAGCACAGAAGGTCAGAAAGTCTGCCACAACCAGAAGGCATCACGAGAAATGCAACATAAGAGACAAAGTTTGCACCCCAGCTTCACACAGCCATGCCGAACTATCTCCGACTGTCTGCTAAAGAACTTCCTGCATTGCTGGACTGACCCCCATTAGATCAAGGACGTGCCCTCATCCAAGCCAAGGATGCAGAGTGCCTGTCTTCACTGACATACAAGAAAAGGGGGGAGACAACACAGACTGAAACAGATCTGACCACACATACACTACACCATTAACACACACACAACATTACCTACACCCAGAGGTAACCACATCTACTGATAACACATTCAACTAACATTTTCTTCCCACAAGTAGAATATCCAAATTTTAGCGTATCATAAAGTTACATATGCCCACCATGAAGAAACATGCAGTCATCCTCACAATAGGTAGAACACCTGACGCTAATTTAAGGTACATGACACACTAGCTGCACACGACATCCTGGCTCAACAGTAGTTGTAAGCCATGCTATTAAAATCCACAGCAGCTTTGTTTTGTTTTGTTCTTCTTTTACCTATCCTGATTCCTTCCCCTCTTTCCTTAGTAGGTGAAACACCTAGACACCCTGCAAGGGTCAAAGGTCTGATATTAGGATTGACTCACCACACCTAATATCCGCCAGTAATTCTAAGCTGAATGGAAGCCAGAAAGCTCCATGCACGATAGGTCAATTCATTTAATTGCAAATGATGTTACTAGAAAATTGACGGTAAACGTTTTAAATTAAGACAACTTAGAAGAACCAAACAAAGTTATCCGCAAAATTTGATTTACGAATCAACGTACGGAACCAAATTATAAAAATTTCCAGATTGAACTAAAACATATTAATTTACTAAACTATTTTGACTAATTGAACTTTACCACCTGTACCTAAATAACCTGTTGCCTGCACCAGTACAGTAACTGTCATGGAGGTGTCTTGTTGTTTGCTGTGGTTGTCTGCTTCTTCTGCCTTTGTTTCTCCAGCGCTCGCCGATGTCTTCAACTCAACACATCGCCGATCGAAGGGGGGTATGTAGGATATCAGACCGAATCAGACAATCTAAGCTTTGGTCAAAACCGAGTTGAGGCACGAGGAGTCCACAAAATTCCACAGAGGCCCAAGACAACAGGATGTCATAAATCAGACCCTAGCCCTTCTGAAGCAAGCCTAAACCTAAGCCCCTGTCACAGAACAGTTTTCAACATTAACACAAAAGAACACATTGACAAGTCCAAGGAGATTGTAAAATTTTGGGGCAAGTTATCAAGAATAATGGTCAAAAGAGATGACCGCATGACTATCACACGATAGTAACTACAGTCACAAGCTCCTCGTAAATTGACTTCCCCCACTTCACGACAAAGAACCTTTCCATGCACCTAAATGACACTAAAAGGACTCGAGCAACTAACCATTGCTATATATCTAACCCCATATCATGTATCTAACCCACGTTTAACCATCATGTCTTAATCATTTATTGTGTATGTATTTTTAATAACTATTGAATAGCTTAAGTGTTCATATTCATGTTTAGTATGTGTGTTTGAATTTTCTTGCTTGAAACGTTTCTTCCAATCAATACTTGGTCAAATGTATCATATTCTTATTATAAGAAATCATGTCCAAAATGTATTCTCGTACCAGAGCGGGAAAAACGCAGATCATGTGAATGATGAGATAACAGTTGATTTATGAATGGGAAGGAGAAACATTGCAACACCCCGAGCTACAATTGGTCGAGACACCATTTGGGGTGTGTTAAACAGCCTGGTTTAAATACTAAAACACCATCAAATCACTCTCTGGCTTTTGGCTCTTTGGTTCTCTTGTTTCTCTTCTCAACCCCCTCTTCCTCTCCTCTTTTAGTCATACTTTGAGCTATGCCTTGAAATCATGCTTCTTTAGTTTTGAGCGTGCTCTGGCTTACACTCCATCTCCTCCGAAACCATGAGGAGAAACGCCACCTGGTCTCATCAAACTTTACTTCTATTTCTATTTCTTTATTTTATTTTCCATTGAGAGTTTCGTGTTTTGAGTTAAGTTTGCCGAACGCCGCATCTCCGAAAAGTGCTGTCTAAACTTCAACTGCAGACCACAACTCCGCGTCGCCAGCCAACGCCCAATCACTGGCTCCCAAGACTGAACCTCCAGCCAATCAGCAACCTCGGGAAACCCCTTTCAGCATCCAGACAAGAAAGGGAACCCCGCATCACAGGAAACGCAAGTACTCCAGATTCTAACTGAACTGGTGCAGTTAATCTAAATTTTAACCTCATTGAGGAACTCAGTGCGAGGGTTAATTAAGTGATTGATGGTTGTTCAGATATATGCAATGGCACATATGCTAATTATGTTTGTATTTGTTTCTCTGTCTTTTGCCACGGGATTAACATCCCGTGGTAACTAGGATTTACACAAGCTTCAGTCTTGATCCAGAACACCTGAGAAGATATGATGCAACCCCTCAGAGGACCTCAATGATGCCAACCCTGAAACAACATACAGAACGACCACATTTTGCTATAAGTTTGATTGCATCATATAATCATTGCTGTTAATTTTATTCATCGTCTGTTTTATTACGTCATATATTGATTTTTCCGTACTGCTGGTACGTCTGGTCAGAGGAGAACTGGCCCCACGACTGAGCCTAGTTTCTCCCACGGTTTTTTCTCCATTTCTGTCACCGTTGGAGTTTTGGTTCCTTGCCACTGTCATTTTTGGCTTGCTTAGTTGGGGACACTTTTTTTCCAGCGTTATCGTTGACATGATTGCCAAGATATTATTTAAACTGAGCTGGATTTTGACATCACTGAATTCAATGATGAACTGTCTTTAACTGAAAATGAGTGTTTACTATTGTCACTTTACATTATTGACACACTATTTTCCTAATAAATGCTGTACAGTTGCTTTGACACAATCAGTATTGTATAAATCGCTATTAATCAAGGTGACTTGCCTTGACTTGCACATATTGCTGTAAACTAGGGATTTCACATTTTCATTCTCTTAAACTAGTTATTTCCTCACTTTCTCTCTTTCTGCAACTTGTGTGAATGTGTGAGTGCGTTTGTTTGTGTTAGACTAGTTTATATGTCTTAGTTTTATCTAATAAAGCCTTATTTATATTGAAAAGTGAAGTATCTTGTGTTTTGTGCTCACAAGTTAATGTCTTAATCTGCCGATCTTGTTACATATGCTACTTAATAGTGTTTTCACTATATTTTGGATATAGATATCCATTGCAGAATTGATGTCATACGGCTCGTTCACTGACTCGCTGGCCGTCTCAGTGATCAACCATAAAACAGTGATTCTGTCCTAATTCCCTTGCATAATAATGGTGGAGTTCCCTTTTAAAATCTTAAATGATTCCCTTTGTGCTAAATTGACCTGTTTCCCTTACATAAAGGTCATGCCACAGCATCTCAGTAGGATTCAGGTCAGGACTTTGACTAGGCCACTCCAAAGTCTTCATTTTGTTTTTCTTCAGCCATTCAGAGGTGTACTTGCTGGTGTGTTTTGGATCATTGTCCTGCTGCAGAACCCAAGTTCGCTTCAGCTTGAGGTCACGAACCTCACGAACAGATACGAACACTGTAGTGTTGCAGTAGGAAATATTAGTTTACATTTCAAAACATTAATTTTGCCATTAATTGTAACAATCCAGTGAGATTTTTGAATGCACAAAAAGTCTGACAACAGCCAGTGCTTCACACAGAGATCTGATCTCACCATCATCCAGTTCGTCTGGGATTACATGAAGAAACAGAAGAAACTGAGACAGACTAAATCCATAAGAACTGTGGCAACGTCTCTGAGACGCCTGAAGAATCCTACCTACAAAGCTACCTGAAAAACTATGCGCAAGTGTACCTAGGACAAAAGCTGTTTAAGCACTCAATCGCTGTTTACGGATACCAGAGGAATAAATAGTGCAGTAAGCTGTACCCCACCTGTCGTAAAAAGTCAGTGACTTCTCTTATAAATGGCATTTTTTTCGGTGTAAACTCAAAATGATATTCAATATTGTAGTATTGTTAATTTGGCTGTATTGTTTTTGTTTTTATTTATATATATATATATATATTATATATATATATATATATATTATTATAATTTTAATTTTTTTTCTTCAAAGGTACCTTTACTTTAAATTAATGGTGGGTTTTCCACTAAAGAAGCAGTGTAGCATATCCTGGGAAAGTTTTTGGCAAACACCTTGGCTAAAAAAATAAATAAATGGAGTGGTGCAAACCAAAAAGAGCTGTTACATGCATTGACCCCCTAGGACTGTTGTAGTCATAGTTGTTTATCTACATATATTCCAATCCATTTAGAGGCTGCTATACATCTGTGTGAAGACTATATGAATACGCTGATGTGTCTTTTTTTGCTTCTAACAGTGGAGGTAAAATACTTTTCTGATCAGCAATCAGCAGAGACAGGACAAGGGAAGGAGGGATTTATCATCAAGTTTGTATTTATTTCACAACAAAGTATATCTGTATAACTTTTAATCTCTTTTTGGATACTGTTTGCTGTTTACAGACGCAGTAAGGACAAACATCCATACTAAGAGCGCCACTGAAAAAGAGGTGGAAAAATACATAAGGTGTCTACAACTTGCTCCTGACAGTGATGAAAGATGGAAGCATAGGACAAAAACTAACAATATGCCTAATGTATAAAGTACTTTGTTCAATCTTTTACATATATGTACATATATAATCTATATTATATCTATATATATATAGATAGATAGCTAGATAGATAGATAGATGTGTTTTAAGATGTTTCCCGATACATGTTCAATTTCAGATTTTCTTTAACTTTATTTAAAAATGTATGTTAATATATTTCTTGATACTTGTGCAATTTTATTTATTTATGGTGGACATTTCATATCAACATACAAGATTAAATCGCTCCAGCTCCGGGGGCGCAGTGCACAATACTCAAGGGCTGATTCCAGCTTGACTGCAACAGTGTCGGCAAACTAACGGCTGTCGCATCTCGCCCGATTGATTCTGTCCGGAATCAGGCAGCAAGTACACAGGCACCCGGCCCCAGTGCAGCAGATGGAAGCAGGCCGAGTGGTAAGTCTCTGGCATGCGAGGATCTAACCAGAACTGGCCAGAGTGTATTTTGCTGTATGAATGTATGGATGGATCTAATTTTAAAAGTAATAAATATTCTATAATAAAAATGTCCTTTTTTATTTATTTATTACAATTGACTATTTATTACCCATTAAGTCCATGGTAGAGGGGCCCAATGTTCCAATGCTGATCTTTCATTCTCTCGCTGTGATACTAGTTAGCTAGATTCAGTTAGTTCAATTAGTTTCAGCAAACCTTGGCCTTTCTTTTCTGGTCTCTCATTACCATAGCAGGAGTGAGAGAACTTTCCTAATCACACCATTCCCTATTAACACTTATTCTCTGGGGCGTTTTTGGAATTTTCGCCTAAATTTTTCATACTCAAATTCAAATGTTTGCCCTACACACATACAATGGAGGAAATGAAAAACAATTGTTTCATTGTAAATAAAACCCTTTGAACTACAAAATAGGAGTGGAATTCTTTATAAATAACCTTATATATTTTTCAAATATTACAATAAACAAAAAAAACATAGGCACTTTTTGATTTTTAGAAGAAAATATTTTTTTGAAAGTCTAATTCAGGTTCTATTAGGTACAGCTCTTTGCAATTTACTTTGTTTGATGCCATTATATGCCAAAAAGTACCAGAAAAAAATAATTTTTCAAATAACAGCTTCTAAACAGGAGTTAGAACATTATTTGTGAAGCGATTGAAAATGTCCAACTTTGCATCGAAATGTGTCATGGTGAGTTTCTCTTGCAAAAACAAGCTTTATAAAACACATTAACCCCACAATCCTATTGTACTCTGTGCCATAAGCACTTTAATTGATTATTTATTGAATTATGTTTCATTTTTATGTTTTTCTAAGTAGTAATATACGAAATGGCACAAGCGAATTGGACCAAATTTCAGATATTGTGTTATTCTACAATCAGTTGAATTATTTTAGGATGCACAAGACTGTCTACATTATAAAATGTATCTGGTCTATCACAATCTAAAATAGAATACATATCCTCCAGTTTTATATCATTCCATTTATATGCATTCTTTATTGGGATAGTGATCACAGCATCTCTCACCTCATCCACCAACCCCCAAAAAAAAAAAAAAAAAAAAAAAAAAAAAAAAACCCAAAAAAAAAAAAAAAAAACCAAAAGGCATCATTTGAGCACCCGCATCTCTGTCGCATCCGCATCCGCTGTGCTTGCCCCGTGTCCAGAGCTGGGCTAATCCGCTAGCCGTGAGCTACATTCTACATTCACAGCGTCAAACAAACATATGTTAGCTCATCTACACCGCACTGTAATAATCCATCTATATTTACTGTATATTTACTGTATATTTACTGTATATTGCTGAAATGCATAATGTACTGTACTTTTCTGTGAGAAAACAGTATATCCGAGTGTTAGTATAGCTAACACGTTTCATAACAAAGGAAACACTCTCAAACTCACAGAGAATCGCTCCTAAAGTCTCCCCAGACGCGCGTCCACTGCTCTCCAAGACTCTCCAAGGCGCCGCTGACCGTTCTTCATCATATATAACTTGTAATATGATAATCATAGGCTGAAAGGATCCGAGTCGCGTTCGCTACAACTCTTCCGTAGCGGAGAAAAGCCTTCAATTCTCGCGATACGAACTACAACGGCCAGAGAGCACTGGCTGTCCGACCGGATGGCGACCCCCCTTTCTCTGCCCACTGTGCTGACGCGGCGGTGTCAGATTTCACAGAGTCTGTAATGGCGGACCTGAGTGATGTGTAAACTGACCAATTGGAGCCCAGAACTGGCCGCAGATCTCTATAACATCAGAAGGGCTGAATGCGCGCTGGCATGACATGGAGAGCCTGTGAGCCGCTGACGCGCTGGATTCCGTTACCTGGGCAGAACGCGAATATCTCACCGATGGAAGCACGCAGAAACCTGAAAATGGTCTTGTTTGAAAGAAGAGATCCTAATCTAAAAGGTAATATAGAGTTTATATATATTTGTGGCTGTTTGCGGCTAACTGAAGCAGTGCTACGAGTAGAAATGTTACACAATAAAAAATAATATTAACCCCATCGCGATTCAATTGAAGATAATTCGATCTATGATTGTCACACAATAAAACATCTACATCGTGAAATTTCTGAGAATGAGAGCTTTCTTGTGATATATGACTTGACTTTATTGTAAAAAATATATCAAATACACATTCTTCGTAAAAAACAAAGTTCGCAATGGCTAGGCGGAAAATCGTGTGTGGGACGAATACATTTCTAAGCTTAATTTTACTGCTTTATGAATATAAAAACCAAAAGGAATGGTATTCTTTGTAAAGAAGACACTCCAAGCTTTCAAATGAATCCATATATGGGCTGATACCATATAAGGAAGGCTATGTAAATGAAGCATACACATTTTTAACGTGACTTTGGATCACCCGTATCCGGGTCTGCAGAGTTTATTAACTCCAGACTCTGTGGTGTGTGAACATCCCAGGTGGTCCGCTGCTTCTGAGATGGTTGAGCTATGACCTCCAGAACCAAATATTGCATGTCTTCTACATTCTCTAGCTAAATTTAAACTGAATTTCAATTAAACCCCAAAAACCTCCTCTGCCTCTATTATAAGTTTCCACCACATGACAAATAATGAGTTGAACGGCCACTGAGTATTGTTCATGCAACATACGGGGATAGGCTACTTTCTCTATCTTTTCCTCACAAATACTGTTGAATAACAGCTGGAGGTAAGTGGAAAGATGCTTAATGATGTAGTGTGATTGACAGGTGGGGTTACGGTGTGAGATGTGGACTTGTGAAGGCACAAGTGCTGTGATATAAATTCAAAGAGATGAAATCAGCTCTAAGCAAATTTATTCATGGTTTAATCAGACGTGTTATTCACTGATAACCTACTTTCCCCATATTAATGCAGAAAAGGGAGAGATAGCTTTAAAAAGAGGATGAAAGGAGAAAAGAGGGAAGAGGCAGGAAAGAAAAAGAGAGGGAAGAGGTTGAGAGAATCAGGTGGTTTTATTCCTCATTTTCCTTCATGTCTGGGTAAGCAATCTGGTCATGCAGTGGAGCCATCCATCATGGTTATAGTCTGTGAAGAGAATGTCTGAAGCTCAGGGTCAATACACTCTCTTTTTCTTTCACTCACTCGCTCTTTCTTTCACTCTCTCTCTCTCTCCTGTTCTTACTGGGTTAAAAGGTGTAATTCTCATGTGCTCATGGTTGTGGTGTCACCTCACAAAAAACATTCATACACACACTCCAACAGTGAATGTACCACATTTATGTGGTTCTTTCTAAAGGCCTTGTCTTTCTCGAAGTCCTTATATGGTGTCAATGATGCTGAAGATTGAAGTGGGCAGCTGTAACAGCCACCATTACCACTCACTTTGTGTCTACATTGTGTCAGAGAACTGAATCTGCACCCTGTCACCCTGAACAGACCACCTATCTTCACACATATACACACCAACACGCACCATTACACAGGGTCATCAGTTCTAAACTCCCATTAAACATCCCACCTAGCTGGACTGACAATGAATCATCTATAGGCGATTAATACATCATTTTAAACCTCAATTGTACATTATGTCCTTTGCTCCTTTAAAGACTTTTAAATGGTTATTTGTCTTCACATGCACAGATTTACTTAGCTAAATGGAAATGTGCCATAGACTTCTTTTGATTTTATATATAGCTAATTAAAATTGATATAAAGTTTACCCTACACTAAAATGTTATGCAATTTATTTTATAGTTTTATTTATTTTTGTTTATTTTTATTTTTTTTTGTAATGTGTGTGTATGTTTATCATTTGTTTATGGTGTTGTTGTTGTTGTTTTTTTGTGGTTTTGTTTTGCTTGTATGGATGCAAAAACAAGGTCTTCAAGGCTGTGTTGTTTTGGGTTGTGCTTTACTACTAACCCATACTAACCATTACTCTACACTAAAATGTTATGCATTTTATAGTTTTGCTTTGTTTGTTTTGGATTTTTTGTTGTTTTTTTTGTTTCGTGTTTTCTGGTTTTTTTTTGTTCCTGATGCATCTGATTGTCACAAAATGGAAGTTCCGATTGGTTTAACATCTGGAGACTAATCTGTCCCTAAAGTATATCTAACATGCACAATTGCACCTCTCTGGTTCTGTGTGTTGGCTATCAGCCCTCAGCCAAGTGTGATTGACCTGGTGGAGTGTGTTTCGAATAAGTGTTTATGAACAGCTCCCTCCCAGACAGCCATGGGACTCTGGATGCAAAAATAGGGCCTTCTGTGTGGTCTTAAACATATAAATTGTTCTGTTGTGCTTCCAAGCTGCCCTGTTTCTCACCTCCTTCCCTGTGGGGATCCACATGTTTTCTCTCTTTTTTTGTAATTTTATGCACCATTGGACAAAGCTGTTGACATATTTACACATTTTCCTAGTGCAAATGTTGAAAGAAATCAAGTAAAGCCTCCTATTATTTTGATTGTGTCAGACGAGGGAATTCCCCTGTGTGTGATAGACCAAAGATATCCTCTCTGAAGACCCAATGTGCATGTGTGTGTGTGTGTGTGTGTTTGTTTGTTTGTGCTGGAACGAGCTAAAGATCCTTCCTGATGGAGGCTCAGTATGCGCGCAAAGCAGAAGAGGCCTGGTAAAGAAGTGGTTGTACAGCTGAGTGTCTGGGGATGAATATGAATGCATTACAAATACGGAGAGAAAAATAAACAAAAGCAACAGGAACTGATGTGGTTTCACAGTTTGCCTCATTCCTCAAGACCTTACAGTGTACAGGATTGATCTCTTTCCCTCATTCTTGCTCTCAGATTTATGACTAATTTTTCTGTTGAAGTCTGGGTTTACTCCAAACAGTCTTTCCGTTCTGGCCTTTTTCCATTACTACAAAACAAAACACAGCTTTCTGCCTAGCAGGGGTGTGCCGCTCTCTCACTAACATGGCAGTTTAGTGAGGCATTCGTATGCGGAGAAGACTCTGGGTGGTGATGAAGGATGGATTTTAGCTTGAGATGTTTTCACAGCCGCTTTTGTCTCATAAAATACCCTTAATGTCGCTATAAACAGCTGCTCGCCTCAAGGATCAATCCACCAACCACAAAATTAATAGAGCAAAGCTTAACCTGTTAGAGGAAGAGAGCGGAAAGCAGAGGAGAGGAGATGGGGGACAAAGAAAAGAGTAAGCAAAGAATGGAGAGCCGTGACTACCATAAACATCAAATATTAAGATGTGAGGTCAATAATATTTGGTTTGACCAGTTGTTAAAATATTAAACTAACCATGTTGTTACCCTCCGATTTTAATATGTGGTTACATTCTAGTGTTTGAGCGTAAACAGCTAAATGTTGTTACACTGCTAACTTTCACTATGTTGTTTCAGAAGAGTAATCTTAACTCAACTGCTTTCAGTATTGTTTTCCCTATTATAAACTACTTTATAAATGTAGCATGACAAAATGCTACATCATAGTTTCTGTGTTGCTGTGTGTGTATGTATACTGCCGTCTACTCTAAGAATTGCCTTTTAGGACAATAAAGTTAAGCAAGCAAGCAAAATGTCTCTCTCTGTCAGCATTATTATTAATTTTAGTGAATCTGTTCTTTTAGACAGTTCATGTAAATCTATCAAGTATTTAGATTTTTTTTGTCATTTTATATTGTATTTAGAGTACATTGTATGTTTGTTTTTCAATATATATATATATTATATATATATATATTATATATACATACATAGTCTATATATTTCAGTGTTTATTTAGTATTATTTATCTATTGTATGCTATTATCATGGTAAATTTATCCGTTTGTTTTTACTATGTTTCAGTGTTTTTTAGTATTAATTAGTAATATTAATATTCTATTAAGGTTTTTTTCTTCTTCTTTAGTAATTTTTTGGTCTTCAACTACACATTTTTATTTCAGCGCCACGCAACAGTCTAATTTTTCTGTTGGTTTTTTAGATATATTTAATTTACTTAAAATAATATGAATATGTACATCTTTATTATTATTTTATTTTTATTTAACACATAGTTTTTTTAAATAGATTCATTTGAATTTAACACAACAACAACAACACTGACATATTTTGATTTAGACTTAATTTATCTGTTCAAGTTTGATGTCACCCTAATTGAAATCTCACTAAATCATATATTCAGGTATATATTTTAAAATACATTGCCTTTTTAAGAGGCTTCAGTGTCATTATTTTTTGTGAGTACCTGTATTAATTATTAATTAATTAATATTTATTTATTTATTTTCAAAATTAGCCTTTACTGATCAGATTTAAGTGCTTCCCTGGTTCTGATACCCATAGCAACTGTTATCCAATAAATCTCTAAATATCATATCCAGTATTCAATATGTTAAAGGTCTTTTTTCGTTTGATATGTACATCAATATCACAGTAGCAAAACATCCACCAGCACATTTTTAGAGACCTCCTCCTGCTAATAAATGTAATTACTTGAAATGTAAACTCTCTTTGTGTGCAGCTTTTAGAGGTCTTTCTTGTCATCTTCTCTGTGGGAAAGCATGCAACATTCTTGTCATTTGTCCACAAATAGTCTTCAGGTTCATCAAGAGACTTTTCCCTTGCTAACGTGCATCTTTCCATTTCTGCAGGCCAGGATTTCAGACTTTGGGGAGCCTTTCATCTGTCCAATTATTATCATTAGGATTTGTTTCATGCTGAAATATGCCAAGGGTGTAGAAATGGGCAAGCTGCCCAAAACTAGTTGCATAGCTTGCAGCAGATTCAATGTGAGAAGCATTTGCCAAGTAATCTCAGAGAAGCATTTTAATGCTTATAATGGCAATTGAGCGGAATATCACTTCAAAAGCATTAAGTGACACTGACCATGTATTACAGAGCAGCAGGTGGTCTGGTTATGCTTTTCGGACACTACAGAGAAGGATTTAAAGCTCACTCAAGGCACATCAAAGAAATACACTGCCAGAAAGAACCTGTTAGAGAGCAGTTGATTGTAATGATATATCATGATGTCATCAGCATATGCTTTCTATGAAGTGGCCCCTCAACACTTATCACGGACTTGAAAGCAAAAGTGCACGGACAAAGTAAGTTCTCAGGAGGAAAGAACATATGTGTGACTTTACGCCTAGTTGCGTGTGTATGTCCACACTTTCTGTCTTTGTCTCTTTCTCTCTTTCTTTCTCTAGGGAGCATCTGGCCCTGTTTGAGGCCACAGGCCTATCGATCGTTCCGTTGAGTGCTATTCCTCTCCCTTAAAGGAGTGCCATCTCTCTATTTCTCTTTCCTCCATCCCCACTTCCTCTGCAACGAAGTGAAGGCCCAAGGGGGGGAAGCTAAGAGCCGAGCGGACCATTGACATGCTCACATGTCGGCCAAAGAAGAGGCTTCGCTGATCAGAACGTATGATCACCTCATTCAACCATATCACAGTGGCCTTTAAAGAGCCGTCACACTGACCACAGGTGTCCCGTACCGTGCCGTAGCGCCTAGTCTGTCAAAGTGAAGGGTAAAAATATATTAAAGTTCAGTGGAATTTTTAGAAAAGTAGTATTTCTTTGTAATCTCAAGAAAGGTGATGCTGGAGATATACTGTGTTTTTTTTGTTGTTGTTTTTTTAACACTTACGGTCAGGGTGTTTTTTGGTATTTTCGTCTAAATTTGACATACTCAAATTCAAATGTTTACCCTACACACATACAATGGAGGAAATGAAAAAAAAAGGTTTCAAAGAAAACCCTTTGAACTACAAATATTCAGTGTATTCTTTATAAATACAGTTCTAGATTATTTCAAAGATTACAAAACAAAAAAACTAGGCGCTTTGGGAGCTTTAAAAACAAATTATTTTTTTGAAAGTTCGTAATTCAGGTTTCTATTAGGTCCAGCTCCTCGGCAATTTAACTTTTTGTTTGATTCCACTATATGCCAAAAAGTACCCTACTGAACTTCTTGCACCATAGATAAGTGTAGTATGATTATCATAGATTGATATTATCCGAGCCGCATGTGCAGTACCCTTTTCGTGAGGGAAACTCGCCTTCAAAACATCGAGTCCAAAAACTACAGGTTCCAAAACACCCAGTGGTAAATTCCCGGATGTGAAGACCCCCCTCTTCCCCCTCTAGTGACACAGAGGTGAAATGGCCGCTGAGTTGAGAGACATGTAATCTGACCAACTGCAGTCCACAACCGAACACAGATCTCTATAACATCAGACGCGCTGGCTGAGAGCGCTTTTGATATGGAGAGCGCGTCTTTGGCAGAAGTGCGCACATTTTTTCTGGTGCGCATCTGGACAAAACGCTATATATATCACCGATGGAAGCACGCAGAAACGTGAATGGTCTTGTTTGAAAGAAGAGATCCGAATCTAAAAGACAATATAGAGTATATAGATATCTGTGGCTGTTTGCGACTAACTGAAGCAGTGCTACGAGTAGGAATGTAATTTGCTCCAGAGTGACAAATTGTACATCGCAATTCAATTGAAGATAATTTGATCTATGATTGTCACACAATAAAATAATCTACATCGTGAAATTCCTGAGAATGAGATTTCTTGTGATATATGACTTGACTTTTTTGTGAAAAATATATAAAATACTCAAAATTATTCGCAGTAGTTAGGCGGAAATTCGTGTGTGGTACGAATACATTGCTAAGCTTAATTTTATTGCTTTATGAATATAAAAACCAAAAGGAATGAACTCCAAGCTTTCAAATGAACCCATATATTGGCTGATACCATATAAGGAAGGCTATATTAAATCCAGCATACACATTTTATGTGATTTGTGGACCCGTATCCGGGTCCGCAGAGTTTAACGGTTCATGGACATTCCGTATCAAATCAACTAAATTTCACAAACTTCTCTGGCTCAATATTTTTATTTTGTAAATATTATTTCTGTAGAAAGACAAACATAAATAGTGATGAAAGCCAAAATATGAAATGTCATGGATGTGTATTTGTTGAGTAATCCACTATTTTATAGAGGGGGGGGTCAAAAAGTAAATTTTCACCTGAGATTTGGAGCCAAATTACAGGGGGGTAAAATGACTTTAGAAAGATGGCAGCATCATTATATTATTTTTACAGAGAGATTGTCTGTTAGTAAAATCTGTTGACTTCAACAATCCGTGTTTCATTATATGCCAATTGTGACGGTTTAAAAAAATGCAAAAGTAATACTTGTGTTTTTCTTGCCTCAAGTTTACATGCCTGTAACTCAAGAAGTACTAAAGGTATCTTAATACCCTTTTAGATTCTGGTTCTTAACAAACTTTCCTTTTGGTATCTTCATTTTAAAGTCCTCCGATGGTTCAGTCACAGGATAGTATCTGAAAGGTGTCATATGATGATCTTTTTTAAAGATCATTATTTTGTGTATTTGGTATTAATATGTTGACATGCTTTAATGTTCACAAAACACATTATTTTTCAAATACTGTACATTTATTGTAGGTCATCTATGCCCCGCCTCTCTCAAACTCTAATGCGTTTCTAGCAAAGTCCCTCCTTCCCGAAAAGCGGCAGACGGCTCTGATGTGGCCAGCTGACGCTAAAAAAAAAAAAGAAAAACCATTTCATTGTATTGGGCCGGGAACACCACAAGCACGGTCGTCTGAAATGGTAATGTCCCTTACCATAATCGCGACTTCAGCTTTTCAAATCAATGTAGACAGAGCCGGAAAGGGAACTATAGATCGCGTGACAGACACAGTGAATGAGCTTGTAATGTGTACATAACACCAACCACTTTAGACAGCTGTGCTATCCACTTTGGAACTCTCTCTCTCTCAATCTCCTCCTCCTCTTCTCTCATCTCGTCCGCGATGCAGCACGCACCAACACATGGATGCCGCAAAACTCGCACTCATTTGAACAGTCAATAGCAATACTTAAACTAATAACAAAACATAAAAGTGGCTGATTCAGAAGTGCCAGATTGTCAAAGCAAAATCAGAATTACCTCCTCTCCAAGGTTCATGAAACGGTCGTCCATAAAATCCATTGCTGTTCTGTTGTAAGTAATCTTAAAGATTCCTAAGTGCATCTACTTTCTGAAGGCCAAATAAAGTGTTTTTGCTTTCACACTGAAACACAGCGTCTCCCTGAGATGGCTGCTTCCACACTAACTGCGTTTACTGAAACCACGCCTTCTTTCTTTGTGAACATTTGGGCGGCATTATGCATATATTTCCACATAGTGAGGTAGATATGTGGGGGCGTGTTAGAACGAGCCATTTTAGGGGGGCGTGGCAGAGTCTTAATTTTGATAAAGAATGTCTCTTTGGTTTTGAACTTTAGTCTTTGCAACTTCAGGGATTTTATCTATGCACAATCAGTTTGTAACACTTCAAAGAGAAAGGAAATTTTTTTAAATCGCATCATATGACCCCTTGTGTAATATGCGGCTCCAAGAGTACAAATGGGGTCATTTTGCAATACGCTGGATACTTTTGTTTACTTATACCGGCCCTTAAAATGAAAAATTGTGTTAAGAGTGATATTGGTAGAAGGATATCAAATTATTGAATACTTTTAGAGGTACGCATGACAACTTTCGAACAATAATTTTTAAGGGCACCGACTGGTAGTGCGCTATGCAATTGGGCTGATAGAAAAAAAATTATAGTCATTCAAGTATTTTTGAACATCATTTGTATTTTAGTATTCCTCTTTAAAGAAAAAGTCAGCTGTATGCAACGTGACCACTTTGTTTTTTTGACCACGAATCTGAACAATTTAGCACTTTACTCCGGATCGCTTAGACGAAAAGGTGGGTTCATATTTATGGGATTGAACCATATAGGGCCTTTAAAATTAAGATACCAAAAAGGAAAGTTTGTTAAAAACCAGAATCTAAAAGGATATTAAAATAGCTTAAATACTTCTTGAGTTACAGGCATGCAAACTTTTATGGTAACAACACACAAACCTTTAAACTTTGAACAGTCGCCATTGGCATATAATGAAACAAAAATGGCTAAAGTCAACAGATTTTACTAACAGAACTAGCAATCTATGTGTAAAAATAAAATAATGATGTTGCCAGCTTTCTAAAGTCATTTTTAACCCCCTGTAATTTGACTCTGAATCTCAGGTGAAACTTGCCATTTTGACCCTCCTCTACAAAATAGTAGATTACTCCGTAAATATACATCTGTGACATTTAATATTTTGGCTTTCTTCACTATTTATGTTTGTCTTAAAAAAATTTGTTTGTTAAAAAAAATATTAGCAAAATCAAAAATGTTATTGAGTTGACATGGAATGACCCTTCAGTAATTTGTGTGTAAATCTGTAGAGAGAAAAAAAAAACACAATACGCTCAATTTATTTTTGAGGGTATACAGTACTAAAGAAGACTAGAAAGAAAAAACTAAGGTAAAAATGTGTTGCTAGCAGCTGACCAACATTAAAATTCCTTTAGGGCAAACAAGCTCACTCAGCAGCCATCTTGCAAATGCTACAGGCAGCTATTATTCTACAGATAACATCTCATATCTACTTGCACAGGGAAAGGTCATTATCTTCAGAAAAGTTGGTCAAGATTATGTAAAATAACGTGCTTCATTGAGGCAATTAAAATCTGACAGTAATAGCATCATAATCTTAGCTACTTTAGCTTCTTCTAAAATCCAGGCTAATTCAGTCAATGTGCATGTGTTTACACTCTATATGTTTAGTGATACTTTAGTATAATGTATATACTGTTAAAAGTATTTATTAATATTTTGAGTTTTAGGTTGATTTTCAGTTTTCATTTAAATTTTAGTATTTTATGTGTTTTTGTCATTTTTTAAATTACATATTTAATTTGTATGTATATATGATTTTAGTATTTTCTTTTGTCTAATATTTATATTTTGTTTCAGATTTAATTAACAAAAACTATTTTAATATTAAAATACATTAATTCAATAATTAAAAGACATCTACAGGAGCTTGGACCTCAACACTTACAGATTAGAGTAGATTCACAGCTTTGCTTATACTAATCCACAGACTTCCTTACCAAATTATTATATCATGTTACACCCCAGTTTTAGGTGTCCGTTAGTATTTTGCTACACTCTTGGCTGAGTTGGCCATTGCGTCAACCTTATGTCATTTTTCCCAGTTGAGAAAAACTTTCAGCTTTCCAGGAGAGCACATCTTTGTTTGTCCTTCGCGTTCAGCTCAGTTTTAAGAAGGCACTTTATCAGTGATCTATCAGCGCTCACAATCACTTCACTGGATTAGCATCAGGCTTACCTGAACCGCCACTAACCCCTCCAATCACAGCTCTCTAACCACCATCAGTTTAGTTTCCAGCAGGAGTGGCGTAGTCACGCTAACTATTCAGGTCCCGCCATAAGAGAACCGGCTCAGATGTGCAGGATTTTTTTTCTTTTTTAACTGGTAATTTAGTTAGTGCTTTATAGCCAGCATGACTCTGACCTTGCTAAAAGATTGATCTCCGTCTTCAGAGGAAGCCAAGTCTGCTCGAGCTGAGAACAGGCTCCTATTAGAATATGAAAAGATTTAATTTTTCTTGGAAAACCAACAGATATTTTTTTCCCCCTTTTCTTCTTTTAATTATCAAAATTAAAAGAAAGGAAAAGGACATCAAAGGAAAATAGGAGTGATTAGCATGTAGATGTTGAGAGAGCGACTTTAATCTGTTACTGTGGTATTTTATTATATTACTATTTTTTTTAAGCCCAGCGCCAAAGCACACTCAGCAGAGAAAGATTTTAGACAGCTGCAATTAAAACACAGAAGAATTAATTATCGTCAATAAGGCTTTAATGGGAATCAGCTAGACAAGATTGGCTCTTATTTCAAATCTCTCATGCTCGCTCTAAAGCTCCACAGCTTGGCTTTCTGCGCCTATAGAGCGGCATCTGACAAAGAACTTCTCACACAGGGAAAGACAGACAAAAGTTGCGTAATGCATACGAGAGACATGAGACTTTAACAATCACTCCTGTCCCTTATGAAAATGGTCTCTGCTCTGGTAGATTAACATAAGCTCTGCCATTTTTGTAATTACCGTCATCTAGTCTGTCATTCTCTGAGCTCTATTACCAGTTATGGCTGTTAGATTTTATATATGTGGATATATTAATGTCCATTTCTTAATCAAGCTTTTTAATACTAAGTTTTTTTTGCAAAGATAATTTGATTTTAATTGATCCCTGTACTTTGTTAGAGCAGCTGTAGGATCTATGTTCCGTCATTGAGCTAAATCATCATCTTCATCAATATCACTAATGTGGCATTGATCATCGCGGGAACAGCCTAAAATAAAATCATAAATGCATGCGCTCGTCCTTTCCCTCTGCACTTTATTCCAAGTCATGTGTTCTCAGTGGACGACTCTTTCATTTCTCAATTGCGAATCCATGCTCTGTTTAACATTATGAATCATTAACAGGTACAAATCACCTAGGCAACTGGTTGTCACGGTTACCTGTGGTGTTGACCTAGCTGTTATTGGCCTCCTCTGAGTGCAGGGTAATTTAATATCCAATAAGGTAATAGGCTGTATTGGGGATTGTGCTTTGCGAAATGGGGGGGGATTTGGGTGGTGGTAGACGTCGAGCAGGCCAGGCGGGGGTTTTATTTTAGGACATTTTTGTAGCGTCTCGACCAATCTGACACACTATTTTTTATTTGATTTAACAAATCAATTTTTCATTAGATTAACAAATCGTCACAGTCTCCTCATTCAAGAGACTGGATGCCAGGGCTTTGCTTGAACACCATCCCCCACCTTGATCACCATGACAACTAATCATGATATAACTGGTTTTATGGCCTAAAAGGAATGTAGGTGAGAAACTCCCTCATTTTACTCATGAGAAAGACACACAATGCCCAGAGAAATTGACTGTTCTCTAATTAATTCATAGGAAAAACCTTTCTTTGAATGAATAAACCCATATCCTTTGGTCATTGTTATACCATTCTGTTTAGTATATTGTCAGTTAGTAGTGTATGCTAAAGGAAATTTTGAGGATTTCATGTTATCATAAGGAACCACTATTAATAATACACCTCACCTATTTCAGTCCGAGTACTAGTGAGATACGCCTTCTTAATCGCAACAGAGTGTGTATATTATATGCTTTACCTATGACAACAATGTGAGATGTTTCTAAGGACTGTACTAATTCGTGCTCAACCTCCCGCGATTACATAGAAAATCCAAGGCTACAGAGACAAAGAATTCTAAAAATCCCCAGTATTTCGCAAGCCTCCGACTTTTGGAGTTTCAGCCTTCCTATTGGAAAGACCCCTCTGAGAGCGGACCGCAGAGCTTTAAAAAGGCCCACACCTCCATGTGACCCCCCATGTCGTTGTTCAGGGATAATGCTAAGATGAAGATGTGAGAAACTCTCCAGGATACCAAAGCTCGTGCCAGTCTCCGGCCTAGTCCTTTTCATTCATCAAATGACTCTGACCCAAACTAGCTCTTTCTCATCAACCAAATTCAGCAAGATCTTGGGCCTTAAGACTGCATCAGGAATCTTTTTCAGACATACGCTAGTATCAAACTTAGTCGATTTAATTGTTGCATTAAGTATCAGTTACACCTTTTGACAAGGTTTGTTTGAACTAAGAATCTGACGTTTTCCCTCAGGTTTAGATCTGCTGAATACGCAAAGTTTCCATAAATGAGCATTCCTTAATGTCTCTTTCTTAGTGCTAACCTTTAAACCCTTTCTATACAACTGTATTGTGTGTGTGTGTATTGTATGTTATACCGTCTTTAATGTGTTTATGTAGTATGTTAGACTAGTTTAAGTTTTTATGTAGTTAATAAAACCTTACTTTTATCACACTTGACGTGTTCATTGTTTACTCATAACCGGAGTCAATAATCATGCAGATTTACGTTACAAACTTATAGAATTGTACAGTAAGAAAGTTATTTCCTTTAACCAGGAAATTAACGTTCTAGAATTGACAATACGGTTGACCCGGAGTGGTCAGCTAAATATCTACAGCGAATCTAAAAATATGAATAGTTAATTATAACTAATTATGGTTAATTATTAATATTTCCTGTGGAGCTAAATTAGCTACAGGCTGTTAATTTGAGAGAAATCCATTGTGGATGACCTTAAGTTATTCAATTTAGCAATTAATTCAGCACATAAAAAAGATAATAAAATCTAAACAACCCCTTAGCGGTACTTAATATGTGTTCTGCGGGAAAGAAATTGCAGAGAAAATAAAAATACAAATATATAATAAATGCAGATTGTTTGGTGTCACAGATTGGCCAGACTCAGTCACCTCCCAATCATCACAAAGATCCCTCTCACCTGAGCTCTGAGCACCTGCACCTGTCATCAATCAAGCACCTCGTTACCAGCCTGTATAAAAGCACACACCTCAGACACCCTTACTGTCCGGTCTCGTATACATGTAGAGGACTCAATGACTTTGCTACTGATTACTTTTGAATACTTCTTGCATTACTTACCTCCTGTGTTTCTCCAAGTGTCTCCTGTATCTCCTAGTTTCCGGATCGCTGAGGTGTGTGCTTCCCTTCCAGCCTCAATCACGCAAAAGACTCTTATTACTCCACTCTCCATATCCTCTGCACGCTCTCATGGACCTTTCCCTCACCATCACTTCCTCTGGACTCGACACCAGTACTCACTGTGACCTAATAAACTGTTTTGTATATAACTAACCTGTTGTGTCAAACCTCTTCCGTAACATTTGGATAGTTCAACAAAGAGGAATATTGTGACAACCAAATAACTACATCTCAGTCCAAAATTATGAAAATTAAGTATAGGAATAATTACTTATTTATACAATGTATTAAATCTATATGTCTGTTACTTACTGATTACCTTTATACATGTTTTATATCATCTACTCCAAACATCACACTTTAAAAATAATTGAAATGCAGCTTGTAAAATTACATTTACAGCTTGCAAAATCATTAATTGAACTTCATTACAGACCCCCCCCCCCCCTCTCTCCTCTCTCTCTCTCTCGATATCATCTATACCATTATATATTATAAATCTGTGTTTCAAATCTACATACCCCTTTTAAAGACACAACTGTATTTGCTCTATTTCAGACTTACCTGGCTTTCTCCATGCCCTTGAATTATTGAATTGTATGCATGTCAAACAGTTTGTGAAAGCTCTCTAAATTGTGTAGCCCCCTTAAATCTACACTTTTACAACATAGCAGTATATAAAGTTATTAGTAAGATGCAAAAATAAACAAATAAATAAAAAGACAGAGAGAGAGAGGAGAATATAGCCGACCTAATGAGTAAGTACATCCTGACGTCTTACTGACCTTCTTATGCTGGGACAGAGCTGTCACTGAGATATGTGTCTATGAGTCTGTGTGTCTGGACTCAGCCTTTGGCTGACAGCTGAAAATTTATATTTTGGCCTTAAGGCATATGCTAATTTATGGCAATCAGGGCTGAATTTATCCGACTGCACTTTAGACCCTGAGAAAGGGTGATACGGAGAGAGAACAAGGAAATGAAAGACCAGGGAAGGGGGGATAGGGAGAGATAGAGGGAGGCAAAAAGAAGCCATTCTCAGCAGTATGTGTGCCACTTATACAGAGATGTGCCCACTGCACTGCCCAAGGAAAAGCACCACTATGTCACATTTAAACCTTTCCCCACTGTGTTGCAGAGCGAGAAAGGGGAGACAGCATGCAACAAACCCCACAGAGAAGCACAGAACCCCCATGGAGCAGCAAGTTGAGCCTGAGGTGTGAAGTATCCCACAAAGATGGAGCTGTCATTGAGTTCTCCACACAGCAGGAGATCTGATAGACCTTTAGTTCTGGCCAGAGTGTACTTACACCAAAGTAATAATAATAATCAATATGAGTGTAAAGTTGCCTATTGAATTGCATATGATTGATTAGAAACAAATTTGATTTCCAAAATTACATCTGGTATTAAGAATGTGTGAATGAGTCCAGTATATACAATAATAATATATATTATATTTTACATACATACAAATATACCTACTACACATTACTTAACTGATAAAAACATACCTTCACCGTGCATACAGCACAGAATGAACTTTTCAAACAAGGATTTTTTCCAGCTAAATGATGACCTGCAGGAATACATATACCATCAATTAAAAAACGTGCAGATAGAGCTTAGAACTCAGTACCTTTGATACTATTCAAGATAATTATTCACGTGTATAGGGGAATGTTTTTTACTTGATATCATACTTTAATCATACTTAATTATATAACTTAATAAAATAATACAATTCCACCAAATCTCAAAACTATTTTAAGTACCATCAGCTTTCATTTATAAATAATGTAATCTATTAAAAAGGTCCTTTCCTCCATTATTCACAATATTAATAGTCTATATTATATATTATATATCTATTATATCTATATAACTATATATAATATATAGTATTATATTTATATATATTTATAATATCTATATATATAGATATAATATATATATAGATATATAATAATAATATCAGTCCTGGGCGATAAACGGTAAGCAATATTTATCGGGTACAACCCTTCTTCGCTAAACGATATAAAATGTCGCTATCGATGCGCGCTCTGGCACGTGCTAATAGGCTCGACAGCACACACATACGAACATGAAGCTTGTGCCCGCTTTTGATTAAGGAGATTGTGAATTTAAAAAATATATATCATTTAGTCGTATTTAAATAAACATTTTGCATTTGAATGCAAAAATATCACAGATACAGTTGTTGTTCGTCAGGGAGCGTTATCAGTGGAGCACGAGATGCGGTGATAATGATAGAAGTGACGTTGTTGCTTTTTAATGTTTTGTTAGTCTAGCCCAGTGTTTCCCAACCTTTTTTTAGTCGCGGCACCCTTTGGAAGTTTTTACAAATTTGTGGCACCCTACAAAATGAATTGTCACAATATTTGAATTTCTAACATCAATATGATAATTTGAAAAGTATAGATAATCGGTACAACAGGGAAGAACTGCAGAAAATAATGTCATACAGATATTTTTAATAATATTAAAAAATGTTGTCCATCAATAGTGGCAATCAGTAGGCTAATTTCCAATGAAAAGACCAATTTATATGACAGAATTTAATGTAGGCTTTTATACATATGCAAACATTATTTAATTACCATTATAACAAGCTATCTCACAAATTTTTGCTCACTAATGTTTTTTTTATTTTACAGTGGGGTAATTTTGGTGCATAGCACGAGATGCATTCAACTTTGCCTTGAAAAAAAAATACAAGTAACAAGCAGTAATAAAATAAGAAAAATCAAGAACTACCATGAGTAGCACAATAAAAAATAACGCCAGAACTTTGTTCAGCGAGCATTAGTTTTTTGATTTATATTGGAAAAGTAGAACAATTAAAACGGCTCCTTTTTCGTTTTTGTTGTGTTTTTATCCAAACACCGAAAAACAAGAATCAGTTAAATTGTCGTTTTTCGTTCATCGGTTGAAACATTATACCAGCTTGAATAATTCTGTTTCTACATGTGGGCGGGAATTAAACGTCCCTTTCTGGTGATTGGTCAGCCGAAGATCAAACCGTTCCGTCATCAGTTCTTCTGCAGTATCAAGCAGCAGAATAATAGTCCTCCACAGCTGCAATTGTACGGATTAAAAACCCATTTTATCAATTTCATATTTTTCATCAAACAAACAGGCTAATGAATAGCTTGACAACTCATACGGGGGCAGAGTCTAGAAAGGGCTTTCTTCTGTGTAGATATAAATTATATTATTTGCATCAGCTGGGCATGGCAGGTTATGATATGACAGCTGTCATAGCCTAGCCTGCTTACCCGGTAAGTCTGTTTGTTTAATTAATTAAATTTATATTATTTGTTTCAAAATAAATATTTTAACCTAATACAAAGGACGGTCTCAGAAATTGGCTTGGTATATAGATGCCCTATGGTCCTGCAAAGAATGCCATTCAGCTGACAACCGAAGACACAACAGATATTAGCCTACTGTTAGAGTTATATAATGTAGTCTTGTGTTTTATTCAAATTATTATAATTTAATTCTCAAAGGATATGCCTCTTTGTGTGCCAGCGTGAGCTGCTGCGCATCGCACTGCAATGCAAGAGTTTTCATAAAATATAATAACTGCCATTTCGTTTGTTTCTTACCAAACCCTTTCATAAAGGCCTACCTTCGATGCTTGGAGTACGCCACTAGATGAAGTGATTTGTTACTACAGACCTGCATCCCTAAAAAATAAAAAAAAAGTCACCATTCTCTGCCATTAAATTAGCAAGTGCGAGCAGGACATTTTTGTGTTATTAAGTAATAAGCCTTTAGAACAACATTAAGGTGAGTAGTGACTCTAGTTCACACAGTTCCAATAAATTGCGATGGGTTAAATAAAGTCAATAAGCAGACAGACTACAGTCAAGTGCAGACCAGTATTGAAGTGCACAGGAAATAAGCAGCAGTCATATTTAAAGCAGTTTAAATTAATACTGAGTACTGATTGATGTTCACTTGGATTTTTTTCCCCATCAAGTGGAAATAACTTAATACTCTGTCATTTATAGTTGTATGGTAAAATGTATTTTTATTTGTTTAACGTTATGTTCAAAATAACTACAAAGTGTCATGCCTTTGAAAAAATAAAGAGAAGAACAGAACGCGTTGCTTTAGCGCGTCTCGGTCTCCTTGAGCATCTTTCTGGCGCATGCCACAAACATGAACCACAGGGAATACTTGTCTTTTAAAAGGCTTCATTTAGATGATTTTACATTAAATGCATCATATAAGTCACTTTGGAATAAATCACAGTAGGCCTATGTATCATGATAAAAGCGCCTTTTACAGTCTGGAAAACGTTAGCTATACACATTATTTCTGGACCCCCTACTCACTTTAAGTACTGCGTGGTGCCTACACAGAAGAAAGACCCTGTCTAGACTGCCCCTCAGTAAGTTGTGTCCGAGCTATGTATGAGTCTGTTACTGAGAAAAATATTAAATTGATAAAATGTGTTAAGAATCCATATAACTGCAGCAGCAGAGGACTATTATTCTGCTGCGTGATAACTGTCAGACGACTGATGACGGCCCGGGTTTGCGCTTCGCTGACCAAATCATCAGAAGGGGCGTTTAATTCCCGCCCCCTGTAGAAAATCGAATATTCAGCTGTTTTCATGTTCAACCCGGACCGAAAACGAACAATTTAGATGAGATTCCGTTTTCGTTTTGTGGGAAAAAAAAAAAAACAAAAAAAACAAAAAGAGCCGTTTTCTATTGTTCTACTTTCGATTATTAAAATCAAAAAACCATGCTCGATGGATACCCGATTCGACAGGCCTTCGAATTAAATAGATTGCTTTTTAGTTTTTCAGGTATGTCTAACAGTAGGGTTAAGATATTTAAAAAACATTTTTTTTACTAATGATCCAAATAATGTTTAGTCCTAGAAAAAGCTATTATTATCAGAACACGTGAGTATAACATAGCGGTTAGCAGATCAAGGGAAGGGAGAGGGCCGTACCAGAGTGCCCATATACCAAACAACCATGTTACACACCCAGTAGGCTTTTTGCAGACAAGAAACATACTGTACTGCATACTGTTTCCTGTGCGGCTCAATTTTGCGTGGACTTTGCTTTCCCGATGAGCATGCAACGGCTCCTTGGAGCGACTGATCTCGAGCACCCCCGATAGACGAGATAACATGCAGAGCGTCACAGACCACTTGAACTGAAAACCTGCTCGGTGAACTAATTTTCGGCCAACCGAAATTTTCGTTGCATCTCTAATTATTGGCGACATCATAAATGGATATTATATAATAGATGCTTATTTGAACATTTTAGCAATTTAAAAATAAAAAAATATATTTTTTACACAGCACCCCTGCTCTCGACAGACGGCACCCCGGTTGGGAAACACTGGTCTAGCCCACGAGACACACAGTTGCTGCGTTATTCATTCAAAATACTAGAGAAATATAGTAGCTCAATGCGTAGAAGATCTTGATTAGGTTAAAACCGAAACCAGCGCATTCACACAGCCGCATCTTCAGTGCATTTTTTATGATGACAGATATGCTGCTGCACTCGTGTCCACACAAGATATGTAGGCCTATAGAGAGCCATGCAAAGTTAAAACAGTTTAAACTTTTAGAAAATACGTCACGAATTTGTGGAGGTTTATTTTTTTTCACTGCGTCTCATATGTTTTTAAAGTCAATCTGTATGATGAGTGATTCGGCTCCTTGTATTAAGCTATGCATAAATGCGTGATGCTGTTTTGTTTATACAATTTATGAAATTATATTTGATTTATGAGGTAATTTAGACGTAATGCACAGGGTTTTTTTTATAGACAGTTAGTTCCTTGCATTGTGTGTGTGTTTGTGTGTATAATATATAGGAATTATGATATATCTATATATATATATATATCTCATATATATATATATTATATATACCTATTGTTGCCATACCATTACTTGATTTTCAGGTCCCAAAACAGTCATTGATTCAGAAAAACAAATCTCCGCGCCCAAGAATCATCCCATTGCTTGAGCTACTATTGCCATGTGAGCATTTTTCACACAGACTCAATGGTTGTATCACCACAGAATCATCTTGTACTAGTCAAAACCTTTTATGCTACATTTTTATAGTATTTGTTATATCATTTGGAGATACAAACAATATTTTACTCCGAAAATTTACCACTCTTCAACCCTTACAACTAGCCCCATGTTATTTTAAGGTCAATAATGATTTTTCACCGCTAAGCCGCGTCTTCAAACAAACAAGAATCCAAAGGCGGTA
Source organism: Sinocyclocheilus anophthalmus (assembly GCA_018155175.1). NCBI lineage: Eukaryota > Metazoa > Chordata > Actinopteri > Cypriniformes > Cyprinidae > Sinocyclocheilus > Sinocyclocheilus anophthalmus. Next base: position 22,418 of record JADLZN010002416.1, on the reverse strand, counting down.
GTTTTGATGGACGCCGTGACTGAGTGTGGATCATGGGAGTGTCATCTCATCCCCCCACAGCCGATGCGTTCCGACGGACTCGGGCAGAATCATAGCTGGATTAGGCTAATATTTAGTACGTTTAGATGATGCGGGTGAGGCTGAAGCCCGTCGAAGCCGAAACGGCAGCTGAACGAGTGCGGACACACGGCTCGAAGCAGAAGGAGTCTTTTTATTATGCCACAGTCGAGCGCTTACGCTGCTTCCGGTCGTGCGTATGTGGTGAAAAATATACTACTAGACACATTTGAAAGTTCTGTTATAATACTACTCTGTGCAGTTGTCACCAGTCTATTAAAACGCACAACACATTAAAGCGTCTTTGGTGTTTCCATGTCTTCTACAAAACCGGAAATTGAGGTGTTATGACGTCATTGGCAGGCGACACGATGACACTATAGACACGGTTCGTGTCATTAGTTAAAATTGCTTATTTCTCTGGATGTAAACATTCTTCGAAACATTTGGGATAATGTTAGTACACAAGTCAGCAAAATATATAACCCTGTTCTAGTGGTTTTTGGATATTTTAAAAGAAAAACGTACATATTGTGCCTTTTTTAATCATAGCATTACAGATTGGAAGATTAAAGGGGTGGTTCTGTGTTTTTTTTCTAGGCTTGATTGTGTTTATGGGGTTCAGTCTAGCATGTGTTAATGCTTCGTTTAAAAAATAAATTTAATTTACCTTTATTCCACACCGCTCGGTCCCTTCTCTGAGAAATGCACTGATCATTTCCTCCTTTTATGAAGCCCCTCCCTAAGAAATACGCGATGGGCTCTGATTGGTTAACTAGCCCAGTGTGTTGTGATTGGCTCACCGCCTCTAGTGCGCGTCTAAACGTCCCGCCCCTCAGCTCAGCGGCATTTGCTCCGGTTGTATTGTAAACAACGGCTTCGTTAATATTGCTTATCAGTTTGAGCCCGGTTGAGAAGTAGAGGATATTATTGAAGAGAATCGTGCAGAACCTGTGCAAGCTCGTCTTTTAATGGTAGGCTTATGTTTTTTTGTTTGTTGTTGTCTCTTACTTTTAGATATCCTGTTATTTGTAAATGCTACTGCTTATGTTATCTTTTAATATACGGTTTTATCCTGATTAAAGCTTTATCGCACTGCACGTGCATCCTGTGAACCTTCCCATATCGTATGTGAAAATAAATGTAGTACTTTGAACAGTTTCTTGAGCGGAATGATAAGAGAGAGAGAGAGAGAGAGAGAGAGAGAGATGTAACGAGCTGTTGCAGGCAGGGGACGCAAGGAGCGTGATTGAGAACCGCTGCTTTAGAACCTATAATTTGAAACTTGTGAATCCTTAGAATCTTAGATACTAAATGAAGAGCGATTCATATATGAATAGTTTTTACATACGTCCTCTTCTCTAAAGCAGCGCAGCATGGCGTCCTCTTCTCTAAAGCAACGCAGCATGGCCTCTCCCCCTTTGCTGCTTTTTCCGAGGAGCGGGGTTTATCTGGGTTTGTTATGTCACAAACCCGGGAAGTAACTCGTTGTAGTCCCTACCAGCCATTTTTGTAGGCATTAAACTGCCAGAATTTTAAAAGACGATATCTCCATTTGCATTGAACTTTCAGCTTTGTAACTTTGCAGATATTGTTTATGCTCAAACAGCAACATTAGACACTAACTAACTAACCTTAAAAAAGTGAAATCGCAATGAACCACCCCTTTAAGTGCAGCTTAAATGACCACCCCTTCTTTGAATTATTTGCTGCACTGTCAGCAAGTGACTGCCTGTTTCGTCATATCCAAATGACCACACGCTAAAACAGTCCTCCCAAATCAGATTTATCTATTGTTATTTGTGCTTATAACTGTTCTCACCACAGTGGCTGTAATTTACAGATTATATAAATAAGAGCTGAGATAGCCAAGGTTCAAGAAAGCTTGGCTAGCTCTTATTTGCATACAGCTCCGCTCTCTGTTTAATGCTGTTAGGTGTAACTGATTATATTGTTTACAATGGTGACAACCACAGGGAGCTTAAAAAGTGCAGCGGTCAGCAACGGTCCACTGCCTCTTTGAGAGTGTATGTGTGAGTGTTTCAAGCCTGGCCTTTATTTATGGACAAATCTGTTGACAATTCAGCTAAATGTGACAAAAACTCAGTTTAAGGGTCGCCTCCAAGGGCAAAAAGCAGTTCATAAATAAAGTAAATGGTGTTTTAAGTTTACTAATTTAGATAGCTAGACAGTAGAAGCAGCAGTTTTAATTTAGCAATAGATTTGCAAGCCTTGTTTCTGTTTAGAGATAATGACATATATTAACACCAATGTCAGCTAAACTTTAAAAATACACAATCTGTTAATTAAACAGTTGTTTCACACTTGTCAGATAATTATTTAATCATTGGTAGCTGCAAGGCACTGTTTTAAGTCTTAAATCAATGAAGAAACTATAATATCCTTGTAGCTATGGTCCTGGTTTACTAATGGAAACATTGTTGGTTCAAACCCAGGTGTGTGATGCAAATATTGTACCCTATCAAAACTAGTCAATGCTTTTGAAAAGCGTTTCACCTCCAGGTGATCCGAAAACCTCTCCCTGCAAGTTTAAGTAGCAGGTTATGGTAACCTAATGTTTTAAAGACCTGCTTTTAATAACACAGATATTGTGCTCTATCACAGCTGTCTTTGAGAGTAATACAATTATTGCTTGCTCAAGAGCCCTGTCCTTGCAATGAATCTAAAAAGTTTGTAACAGAGAGAGATCATGATAGCCTAATGGATGAGAGTTCAAGCTGCTGTTGCAAATGCTGCGGGTTCAATCCAAGTTCATGGAATGCAGGTTCAATCCTAGATAAGGCACTTGAGGTGTTGCAGTCACCGAGATGACAGTTCTTCCGCCTCGGAAAAGAGCTGCCGATCCATGTGAGCATCTGCAATTGAATCATTGTGCTGTTTGCCAGTCCGTGGGAAATAATATGTGAGTTGAGAGTTGGGAGCTGTCAGAACCTCTCTTGAAAACTCACTAAAGCTGTCTTAGATACCCAGTCTTTGGGTGAAATTATGGCTTCAGTTTGTGCATTTCTAACCAATTATAACTGGGATTGTAACTTATACCAATAGAATGTGGAATCAGCCCCAGAGAGAATATAAATATGATTAGTAACACGGGTCATCTGTACTTTGTACAGATGAGTCCTCAGTAGTATTGAATACAGGGAGTGTGGGCAGACCCCAATTATGCTGAAACTTGACTGCGTCCCCTGCAGCCAAGACCACGTGAAGTGTTTAATGTGATCTTTCCATACATTACTGTTGTCATTCTATAGTTGTTTAAAAAAAACTAGTGAGCTGCCTGCTTAGCCAGCATTTTATGTCAACATGCACGTTCCCAATGTGCAGGTTATTCCAAAAGGCAAGATTTTGAATGAATGAATGAAGTTATTCCAAAAAGGCGAGGTTTGGTTTTAAAAAGAAATATTCATTCATTCATTCTATTTTTTTTATTCATAACGCCAAATTGTAAACAAACTAATAACACTACAAGTTCAGTGTGTTAAAATTGTAAAAAAAAAAAAATTTTTAAAACATCTCTAATATTATATTATGAAATAATATAATTTGGCAAAGAACAAAACCTCTGAGAAAGACCTTTTTAATATATATAATTATTAATTATAATAATGGTATATATTTGCTCACCTAGATTAATAATTATTATATGAAAATCGTAGTTCTTTGTTCAAGGATTACCTACTGTGAACAATTTTGGAATTTCTTACATTTTTCGCCAGAATCAAAATGGCAACATTGTATTGTTATTTACAATGCCAGAATGCACTGCAACAAGTGATGAGGTCTAAGTTTCATTCGAGGTGGCAAATGGCGTTAAATTAAATAATTTTTTTAAATACGCAAATATCACAAAAATATATATATTTATATAAGTTTAGAATGTTTTATATTTTACTGTAATTTTTGTCAGCGAATATTTGTTTGTGCTGTGCATGGTTTTTATTCTTTTTTTAATATACATTCATTCATTAATTTGAATCAGACAGTTATGAGGCACCATGACATTTTAAAAGACAGCTGCATGTGTAGGCAATATCCAGCCAGGTGGCTAAATAGGTTTGTTTCTATTTGGATTCTATAGAAACTGAACCTTTGGAAAGGTTTCAGTCCTGAAATATAACCTCACAACCTTATGTCAGTAAGTATGTGTACAATACGTATATTCACTATATTTGTCATATATCTTGTGCATATAGCAGAAGGGCCAGATGAAGAGGCAGAATCAGTTTCTGGACCAGTCTGTCCTGCTCTGGGGTGGTACTGGGGGCAACAATGCCTTGGACAGTCATCTGTCCTGCAGGTCTGTTGTAACCTTCTCTGCAGTCAGTACACAGAGCAGCGGATTTCTCCATAGCGTCTGTCAGCGCTGGCACATGACATGCCAGCCTGCAGCGTGCCAATGGCCTCTCCCTTACAAAGCTTTGTGCACATGAAACACGTTCTCACCCACACAACCACTCTCTTAGGCATTGATTATATCTTTCCGCAGACTTCCTGTAGTGTTGGGCCTTCAATTATCTGTCATGAAAATTAACAGATCAGAATGGAGAAGTAAATTCTACTTTAGAATTACTATGAAGTGGAATTCTAAAGTATAATAGCAATCTATGTTATCAGTGGTGCTCTATAGAGGACTATACACAAAGAGATCAAAATTAAACTGGTGTAAGTTTGACTATGAATGAAAGACACTCTCGCTGATGGTCTCAAAACTGGAATAAGGCTTGTCAATAGCTTCTTGTGTTCTCGTTCTGGTCTGCTTTCTTTGTTCTTGTGCACTTATCATGACAACAGCCTCAATATCCAGCTCAAGTCCTGAACTTTGATCAAACTTTCATTGGATGCTTTAAAGATTCATACAGCAAGAAAGCATTCTCCGCCTGTCTTTGCATGCATGTCTGTGCGTATATAAGTGTCTATCTTTATATGTTTAGACAGAGAGTGGCGAATTCACAAAATACTTGTGATTTTTTTTTTTTGCAGGTTTTTGAGCCAACTAACGTTCACTGATTATCATTCTCTTTTTTGTCTCTTGCTTTCTAATTCCTTTATTAATTCTAATGGAATAGTTCACTGAAAATTAACATTCTGATATCTGTTTTTCTGAAAATTATTCACCCTCATTTTGTTCAAAATCTGCACAATTTAATTTCTTCTGTGAAAAGTAAAAGGTGAGTTTTTGAAGAATGCCCTGGCCACACTTTTCAGTATAATAGTAAAGGTAATGAGAATGCTTATTTTATCTATTCAAGTTTTTCACCTAATATTTACATTTTACATCAGCTTTATTTCAATTACTAAAATTATTTTAATACTTTTAGTTCACAATAACAACACTGAGCCAAACGATAACTTTGTGAAAGGAAAAAAAAGTAGCTGTTCACTATTATTTACTTCCAGCGAGCTGTTTCTCAGTGCAACTATCAGGATTATTTTATTTAGTAAATGTTTATTTTTATTTAATCAGCAAATTGTGAACTGGTTCATTCTCAAATGTGAAGAAGACCAGTTTTTGTGAACTGGATCAAAACATTAATTGAACAGATCTAACCAAGATGAATGTTTCGTTCACAAATCGGGCATATTGCTTCACTGAGTGTTCCAAGGACAGCTAGAGCGGATATCAAGATTTTTAGCGAATATCGACTTTAAACTTAGCACATTTTCGCAGATATAACATATGACTTCAGAGGACTTGGATACATTTTGGACCACTTTTGTATTACATTTTAATATACTTTATTACTTTTTTTTTTTTACTTTATTTTATTTATTGGATCCTGACAGTCCCAGTCCTTGCTCACTTTCATCGTATGGATTGTCCAGGAAATCCACCTTTCATGGTCATACAGGTTTGGAACAACATGAGGATGAGTAGGGCTAAATGATGACAGAAGTTTCAACTGCATTTTAATAAAATGAAACGGTCACGACCCACAAATTAGTCAAACGCCTCTTCTCAGAAAGACTGTGTGCATTTATCACTAATGAATCATTTCTATGAACTTTCACAGCATATCTGAAATTACTGAATAAATGAATCAGCCTGTCCTCTTTCAACCAAGACCGCTCTCTCCCTGTTCCCACAGGACTGAGAAGAAATGGGACTCTCATGAAGCAAGCAGGAGCAGTGTTGGGAATATTACTCTGGATGCAGCCGGATTAAGAGGCTAAAGTAGGGGAGAAGACCAGAAGGATACATGGAGATAAAGACCACTTTATACCATATAATCTCAGTAAGAAGAAAAACACATATGGAGTCATTATAGATTACTTAAAAGACACAAACAAACATGCACTCATAAGCACTAGAACGAGCATGCTTTATGTCTATCAACCCTTGTGTCAGACCGGACAATCCTTTAACATTACACATCCGGGGATGTTACACATTCTTAAGCATATGGTCACAGATGTACACTCAGAAGCGACAACAGATTCCATCTGTTCTGCAAATGGCACTATAGGTTAATCTGCACTTTAAAAATAGCTTACATGCACTATGCTACTTTTCCCTCCCAGTTTTTACTAATCCCTAAGAACTAATTGTTATACAGAGTACATCATCATCCTTATTTCTATTCATGTTCCTCTCACAGTCATGTTTATTACTGACCAGAAGTGTTCATCCGTATATGTGTGTGGGTGTGTAACTGTGTACGATTATAAAAAGTGCTTAGACCCCTAAGAAACACATTACACAACATTAGGAGAGAGATTAAGAACCAAATCAGCCAAGGGTTGCTATGGAGACCTGGATCAAAGTTATTAGTTTCTGATGAGCGATCTAGTCAGAGATTTGGTAACACGGATTAGTAAAGTCTTCCTCTCATTTTCCCCCTCCTTTTAAACAGCAGAACACAGAAACAGATGTTAGTCTGTCTTTTTGGAGTAATTTTTCTACTTTACTGAACTCAAGTCTGCAAAAAACTATACAACTTTACATAAATGGCAGTCCAACCCTATAGTCATTATGATCTATGCAAAACATTTTATATAACATGTATGCATTATTATTTTGAATTATTCAAAAGTTTTTCATTAGCTAAAATGCTTGGTAAGTCAAAGAAAAAGTGGCCCTGGTAAGTATCTGTGCACTTAAATGGCACTTAAAGTCATTTATTTGCTCTCCTTCTCATGTGGCACATTTATACATCACATACAATTTTATGAAAAATAACAGCATTCAGATTTGGAAGGACATGAAGGTGAATAAATAATGACATTTCATTTTTCATTTCATTAGTTTTTTCTTCCTTTAAGCTACTCTTAAAGGAGTAGATTAAAGGTCTAAATAATAAAATAAAATATAGTGGATATATACAGTATATACTGTATACTGTGTGTGTGCAGAGGGATGCTTTCTGTGGTCCACAGTGAATCCTCTTCTGATCTCTGATCTCTGTGTGTTCGTGTCTGTGTGTGTGGTCAGTGGGTAGTACTGATTTTTAATCATGTAGGGCATACTTTAATCATGTGTGAGCGTCTGGGTGTGTTTGACGCTCAGTCTGAGGAATTCAGACAGGGAGTGGGAGTAGTCTGGAAATCACAAGGAGCAGTATGAAGGCTGAAGTGTGTAATTTTTATGAGATACTTGCTCCTGTCCCGGTTTAATATGCAGAGACAACTATATAAGTACACTATTTGTAGACGGATTATCTCCAAATGTGCAACAGTGTGGCTCTGTGCCACTATCAAAACTCTGATCTGTTTTTGCCCCGGTCTTTCTCTTGTTCCAACAGGTTGCGAAAATGGAGGTTAGGGGGGGGTGGGGGGCCTGCGGGAGGGGGGTCTGGTTAAAGCCAGTTTAGTTTTATCGATGGGGGGGGTAGGTAGGTTGGGTGTGTGGGGGCACCTGACATATGGGCATGATTATACAATTCCAATTGTACAGCTTGAACGAGGGGAGTGCCTTGTCTGCGTATGAAAGAACGAAAGAAAGGGCTTCAAAAGGAGAAGCCGCTTGTACCAGCTTTATTGATGAATGAGGCCCACTGGTGGCGGGGTAGCATGATGGAAAGGTGGGTGATCGGTGAAGAACGGGAGTGTTGGTGTGTTGTGTGGATTTTGTCACAGACTTAATTATATATAGCCCGAGCGAGGGTGCAGGGCATACATCAAACAGAGGTCACAACGGTCCAGTTTCACTCGGGTTGTGTGTGGCATAAATCAAGTGAGTAAGTTAGGGGGGCTATGTGGGAGCGGGGTTTGTGCTGATCTAACCACAACGGTGGCGCCTCAAATTGACTGCTTGGCGTAAGAAGAGGTTGGGCTGGGGGTTTTCAATTTTGGGTGGGAATAGTGGGGGGGGGGGGTAGGTGGGGGGGGGAGGTCGCCGGGGGACATTTCATTCAGGTGACAATTTCTGCGTGTGACTGAAAGCACTGGAGGCAGAAATGTAAAGAACTTTATTTAGAGATGGAGTTATTATTGTGATAATTAGGTTCATTTCAAATCATGCTATTGGGAGGGTAGTTTTCAGGAGGTCGTTGGAAGGCGTGAAAAAACTTCATTTTCATAGGGCAGATAGAAATGTCCTTAACGAATAAGCAATTGTCCAAAATCACTAAATTACCTGATGGGGCGAGCCTTTTGAAAAAGAAGAAAGATCTGATAATAGTTAAAAAAAAAAAAATAAGTAAAAAAAAAAAAATAAAAATAAAATAAAATAATAATAATTATTATTATTATTATTATTTATTTATATTTATTTGTTTTTATTATCTTACTTGATTAATTTCCATTTTTGATTGTTACAATTATCAAATTATTATAAAAAACAAAAAAACAACCAACATTCTCCCATAGATGACATTAACAAAAAAATTTACACGACATAATAATAATAAAATAATAATAATAATCCTAATCATACTAATAATAATAATATTCTAATTACTATTACTTTTACTCGTACTATTTAACCTCTTATATCTCTTCTTCTTCTTCTTATTCGCACGTACTTTCCTCCTGATAATACTAATAATTGTATCTTAATGTTACCTCTAATGCGGCGTCTAAGTGCCCCGCCCCCACCTCAGGCGCACTTGTGCTCGCGTTTGTTTGTAAACAAAGCGTCGATAATATTGCGTAGTCAGTTTGAGCGCGATTGAGAAGCGAGGAATTATTGAAGAGGATCATGGCAGAACCTGTGCCAGTCATGGCTTTTAACATGGTAGGCAATGTTTTTTGTTTGTTTGGTCTCATTCTTTAGATATGCTGTAACTTGTGTGTAAATGCTACTGCTTATGTTAGCTTTTAATATACGGTTTTATCCTGATTAAAGCTTTAATACAGTACGGCAACTGCACACGCATCCATGTTTAATGCTTCTCATAGCTATGTGAAAATAAGTGTATCATTGGAACAGTTCATTGTTGGAGCTGAGCTGAATGAGAGAGAGAGAGAGTGATGCAGAGCGTGTGTAGAGCAGGGGGACGCGATGAACAGTATTAAGAACCTCTGCTTTAGAACATTGATTTTGAAACTTGTGAATCCATAAGAATCGTTAGAAGACAGAATCGCGATTCAAATATGAATAGATTTTTACGTGTACCTCTAGTTTTCTCGTCCTCTTCTCTAAAGCAGCTCAGCATGGCGTCCTCTTCTCTAAAGCAGCGCAGCATGGCCTTGCCCCCTTTACTGCCTTTTCCCGAGGGCGGGGCTTATCTGGGATTGTTACGTCATGAACCCGGGAAGTAACTTGTTGTAGTCCCTACCAGCCGTTTTTGTAGGCATTAAACTGACAGAATTTTAAAAGGCGATATCTTCGTTTGCATTGAACTTTCAGCTTGGTAACTTTGCAGATATCGTTTATGCTCAAACAGCAACATTACACACTAACTAACGTTAAAAAAGGGAAATCGCAATCAACCACCCCTTTTTATTATACTCTATTCTAGACTGAATTCCAAGCCTAAACTTCACATTACAAACACTGATAACTCAACCTGCTCAATCTGAGGCCTGTCACAGAGCACTTCATCTCTGGGGGGGCTCCGGATGCTTTTTGCACTGCAGTGCTGGATCTCAGTCACACTCTGCCACACTCGCACTCTTTGCCTTGGTCCATGCTCTGTCCCTGCATGCCCCATCTGTGTGTGTATGTGCGATTGTGATGCTCTCGGTATGTGTGAGTGTTTGTGGGATGTCAGACGTGCCCCATCTGCAGCCTATGAGTTGTGTAATAAGCTTGCTTGGAGCCAGGCAAGGTGAAGGACAGCAAGAGCCAAGGAAAGTGGGAAAAGAGAGCAAGAAAGACAGTCTTCTCCAGACACAACTACATAGTAATTTCTTCTGAACTAATCCTTAGACAGTGTTCTGTCTCCCATGTGTGTGAACTTTCACCACCTGGCTCGACGTGATGCTGTATCAACTTCTCAATCACCTCCGCAGCGGCAAACTGTAACAACTCTTCTCGCAGGCGCGGTAATCCTCCTTTAGACATGCGCTGACACACACACGAGTCCCAATGTCTCAGTTTTACCATATTTAAATCCTCAGTGATGCATTGCTCTGATTGTCTCTGCTGTACGTTTCTTTTAGTCTGCTCCTCTCAATGTTGATGTTGAACTTTATGCTCTCAGATGGTGCATCCATGCCACGCAACGCCATTTTACTTGTGCTAAAAGTACCCCTGGAGAAGTTAAGATCAGTGCATGAATAATACATGGGGTATAAACATTGCCATAAAGCTCTTATTATAGCATTCAATCAGCCAGGCCAAGATATTCTGCACCAAACGTGCTGACTTCCTCTATACACATAGCAACAATTACCGAGCCTGAGATAAAGCGATAGGCCTCATGGATAATGCTGAGAATTTTCACCTCTCCATCAACCCTCCCGCATTTTTGCCTCTCTTTCATTCCTCCCTGTCTTTTTCTTCACTCTCTTAAGCAGATGTTTATTTTTTATTTTTTTCTCCCATTCTGTGGGCTTATAAATGAGAACGGCTGCTGTCTTCATCTTAAGCTCTGAGAAATTGCATTCATAAGAGCATGTGAATAATACGGCTGCTCCCATGCCAATGCCAAGATCTTCTTTCTCATATCGACAAAGACCTCACAAACACGGCTGGAGGGGCGGAAAGAAGGACAGATACACAAGTAAACACACAAATAGCTTTACTCTTTCTCTTTCACTCATTATTAAAATCCAAGAGTCTGAGATCATATTAAACTCAATATAATAAATGACTAAATATGTATGTATATGTGTATTTTATATATGTATGTACATGTAAGTTTTATGTGCGTGTACACAATATATAAATAATTAACATTATCTCATAAAATATTTACAGATCTTTTAATTAAAAAAAATAATTTAGGAAAAGTAATGATGATGATAATTATTATTATTATTTAGTAATTTAATAAATAAATAAATGAATAAATAAACAAATAAATAAATACATTATCCAATTATTATTATTATTATTATTATTAAGTTCAGTTTTTTTTTTTGTTCTCTCCATTTTATCAAATCTCCTTTTATGCATTGCAGTTTATTGGTTGGTACGCAAACAGTTGGTGTGTATTTGTATTTATTTTTTAATTTCCCATCATTCCCTCTGGCTGATAAAGGCTGAAATATGTTTTTGGCCAGATCCAGCTGATTTTGTCTGGAAGCGGCTTGGATCCTCTCTTGGAGGAAGGTCGTGTCTGACTGTATTGAAAATTGCCGGGGTTCTCCTTAGGCAGCTGTTTGCAAATCTCTCAGCAAACAGCTCACCTCTTTGATGCTTGCAATGGAATTTGTAATACCTTTTTATTTGATTTTAATGAAATTTCAGAAAAAACTAACATACATACAGACATACATACATACAAGTCGTGGTCAGAATTATTGGTACACTTTGTAAATATTATCTAAAAAGGCTGTGAAAAAAAATCGGCAGCGTTAATCCTATTGATCTTTTATTAAAAAAATTTATAAAAATCTAACGTTTCATTGAAGTAAAATAATGGAAAGTGGGGAAAAAATCTCATTATGAAATAAATGTTTTTTCTCTAATACATGTTGGCCACATTTAATGGTACACACACACACACACACACTGTGTATAGAAAATAATCACCTCCCTTTAAAATAATCACGTTTTGTTGCTTTGCAACCTGAAATGAAGACAGACTCAGTTTTTGTCTTATCCAGCTGTATTTACTCAATGCAACTTATAACATCCAAGTGAAAGATATAACACCAACATATCAGAAAAACAAAACAAAAAACAGAATCACTGAGTTGATAAAAGATTACTTTTAAAAAAGATTACTTTAAAAAAAAAAAAATTACTTGTAAACTCAATCAGGAGTAGCTAATCACCTTCTCAAAGGCACACAAAGCCATTTGACTTTCAGCTGTGATCTGCTGTGGTTATTTTGATTAGCTAAGCTTGAAAAGAGCTTTCCGGAGCATTTCAGTGCAACTAAAGCAAACAATCAAATATGGGTGGCAAGGCACTGTCAGAAGATCTCTGGGATAAAGTTGTGGACAGGCACAAGTCAGGAGATGGAAACAAAAACATTTCAAAAGCTTAGAAGTGCAATGAAGTCTATTTTAAAGGGATAAGGTTCAAACAAAATGGATAGGTCACCCAAATATGAAATTTGATTTTTTGACTGTCTTTGGGGTGGTGCGCGCACTGGCATCCGGTGGCGTGAGGTGTGTACGCGCTCCTGGCGTAGTTTACTGCAAGCGCCGGAAGTGATCTCTCGTGCGTATACGTCACTCATTGTTTACACAGTGCACAAATTGTAGGTACGACGGCTAATCAAAATGGTACTTACTTGTGCTTATCCGGATTGTTCAAACCGACTAAAAACTAAAAGATTACGTTCTCTCGCGCTAACTCATTCGGGAGTGGTGACTTTCCTCGTATTCCCAACTTCTGAGCCTGCTCTCCTGAAGTTATGGTTGATTGCTCTTCTGCTGGATATCAACACACCCATTAACGTAAACCACACCAGAGCACGTACACACCTCACGCACCGGATGCCTTGCGCGCGCCCAAAGACAGTTGGACATATTGGTGTATTAGAGGTAAAAAATTATATAAATACGGTTCAGTTTCTTGCACAGACCGATCGTTTTGTCTTTACACATCAATGTATCGTCACTAGCCGCAGTGTTTAATTTGGTTTTGTTTGTGCATGTTTTTTTTTACTCTCATATATTTTGTTACCGTTGCCATGCATTATATGACTGATAGACTGCAAAGGTTGGAGTTAAAAATCATCATATGTGTTCTATCTGAAGAAACAAAGTCACGTACATCTTGGATGCCCTGGGGGTAAGCAATAAACATCAAATTTTCATTTTTGGTGAACTATCCTTTAAAAGTGGAAGGTATTTGAATGTCAACCCAGACCCTCCTGGATCAGGACGTCACTCCCAACTGGATGAAAGAGTCAGGAGGAAACTGGTCAGAGAGGCCTACAGCAACTCTAAAGCAGTTTTCAGGAATTTATGACAAAGAGTGTTCATTGTGTGCATGTGACAACAATATCACAAATTCTCCACAAATGTGGCTTGTATGGAAGGGTTGCAAGAATAAAGACACTCCTCAAGAAAGGCCACATTCAGTCATGACTGAGCTTTGCCAAAACTCACCTTGAAGATTCTGGGGCAGATGAGACTAAAACTGAATTATTGGCCTCAACACCAAACGATGTGTCTGGCGGAAATCCAATATCCAAATAACAGCATTCCTCCAGTAAAACATGGAGCTGGTAAAATCCTTTGATGGGGGTGTTTCTCTGCAGCAGGGACTGGAGCACTCATCAGGATAGAAGGAAAAATGGATGGGGGCAAAATATTTCTTGATGAACATCTGCTGTCCTCTGCCAGAAAGTTGTCAATGGGAAGAAGGTTTACCTTCCAAAATGACAATGACCCAAAGCACACAGCAAAACAGAACACACTGGTTGAAGGAGATAAAGGTGAATGTCCTTGCATGGTCTAGTTAGAGCCCAGACTTAAATCCCACTGAAAATCTGTGGAATGACTTGAAGACTGCAGTCCACAAACAGTCACCATCAAATTGAACTGAACTTGAGCAGCTCTGCAAAGAAGAGTCGGCAAATGTTGCAAAGTCTAGATGTACAAAGTTAGTAGAGACATATACCAAAAGACTAAAGGCTTTAATTAAAGCAAAAGGTGGTTCAACAAAATACTGACCCAAGGGGGTGATCCTTTTTCCAATTCAGTGAATCTTTTTTTTGTATTATTTTGTGTTTAAAAAAAATAATAAATCTGACATGTTGGTGTTACATTTTCACTTGGATGTTATAAGTGGCACTGATTAAATACAGCTGGATAAAACAAAAATCGTGTCTGTCTTCATTTCAGGCAACAAATAGTGTCAAATAGTGTTAATGTATTTTTTATCCAGGAAGTCTTTTATGTCTGATAAAAATATGAAAATCAAAGAAAAAGACACAGAATTAAAACTGTGAATTAAAAACAGAGTTAATGAGGTATTTTACAAGCAATCCAACAAATGCAAATTGTAGGTGCTCAAAAGAACCCACGAAACAGCGTTTGCTCTTTCTTTTTGAAGTAGCTGCTTAATTATTCTGAAGGACTTTGTCTCCTCAATCAATCTCAGCTAAGACTTTAACAGAAGCATAAAAAGATTAGTAGGAGTATGTTAAAGAGCATTGTATAATTCATGGTGTTTTGCAGGTACTTTCAAGCGTCAAAAGCTTCAGTGAGTGTTGAGCTAAAGTCTGTTGGCAGGAAGTTAAGATACTACTCATGTTAGCACCATCTTAAAAGTCTCATAACTTTGCAACCTGTGTATTTTGTTTTCTTCAAACATTTTATCTAAAACATCAGATTTGGATTACTATGAAAATTGTATCAATTAAAGAATCTTTGTAGGGGGTGTTTGTTGAGGGTTTTGGCGGTTCAAACACTGCTCCCGTGCCAATGCTTTGAAGAGCGAGCGGTGCAGCAGAACACTATCAACTTGACTGCTTTTTCCTCTGTAATGTGATCCATGCGGTTATGTGAAAGCACATAGTCATATCTGTTCTCTGTCACGCTTTAATGTGAAATATGAGGGGAGACACTGCGTTTATCCCCTCTAATTGTCTGGAATGTTCTGGGCTGATTAGGAATTTATACTTTCAGATCCCGGTGCTCGCCAGCACATTTGTGTGTGCACGCACTAGGCTGTGTGTCTGTACTCTGTCTCACAGTAATTTAGCGAGCCGAGGTGTAACCTGTGACGCATGACATGTTCGGCAAATATGAAAATGGAAACTCAAAGGGTCAGAATCAAATTGGTAAGATGGCTTTATCAACGCAGACTGTCAAATGACAATTTAAACATGAAAGACTGATAATAGGAAGAACGTTGTAAGCGGACAGCGATGGTTCTAGGTTTGGGACTTATTATTCAGTTATGAGATATGAAATTAGATGGATAACACACTCTGACAAGGAAATGTCTCTCTGTGCACCATAGTCATTTTTACTTCATTTGAGAAAAATTCTTGCAGCTCTGATTATTTCGATGTTACTTGTGGCTATATGGAGATGTATTTTTTAATTGCAGTACTGTATGAATTACATAATTTTGTGTCGTTGCTCTATAAATGGCATGGGTCCATAACCCGTTGTTTACATAGTGCAACATGTTATCATGCAAACTTAAAATGTATATATTTTTAAATGTAATTTTTAGCTGCTGAATTTTCAGTAAACATTCACAATGTAAAGGTCTTTACTGTCACTTCTGATCAATTTAATGTATCCTGCTTTATAAAAAGTATAATTTCTTTAACAAAAAAAAAAAAAAAAAAACAACCTCCAACTTTTGACTGGTATTATACACATATAACAAGTAACAGGCAGGTTAACTGACAGTAACATTGATGCAATACTCTCATTTCTCAAAAATACAACCGAATCACAGCAGTCAAAGATATTAACTTCAATTCAGTTCAATCTGTCTGTATAGTGCTTTTCACAACTGTTCCAACGGAGCTTTACAAAGAAAAGTGCATTAAAAATACCACCAGTGAGCAGCCAAAGGCGACAGAGCCGAAGAAGAAGAAAAATAAGTTTTAATAAATAAGAAGTTGGTAGGCGTGGTAGAAATGAGACGCACCTCCTTGGGCTGGCACATACATATATATACATATATACATATATATATATACATATATACATATACATATATACATATATATATATATATATATACATATATTTAAAAAAAATACACAAAGCATACATACAGAACATAAATGTTTATTTGAACAGATATAATCCAGCCACATAAGTATGAATGATAATACTGACATCCAAACATAACCAAGGCTCAGCGACCACAGAACGGTGTTTGTGTTGGGCATGGATAAACATTGCTAGAGTTACATTCCCTTGTTAGACTGGGCTTGTGACATAGGAGGTATGTAACTGGTTAGGTGGGAGAATTTGGGCCCATATAATATCCTGAGTGTTGATTTTATCTTCTGCTGGCTTGCAGACTAGTTTCTGAATCAACACTGATACAATTGAGCATATAACTCTATCCACCAGACACATTCAGACAAAACCAACATAGTTCATGGTGTTTTTATTTGTTTTGTGTGCCTGTGACTTTTTTTGTGTGTGTTATTCAAATGAAACAGCACTGCATTACCATTGCCTGTAGCTCTGTTTTATTTTGATGTTACATCCTGGTTATTGCTACAACAATTTAGTTATCTTAGCTGAAAATTCCGGCGAGTAATTGCAAGCACTGTATTGTCTGTACTAAGAATGTGTTCTGAATAGAAGACGGCAAAATGGAATGCGTTTATGACTTAGGCTTATTTTTTTATTAATTTCAACCCCTTTTCCAAGGTTTCATCATTTAACAATCTACAGCAGTTTTTGAACCCTTTTCCCCCCATTTGCTGCTTCTGTTGTTGTTGCTGTCAGTCTGTTTGGCTGGAAAGATTTAAACCAGGACTGCAATTCATGTGTCAAAATTCTATCTTCTTCAATAGATATTTTTTTCTAACAAATGTCAAAGCAAGCCTACAATATTCTCATAATAATAATTATAACAACAACAACACCATTTAAAACTGCTTGAAATATGTTTTTTTTTGAGAAGCCAAAATAATAAATTATGCTGAAAGTCCATGCTGCCTTTTTCCATGCAGCAAAAGCGGGTTGTGGATTTTCATAAGCTCTTAAAAACAGTTATGCATATATAATATATATAATATATATATTATATATATATTATCTACACCACACAGCAGACAGACGTGAAAAAAAAAAGAAACAGACAGAAACTGTGGCGACTCTTCAGATTTATTAAAACCAATGTATATAGAGTGTTAAGTTTGAGTCTCCATCTGTGTGTAGTTCCAATAGTAAATTTGAGAATTGTTACAATTGTTGTTTGGGATTTATAGAGTACTACAATCAAATCAACAATCAACATTATTTATATAGCACATTTAAAACCAACCACCAGTTGACAAGTGCTTTACCGTCTAAAAAAATTATCAATACCACATAACACAAACACAATCTACTCACTGTCCCGGACACCTAATGTAGGGGCACATTGTTGTATGCCACAACGTAAGGTATGTTTAAATAAGGGCTATACACTTATTATACCTACCATTTAAAAGTTGTGGACTCAATAAGATATTATTATTATTATTATTTATAAATTATTATTAAGAATTTTATACCATTTTATCAACGAATGCGGTTTTAATTCAACAAAAGTGACAAAGACATTTATAATGTTACAAAATATTTTGTAACAAATCATTCTGACTAGAGACTTGTTAGCATAAATTAACTGAAGCATGAATTGTATGCATTAAAATATGAATTGTGTGCTTTAAAAGTGTAAGTTTGCTAACATGTTGCTACGCAAGTATTACAACCACCACAAGAATGTGAGTTTACCTGACCTACATCAAAACACTACACAAATGAACCTTCTGTGTCAACATGCAGACCAGCATCATGAATAAACAGCTCTATTCTGAAGCCATTCGAATAGTGTGAGCATACAATAAAAACTGACAATCTAATTTAAATTTAATTGAGAGGATGAGTAAATTATGATGAGACAACCTTCGTTTTTGGATGAACGTCCCCATTAATGGTAGAAAAAAAAAATTGGAAGCCGGTCTTAAATTTCTTAATCATATAATGGTTGTTTGCACCACCCCCCCCCAAAAACCCAGAGAGCTTGAGAATTATTTATATATCAGTATTAATAAAAATAAAAATCGAATAGGAAAGTCAAATCATATCAATGGCATTCCTCTAGATCTGAAAGGCAGAGACAGATAATAGGTGTTGTGCCGCATATGCTCTCTCTCTCTCTCTCTCATTGCTGAAGATTTCTTCCTTTAGCTCTTGCAGTGTCCTCCTTTTCCCTGGAGAGCCATTACAGCGTGGTGCTCAGTGCGAGATAATGGAAGGGTAATGAATTTCCAAACTAATCTATATAAGGGCTGTTCTCCGAGTCAGGGGCCATGGAGAGATACATAGTGAGCGAGAAAAGAAAGAGAGAGGAGGAATGAGGAAGGGATGAGGATGGGACATGCTCCTTGACTTTCTCTCTTTGCTGTTTGTATGACCCTCTGAACCACACAAGAACTCACTCCAGGGTAAAGATCTTTTGAAACTCTCGTGGTTAAGGTTACGGACAAGCATTAACCTTATCAGAAAGCAGCTCTCCAGACAGTGTGTTAAAACAAGGCAGGGAATTCAGTAACACTTGGTGCTGGCCTGACAATGCTCACAAATTAACTTGCGTTTGTTCTTGGGCACACTTGAGACTCGGACATGGAAAATCTGGGCTCATTCAGCAACTTGGGAAATAGGTTTTAACTGTATTTAAACAATATCTCAAAGACAGTCCAGATTTAAGGCTGTGGTTTTCAACTGGTGGGATATTATTTTAATAGGGTCATGGAGAGCACGAAACAACAAAAGTCAATCAAAAGTCAAGGTAGCTGATCATATAATCATCTGCATTTAGGATAAATCCTGAGCAAAACTATGCAAGGTCAAATACACTATGATTCTGATTACATTACTTACTTGTGTGGTGGACTATTGGCTGCAGTGTTTTTTTTTTTTTTTGGTTATTCATTCTCCAAACCAAATTCGGGGTCATGGATGAATATAATAAATATATTATAATGGGATGCAATATAATAAATATCAAAGGAAACTGTTTAGTTTGTTGGGGTTTTTTCCCAAAAAAGCTTGCCGGAAATGCTGCATACTGTTAAGTTTTATCTGTAAGATATGGGATAAAACCCGAACGCAAGTGTTTCAAAATCTCATAGAAATTTTTCATGCCATCCAGCCAGCAGAATACAATAGTCTTTGTTCACAGTGCAGCCGGTTGAAGTGATTTTATTAAGATACTTGAAGGCCCAATTAAAATGTAATTAGATGCCGTACACTATTTCCTATAAACAGTGGTAGTAACACTAATTCAGCAACTCCACGCTGAAGATTGCTTTCTAAAGGGATGTGCATGTATCAGAGAAAAGAAGAGAGAGGGGGGGGGGAGATTAGTTCTCTCACTTATGAGAGGGGCTAGTGACTTCATTAATTTGGGTCTGACTGATGAGCGGGTCAGAGGTGCTGTTTGATGCATACTAAATGACTGAAGACTCGAGCAGGCATATCTGCGCACGTGTATGTGCGTGTGGGTGTCCTCACGCTCTCCCAAATAATGACATACACAATTATTAACTCACAAATAGCATTAAGCAGAATTGGAGGAGAATATGTAACATCTCACGGTCGTGTCGTTCTCAAATAACCCCCTCTCGGCATATGCCCTCCCAGCTCTGGCTGGAGGATTTAATGGACTGACAGATTAAGTGGACTCCAGCAGACACCATCAGTCTAATGAGAAACAGATGCTGACCAGATGAGAGCTAAGACCGTGGCACTGGCCAGCTTTCTTTGCCAGGCCAGGGAGTTGGCATGTTGACATGCAATGCAACGATACTGAAAACTACCGGCTAGACATTGCCAGTTTTGTCAGAGCTCCATTTGAGTACGACTTGTGCAGCAGGTTGGCTCATCGGCCCATGATTGAACATATAATCAGACCAGGACAGAGAACCTGTATTTAATGTAGGATATCAGACCGAATCAGACAATCTAAGATTTGGTCAAAACATGGTTGAAACGAGGAGTCCAAAATTCCACAGAGGCCCAAGACAACAGGATGTCATAAATCAGGCATTAGCCCTCTGAAGCAAGCCTAAACCTAAACCCCTGTCACAGAACAGTTTTCAACATTAACACAAAAGAACACTTATTGCCAAGTCCAAGGAGATTGTCAATTTTGGGGGCAAATAATCAAGATTAATGATCAAAAGAGATGCACAGCGTGACCATCAAGGGGAAACATGTGATAGTGATCACAAGCTTCGGATTGACTTCCCCCACCTCACGACAGAGAACAGACTTTCGGAAATTCCTTACAGAAAGTAGACTTACGTCCACATGAATGCCAAGCTAAGAAGAAACTAATCAATGTGAATATGCATCTAAATGACACTAAAAGGATGGGGACCAGCTAATAATTGCTTAATTACTCCATATTATGTAATTTTGTTAAGCCCCCCCCAACACCCCACCCATTGTTTTTAAATCAATGTGTCTTAATCAGTTATTGTGTAGGTATGGTAATAAACTATTGAATAGCTTAAGGGTCGTATCATCGCTTGGGAGGTAGAGTTGATTTTCATGCTTGAAACGTTTATTCATCACTCGTTGCAAATGATCATATTCTATTAGAAGAAATCATGTCCAAAATGTATACTCTACCAGAGAGGGAAAAACGCATGTGAATGATGATGATAACGTTGAGTTATGAATGGGAAGGAGAAAGAAAGAAACATGCAACACCCCGCAGTACAAGTGGTCGAGACAACTTTGGGGGGTGGGTAAACAGCCTGTTTAAATACGAGAAAAACCATAATAATTCTCTCTTCGCTCTCGATCTTGGTTCTCTTGGTTCTTCTTTTTCAACCCCCTCTTGCTTTCTCTCTCTTTTTAGGCATAAGCTTTGAGCTATGTTTTAGTCATGTTTCTTTAGTTTTTTTGAGCGTGCTCTGGCTTACACGCCGGCTCCTCCAAAACAATGAGGAGAAACGCCACCTGGTCTCGCCAAACTTTACTTCTATTTCTATTTCTATTTCTTTATTTTATTTTATATTCCGTTGAGAGTTTCGTGTTTTGAGTTAAGATTGCCTAACGCCGCATCTCCCAGAAGAGTGGTGTCTAAAACTTCAACTGCAGACCACAGATCCGCGTCGCCAGCCAACGCCCAATCTCTGGCTTCCCAAGACTGAACCTCCAGGCAATCAGCAACCTCGGGAAACCCCTTTCCGCAACCAGACAAGGAAGGGAACCCCGCACAAAGGAAAGCAAGTACTTCCAGATCCTAGCCGAACTGGTGCATTTAATATAAATTTTAACCTCATTGAGAAACCCGTGCGAGGGTTAATTAAGTGATTGATGGTTGTTCAGATCTATGCAATGCGCATATTGCTGTAAATTTGGGATTTCACATTTTCATTCTCTTAATCTAATTATTTTCCTCACTTTCTCTCTTTCTGCAATTTGTGTGTGAATGCGTGTGTTAGATTATTTTATATGTCTTAGATTTATCCAATATAGCCTTATTTATATGGAAAAGAGAAGGATCTTGTGTTTTGTGCTCACCCGTAATGTCTTAAACTGACGATCTTGTTACTGTGCTAATTAATAATGTTTTCACTATATTTTGTATATAAATATCCATTGCAGAATTGATATCATACAGCTCGTTCACTGAATCGTGGCGTCTCGTGATCAACCGTGCTTTTTAAAACAGTGATTCTGTCTAAACCCTTGCTATAATGGTGGAGTCTTTAAAATCTTAAATGATTGTCCCTTGAGTAACGTATGCTTGTTACATTACAGTATGGTTGGAGAATGCGGGCAGATAACTAAGGTGTGAGCAAATACAAGTTATTCATATTCAGGCTGCGGATGACACTTGAGGACGCTTCTGTTAGACTCGGTGGTGCCGCGTGGTGCGGCGTGTGGTCATTAAAGCAGCCGCGCGCGATCGCTTGAACGCAGAGCAGGCTGTAACTCGAGTCCGACTCTTCATTATTAAACTGCAGCAAGTGTAACTTCAAGTTAACATCTGAGATCATACAATAAGGTAGAAGTAGAGCGTGTTCCTCATTTTTGTAATGCCTCGTTTTATAGCTGAATTGATTCATTGCGTGTCCCAGTGTTTCAGTCGCTATTCTCCCTGAATCTCAGTCACCATTAGCTGA
>JADLZN010002415.1:0-243790 GCA_018155175.1 Sinocyclocheilus anophthalmus | reverse complement strand
TGTGTGGTGTTTTGTTTGTGTGTGTGTGTGAGAGAGAGGCAGAAAGAGAAAGGTATGATTAAATTAGAAATTATTATGAGATTTTGTGCTCAATCAATATACATATTTTGCAGACGCCAGCTAAAAGGTTTATGTCTTATGGACTTTTGCTTTCAGGACTCACATAGACCCCCACACACAACCACATACAAACATGGGCACATACAGTAAGCACGCTGGAAATGGAAACCAGTACTTTAATTGTGAATTCTGTAACAATAGCCGTCTTAGTCTGTTCTCAACTTCAAAAGCAAGTGCTTAACTCGATTAAATGTATACTTTATAGCCTAAGCACACAGCCTAGACACTATCAAACTGTATAACTCAAATCCTCCGTAGGATTTACCATGATAACTGATGTGGACACTCTTTGCAGGAATCTAAAGCGTTGGATATGCAAGGTCTGCAGGATGACAGTCCTATTTTTTTAAGTCTTTACCGTTAGCTACAATTTCCATGCTTGTGAGATGAAGCCATACGCCTGTGACTGAGGAACACGTGGGAAACATTTGCCCACTAACATCTAATTCAGTCCAGCTGTGTGGACACGCCACTGAGGATGAGGCTTCAGCCACTGCTGAATCGATTCTCACGAGAGGGGAGAAACTGAGAGCAAAACATAATTTTCTCAACCTGGATCTCAGTAAGCCTTTCCATCCCACAAGCAGCGCTAAAATCTTAGTCTGGCCTTGTAGTGATAGTTGGTGCTTGGTTTAGTGCTCTGCATTGGTTTGTTATGAATCAAACTGCAGCTTGCTGCAACACTGTGAATGATTTAACAATTTGGTAAATAGACAATGCATGCTTTACAATAAAGTTAGTTAAGGCAATAGCTAAGCAGTATCTCACAAGCCAGTTTGCTGGACTAAATATCACTAGAGCAGTGAGACCAGAAAGAAAGCAATTCCAAGTGTTTGTAATGTGGAAGTAAGGTTTTAACTTTGTTTTCAATTAAAATTATTCCAAACAAAGCCTCAAGCCGGATCTAAGAGCCGAGTGAGGAGGTCTTTTTTTTTGTTTGTAACTCCGACCCCCCCCGATTCTTTTGTAGCAACGAGAAGAGCCACGCAATCCCGTAGGGGAGAGCCGGATCCTTCAGCAGGAGCATTTTTTAGGTCCCAATTTAGCAATTGTGAAAATGTTTGTGTGTTGGGTAAGCAATGTTTTAGTTAGTGGTCCTAAAAGGCCTTTTATTTTTAAATCGGTGGGGGACAACCAAGCTTGCAAGATAGCCCGAGTGTGTGTACAGGCCCAGGTACCAGAAGCCACAGAGAGAGACGGGGAAAAGACGGGACGATTTAACCAGGGTTGCACCAAACTCGTATGGAGGGAGCGTGGTGCCTGCCTGTGAGTTTAGCTAAACGGCTCAACACACCTGCCTTTTAGTTTCTAGTATGCCTAGTAAGAGCTTGATTAGCTGGTGCAGGTTGGTTTAATTAGGGTTGGAGCTAAACTCTTCAGGACTGTGGCCCTCAATGGCCCGCGTTGGATACCGCGATTTTAAACCTATACGTCTATGAATTGTTAACGCACACGCGTTGGTTTCAGGTACTGGAGGAGGACACTGCATTGTTGCAACATCGGTCACTTGCAGAGAGGAGTCTTCTCAAAAAAACGGACACATACTCCAAGAGAGTGAGAGAAATGCATCAGCACATCCAAGTGGCATCTGATATGTCGAATGCCGACTGCAATAAAGACTCTTAAAAGTGTCTTAATGTTAGGACTTTGCCTTATTTATTTGTTTGCTGTGGTGTCTGTGTTCAATGTTCAATTAAAGTTTATTAAAACTGTTAACTCAATGTGTATTTTTTTGTAATGAAAAAAAAAATGCATAAAAACAATGCTTTTATGAAAACACTGAATAAAAATTGCTTACCAACACACAAACCTTTCACAATTGCTAAATTGGGCTAAAATGGAAGGCTCAGAGTGATACTAAATAAAGATACGTAAGAGCCGTCTCTTCTAAGGGAGCCGAGCCAAAAGTGCCGAATCTTTGAAAAGAGCCGAACTTCCCATCACACACAGCGACAAAGCGACATGCTCCCATTTATTTTCAATGGAGAGCTTGGCGACTTCCGGCGACACGAGCGACAGTGACCGTTGGCGACAGAATGTGGGCGTGTCAAGCGACAAAAGTTAAGAATTGTTTAACTTTATGAAAATGAACAGCGAATTTCGCGAGCGACAACAAATGGGAGTGTGTTCAAGTAATGTAGAGAGATCGTATTTACGAGTTGAATGCACATGAATGCCACCACAAAGTCGTTATACGAGTGGGAAACTCGCAATTTTTTAAAAAGAGGACACCAGATACCGTCAGTGTACACTGTCGGAGCTGTAGCAATTTTAATGGCATGAGGGGGGGGAAGTAAAATAATCATAATCCGAAATAAAAAGTTACGCCTTCTTTCTTTGCACGAACATTTGGGCGGCGTTATGCAAAACTTCCCACACAGTGACGTAGACATGTTGGGGGCGTGTTAGAACGGGGGGTTTTTTTGATGGGGTGATGGTAGGCGTCGTTAACTCTTAACTTTTATAAAGAATATCTCTTTGGTTTTGAGATTTTAGTGTTTGCAACTTTACAGATCTTCTTTATGCACCAAGAGACTGTAACACTCCAAAGAGAAAGAAAAAATTGAATCGTACCGATCAATATTGACCACTATTTAAGCACACCGGCATAATTCATCATTTAACCATTGCGACACAACGTTGTTGAAACAAACTTAAAGTGCCTTATATATTTGAAACAAATATTCTCTATTTTATTATGCATAGGTTTACCATAGGCAAGCAGATGGGCCGACACACCGGAATCGGAAAGCACGGTTTCGAGGTGTTTTCTATAATGACTTTCTATGGGAAACATTTAACCGTGAAACTTTGCCCAGCATTGATTTTATATTTGGCGTTCAGCTGTTTGCCTGCTAAAAAATCTACATACATCAATAAGATGTTTACTAATTTCGCCTTTTAATATTCTGCGTTTTAGTACGATTACTAATTAAAGGCACAGTATGTATGATTTTTTTAAAATTAAAATATCCAAAAACCACTAGAACAGAACAGTGTTACATATTTTGATGAGTTGTGTACTTACATTTTCCCAAATGTTTCGAAGAATGTTTAAATCCAGAGAAATAAACAATTTTAACTAGTGACACGGAGCGTGTTCATAGTGTCATTGTGTCACCTGCCAATGACATCATAACCCCTCGATTTTTGGTTTTGTTTTGTAGAAAACATGGAAAACACCAAAGACGCTTTAATATGTTATGCGTTTTATTAGACCTTTTTTTTCCTTTTTCGGGGTTGACGACCGCATCTTTGCCTCTGTTTGTTTTGAATACACGCCCTCTAGCTGTGAAAATTACATATTGTGCCTTTAATGCAAACTGTGTAAAAATAACTGGCAGTCAGTGGAGCAAAGCTTAGTTTTGCCCTCCATGTGGGTGTTCCTATAAGGGTGTGACGTCACGTGAAAACTATCAATAGGACGTGAAGAATCTGTCAGTGCTGGGCTCACACGTCACCGTCTCGATTGCAGGCAAGACAGGACAGATTTCCTGAGCGATTTCACTGTTTTATATGATTTGACTGTTAACACATACATAGATATAAAAAAAATGTTGTGTAGAAAAGAAACTGTTGGCTGTCTTAGTGAGTTTGATTCATATATTGATGGTTTGTGTTGTTAATTATATGATGCAGTGAGCAGTGTAGCACCCGTAAAGGGGTCATAGATATTGCTAAAAAAAACTTTATTTGGGTAATGAAATGTTTTATGCGGTTTAAAGTTAAACAAAAAAAAATATTATTGTCCACCATACTGTACAGTACCTAGTGTTTCGCCTCTATGCCCGCACCCTTTCGCGTAAAACGAGGCGTTTTTACAAAGAGCATCGGTCGGAAAAGCCGAGGTGTGCTACTGATTGGCCAGCGACTCCAGTGCTTGTGATTGGCCGATCCGATATGCTAATAACGCGTCGTGACGAAAATGTTACGCCCCTTACCATACTGTGGTGCCCTGTCCAACCGGAGCGACGAGACAAAAACATTAAAAACCATTATAAACGAGGCATTCGTTGCATCCAGTGTGGACATAAATTATGGATTATAATGACTTATACTGTGTTTTTACGCTTTGTGTTGTGTATTGCGCCACATAAACATAAAACCATGTCTGCATTTGTGATTGGAGAAAGGACAAACAACAAGCCCTACTCTACACACTGCTCAGACTCTCGCGTGTGAAATAATCCAGTGACAAATTCTTGTTAAATGAAAACGTATTACAGTCTGTTGTTCCCTTTGAGTCAGAACAGCCGGCATTGTAGGCTACTCTGCAGGTTCAGGAGACAGTCCTCCATAAAATGCGCTTAACACATCTGAATATTTGGGTTGAATGTTCTGGAACAGTGTTGTAACTACAACTTAACCACAGATTTCTAGTAGTTTCGTCAACTTTTGGAAGACAAAACAAGTAGTTCGATTTCAAACGAAAACACAGGCCGGGCTAGGTGGATCGGCGGCCCAGCTTGAGAAACGGCGCGGTCCAGTTGGTGGGCTTGCGGCAACCACATGTGAGACCCCGGGCTGGACTCCGCTTCGTCCAAGGTGAAAGCCAATCCGGCGATCCACAGCACGAAGTTGATGTCTTTCCTCAGCGACCAGCACAGATCAGCTATAGGCATGACGAAGCGGATATCTTCCTCTTTTGGAAGGCAAAAACAAAGTAGTTTCGCTTTCCCAACGAAAAACACAGCGCTTCCGACACCACTGCGGCACCCCACGCAACAATATACAGCGAGAATAAAAAATGACGTCTTCTTTCTTTGCGTGAACATTTTGGGCGGCATTATGCTAATATTTCCACTTAGTGAGGTAGATATGTGGGGCGTGTTAGAACGAGCCGTTTTTTGGTAGGCGTGGTTGACTCTTATTTTTTTTTATAAAGAATATCTCTTTGGATTTTAAACTGTAGTCTTTGCAACTTTACAGATCTCTTTAGCCCCAAGAGCTTGTAACACTTCAAAGAGAAAGGAAAAATTTACATTGCATCATATGACCCCTTTAATGATAAGGCACGAGCAATGCTGTAGTTATATATACAAACTCCCCAACAGCAGAATGGTAATCTTTATTTCTTTTAAGTCGCACTTCTAGTCATCTTAGAAGATATGTCGTTTTAAGGCACTATATATAGTTGTTATGATTGACCATTTTAGATCAGATATTCCAGATGTTGCAGTCTATAATAAACATCCTTATGAGACAGACAGCAGAGGAACCCCCAAAACCCCCCCCCAAGCGGTCTTCACAGCAAAGTCTAGCGACACAGCGGAAAAGGTAGTGGCAGTGTGAACCGGGGCTTCACAAGTTCTGAACTGAATGAATCAGTGTTTTAAACAAATCAGTTGAATGAATGAATGCTCACCCGCGGAGTGAACCTATTGATGAACAATGTCACTGCCGAAACCCCGACCACCACAAAAATCCCCCCCACCTTAACCCACAGACTGATTGGTATAGTACAAAGACACGCAGCATTACTGCGCAAAGAGCAGGAACAAGATATTATTTAATCGCTTAACATCATTAATATTTTGGATACTTCATTTAATTTCCATACAAATGTTATGTGGACTTGTACACTGTCACGCTCTAACCAAACTTGAACCTGAGCTGCTCGGATTTGATCAGACCCTGTAGCAAAACCAAATTCTCTATGAAAAAAAAAACACATCTAATCACAGTCACTTTTAGCCACAAGTAATACTAGGTCTCAAGGTCTATATCAACTCCACAAAGTAACAGCGGTTTTACTATGAACTCCTGAAGGAAAGGCACATTCCAGTGACAAATTCTTCACCATTAAGGTAGATAAGCAAGGTGCCTGTTGATTTGTGGTCAGTAAATTTGGCCAGGAGGGCAAACCTAAGAGTGAATGGCTATTTCTGGGAATACTGGGCACTACAGTTGAGGGACATGTCTAAAATAATCTACAAGATTGCTCTAAAACCAATACTATTCTGAGACCTTATGAGAACACATAATCTGAAAAAAATCAAAATAAACAATCTGGGTTTGAGCCAAGACTCATTTTCTACATCTTTATTCACAGTGTGAGCCAGCAGGTTCAGGAAATCTCTCAGAAAGCCACGAGTATTAGTATCCAGGCCTCGACCGGATGCCCCAAAGCTCAGGGTTCAAGCTTCATCCTGTTCTTCCCTCTCCCAGAGCTGAGGACAGGGAAGAGAAAGAAAAAAAATATGATGCAAGACAGAGCAAGTTAAAATAAAACATCTCCCAACATTTCTTTTGCATCGTTATATATTTTTTTAATTCACTTTGTTTGCTGTTATTGAGACCACATATTCTCTTTCCCGGCCCTCCCTCCCTCTTATAAGCCCCGTCAATCCAGTGCCTTCAGCTCTTCACACACAGCACAGCGTCCTCAGGATGTTTTATCCAGGTCGTGGCAAGGTAATCCAGGCGACTGCCAACACGTAGTCTCCTTCTTACCCTGTCCATTCAGAACGCCTCTGCCTGACTCTTCCCATTTTTCAACCATTGGCTAGGATCAGCTGTCACTGTAAATGAGAGGGCGGACCCTCTCGAACAGCTCAGCCCCTGACTTCAAGCTGTGCCTCGGGGCCTTAGCAGCCTACGCGGGCCCATGCAGCACAGCAATCTGGATCTGGTTGTGTTTCAGGCCCTCCGAATGACTTCTCCTCGTTTCTTTTCCTCTCTTTTTGTTCTTCTCTTGTTTCTTTTTCCTCCTTCCTCCCCCCCTCTCCCCCTTCTTTTTTCCTTCTTAAAAGACGTCAAACACACTTGTGGTGGCAGGGTGGCTCAACCAACCCGACCTGTGTGTGTTGCAACACACTGCAATATCCATTTTCACATAACAACCTGAGGCTCTAAGGCTCCTCCAACTGACCCTGTGTGTTTGCCCGGCGATCATTCCATACATTTGGTTGCGGCGGGCCTGACTTAACACCACTCTGTGCTGTGCCTACCCTTACCCTACAGTTACTTTCGAACGTAAAATTGCTTCCAGCCCTCGAGTCACTCCTGCGGTGCGGACCCTAACATTTAACGGCACACCCCTTCCCGTGTGTCTCAGCGTCGCTGCCCCGGTTTCGGTTCAACCACGCAAGCCATACAAACACAACCCCCCGTATCGGACCTTTCTGAGCGCAAAGTCTTTCCAACACTCCCCCATGACTGATAAGATGCCCTCCCCAATTTCAATTCAATTTCTTGTTTCCTCCCTCCGCAAGCATCGAATATTCGCGATATCAAGGGTCCTGGAGGCTCCGGAACGTGCCCAAGCCAAATCCCCCCCGAGCCTATTCAATCTTTCCGTGTCCGATGTTTTCCCGGGCTCCGTTGTGCTGGATCACCAGGGCAATCTCGTAAAATTATACGCATATTTATACGTACTTTGTTGTCCGTGCCGTCCTTTCGCACTCGCGCGTATTCTGGCATTTTGCTTCTTAATGCCACGCAAGCCACGTGCATCAAGTGGTTTCACCACTGTGTTCATGATGACAGTCTTCATTCGTTACAGCGGGCACAAATAATATGTTTGAAGAATTATCTCTTTAGTCCTGCTGCTCTTTTTATAATTTGATTATCGTATTTTATATAGTAAAGCCTATCTATATATATGTCTATTAATACCGGGGAAATTTGTCGGTATTATTATGTATATATATACTGCGAGTTCTGCTTATAATTTGACTTACGTAGAATGTCGTTTTATTATTTGCATATTTATTTGTACACAATAAAAGATAGTTTATATAGGGTATTGTTTACCTCTAGAAAATAACTAATCTTCTTTGTCATCATTTACTCACCTTCATGTTGTTACAAACCAGTCTGACTTTCTTTCTGTATGAAACACAAAAGAGATTCTGAAAAAATTGGGTATTTGCGTTTGGCGTACAATGACATCCGATTGTATTGAAAGAATAACATACTATTTTTTTTATAGTCGGGGTTTGTTTATCATTTTAAAACGGAGGTGAGTAATTTATGATCACTTGGGTGATGTGTCATCCTTCGGGCGAGTAACTGATGATTTTAATTTTTGGGTGAACAATCCCTAGTATTTTCATCAGTGAGCACAGCAAGCTATTTCCTTCCTTGGATATGATTATTTGAGCTTATGCACAGAAGTAATGTGGATACAAAACATATTAGGTCCAGACATTTCAGGAGTTTCTGATTTCTCTAAATGACAGCAACATCCTAATGTGATATAAAATGTATAAAACTATGGCGTTTAGAGTGAAGTACAGGTCTTCATCCCAGCAATGGAATTCATGACACCCCAGCACCTCAAACAGCAGCCTCTTAATTAGAACAAATGCCTTCCCTCCAGGCTTTCTTGCAATAACAGTGGGACTGTAATTAAACTCAATTAGCTCATCAGCTTTAAAGTGGGTTAAGTGATGTTTACTCAACATGGGCTAATTGTGTGGCATATGGTAAGCTTGGTAGATGGAAGTGTAGAGGTGGGTTTGTTGTTGGATAGTTTGGGATAGGTCTGCAGTAAAGCTATTAGGGATTACCGGGGATGATGGTGGAGGTCCTGATGGCCCTGAGGGGATGTGAGGTTTGAAAATTCAGAATCCACCCTATGCAATCAGTAGGGGTTTCAAGAACTTCCTTTTTGAGATCTTTCTAAATGTCGATAGTATAGAGAGAGAGAAAAAAATGATAGGCCTGATGTTATAAAAAATTCTAATATACTTATTGAATGTTATTAATTAAAAAAGGAATAATGTGCTATTTATTAAATACATTTTTATAATATAAAAATTTACTTATACTAATAAATATATAAAAAATTATCTGCATATAAAATGTTATAAAATATTAGAAAATAAGAATGTACAATATAAGAACATTATAATATTAAATTATATAAATAATTTAATAAAAAAATTAAGTAATGATGTCTTTTTTCAATGTATAAAAAACATACAGATATAGATTAGATTAAGCTACAGACTGATGTTAAACAATGTATTTCAGTGTCTCTGTGGTTGGTTAAGAGTAGTAGGGTTGCTCTTTTCTGTCCAAGGAAAGGTGACAGCTGTGGGGCCAACAGTGGGTCCGAGCTCTCCTGCAGCTGTCTTGTGTGCCTGGGGTGGAATGACTCAGTGATCCTCCTCTAACTGGACAGATCCGGACCAGCACAACACCTGCTCTTTCTGGCAAAGTACATGCAGGCCAACCTAACTATGGGGTTATTGTGCAATAATTCCACAGGATAGGCTGGTTGTGGTGCCTTGTGCATTACGAGACATTACATCTGATTACCTTTATTTGTGTATCATCTTTGCATTTTTCAAACAGGAACCATGGATGAGGGATTCTTCAGGCAGAGCTATAAAGAGCAGAGAAGAAGAACAAAGGATTCTGGGAGCAGAGAGAACAATAGGCTAGAACGCCCTCTGTGCTCCTAAATTTGCAACGTTCAGTATTTTTCTCTTTCTGTTAGTCAGCAAATGAATCATATTATAAATTCTGATGACTGCAGAATAACCAACCAGTGTCTTTTTTCCCCTCCCTTTTTTTCAAAGGCCCAAAGGAATTGACTTTGAAGGTTCTTTGGTCACTGAATTTCTTTTCCACCTTTTTCCTTGACCTAACTGAGCTGATGTAGCTTGATCCATCTCCACGTCTTATTATCTACTATAAGCAGGGCTAGGTGACCTCTTTATGTAGAGTCAGCAGTAAAGCTTGTGGCATTAGGCTCCTGTTAGGGTTGATAAAAAGTACAAAGTATAATCGATAGGCTTTCATTTATCTCCAAAGCACATAAAAGCTTTTTTCTTGCTCTCCTCCTCCATGTTAATGTACAGAAAACTTTATTTGTTGCAATGAAAAGTTATGAAGATGGTTAATATTTTGAGATGTAATCGACGAGTTTGTCAGCGGTATCTGAAATGTGTAGCAACTACCCGTCATTGGCAATTGGCTATGCGGTTGTACAATCAAAGAACCTCCATCGCAGCCTCTCCTTGGAGGATGTATGTTATTAGTCTCGTTGACAGACAGATATTCTGTATGCTACCATCCGCAAGGGAGTAAGAGGCTTAGCAATGGCTTTTTTGGGATTCTACCCTTGCCAAGTTTGAGGAAGTATGTGTTTAGAGCATTCATAAGGATTACCCTCTGGAGCTTAAAATCATTGGCATGTGGGAATAGAGGGTCTACCATACTGCTGCCCTTCTGAAGGACAACTGAATGAGCTGGGAGAGAGAGGGAAGAGTATTGGGGAGAAGTAAATGCTGACAGGGTGATGCAGTAAGACGAGAACAGCATGGCACAGTGTAAATGGAGTTGGCACCATACTGAGAAAGCAAAGAGATTCACAGTACCAACTAGCTGGCACTTTTTGCCCATGCAGCTTTGCAGCAGAAGTCAGTAGTCATGGATTAATGGATCCAGAACAGCTTAAATACATGCTGAAATTCTCAAATAAACATCCTAACGTCTGTTAATTGTGATTTGAGAATTCATAGTTCATTTAAAAATAAATATTATTAAATAATGTAAAACATTATTTGAAAATAAATGTTAAATATGGAAGAAAAAAAAACTAGGAAATAATATCTATTATCTTACTTGGTGTATATCAATTACCTCATACTTATTATTCATGTCTAAATGTTTAAATCTGATGAATTAAATAATTGGTGAGTGCATTAAAAGAAAATAGACAACGGATAAGGAAATCAGGCCAATGTTCCTTGGGAAATAATTATATTTCAGTTATTCCCTAGACTCAACAAGCAAACAAAGTACAGAAGAAATTGTTTTAACAGGATATGAAATCTGGGTTTAATTGTTTAAATAAATCTTATAAGTATTTTCTTGGAAATGGAGGTTCTGAACATGGTAGCTAACATTTTAACAGAGTTCCAGACATAAACTATAAAAACATTTACAATAAAGTGCAATTCAGTTTCAGTGTAGCATACAGACTTTTTTTTAAGTTAGGGTTAATTGCTCATTTTAATGGAGTTTAATGTTAGTTGATTGTTAATTGCTAATTTCATCGTAGTTAGATGATAGAATAACTAATAATCATTACAATTATTATTTATATAGACGTATATATAATTACAATTTATTTTCATATTATTTAAAAATATACTAATAAATAAGTATTAGTAATTTGTTATCATAAGAATGATACATGAACTAAAAGTGAAAAAAAAAAAAAAACTAAAACTTTAATTGCAAACATATGATAAGGAAATACAAGTAAAGAAAAAAGGTTACGAAAGCTGTTCAATGGGGTGGTACCTTCAAAAAGTACACAGTGTGTTACCTGTTGTACCCATAAATGCTGCATTATAAATACCGTAAAGGTACAATATTAGTACCTAAAGTGTACATTCATTAATGGTACATGTTGGTACCTTCATGACAAGAAGGTACCACCCCGGACTATTTTTTCTGTGTTCTGAAGAGTGATACCCCCAGAAATGTTTGCATTGTATATACACCTAATGTGAGTGGGGTATATAAAATGAATATCACTAGGTTGTAAAATAGAGAATGCTCAAATGCCACTAAAGCGGACCCAACATGCTTCACAGGAAAACCGAGGGTTGCAACCTCATGCAAACCAGACACCAATAGTAATGTACCAAATAAGCTGACACTTTGACCCAAATTCACGTATAACTACTTCCTGTGTTCGTACAGCACTATCTCCTATGTGCAGACTGACGTGAGGGAATTCCAAACACACAGGTGTACTGCCAGTGGAACAACGCAATATGCAGGAAATCACCCAGGTATAGGGGAAGGTGCCATGAAGGTAATGAAAACTTAAAAGGGATCATCTGAAGATGGCCATCAGCGTATGATTTGCTCAGATAGTTTTTTTTTTCTCTGTACAGACCTTCAAGGCTATCTCAGCTCAAATGAGGGCGACTGTCCCGTCCTGGTTTGACTCCAATAGGCAACGATGTAGTTTTCATTTTTCCTTTTCCCAGAAATGGAGAGCAAGTGTAACAACCACCAAGCTCAGGGGCCCCGGAATGTGAAAAGAACCTACACTGGGAGTTTTGTGTGTGTGTGTGTGTGTGTGGGTAGGTGTACATTATGGTTGAAAAGGGGAACGTCAGATTTTGTTTTCTTATATACATATTATGTTTAGCATTTATCAGTAATCGTAAATTAATGGTATTTATGCTTTTAAAAAAAATTAACATTTAAATATAATAACATTAATATAGAATTTTTATAGAATTTTCTCTAATTTTTCTATCATTTCACCTCCCTATCCATTCCCTCCTGCTCGAGTGTCTTTCATATTCTTTTCCCCCTCGTTTGCCCTCCCTCTTTATTTCCCAACTGTCCCTCTGTATAATTTCCTTTCCACAGGCTTTGTTAGGCACCTTGAAACCATAGCCGTTTCAAATAGCAATGTCTCTCAGCAGCAGGTCCTTGCTATAGCATTAGATGCAACTTGATCTAGGCCCTCAAGCAGAGCCTTTTTATTGGATAAATACAGGGCCTCCTGCCATGACCGATCTGTTCTACAGGGGGCACTAGAGGAGAGGACATTCAAGGCTAGCAGACGCACAGATAAGGGTTTTTATAGCTTTTTAGGATCTTTTTGCAGTAAAACAGGTTGGGAACTATTCATATACTTTATCAAAGTGTAATTAAAAGTGTAATACGTTGACTTTCAGTCTAAACTGTAAAAGGGTGGACAAACATCTCTGTAGGAAGCCATCTTACTCAAACAAAGAGAGTATGTAGGCCGGCCCCACATTAGCACACACTCTCTCAAGCTCCATTAGGGACATAATGAAGATACAAATCAATCTAATCCTATTGTGCAGACATTCTCTCCCACTCATCCATATAATCCCGCTGCAGTGAGGCTGAGTCCTGCTGGAATGCCATGCTGAGGGAATACAGATCTCTCGCTGAGAT
This sequence comes from Sinocyclocheilus anophthalmus, assembly GCA_018155175.1. Taxonomy (NCBI): domain Eukaryota; kingdom Metazoa; phylum Chordata; class Actinopteri; order Cypriniformes; family Cyprinidae; genus Sinocyclocheilus; species Sinocyclocheilus anophthalmus. Next base: position 230,761 of record JADLZN010002415.1, on the reverse strand, counting down.
AATTAGCATTTCACAGCTCAGAGTACTACTTGCCTCACTCTTAAAGTGCCACCAATATGTATATACACCAACACATACAAAATGTCATATACAAATATAATTTTATTTATTTTTGTAAATTTTTAGATATGAGAGGGAAATTTAGGTTGTGATAAAAGGAAAGAGTTGAGGTGACTGATGGGAAGTGATGAACACAAGAGTGACTTTTGGGGGCCAGGTCTTCTCAGCAGGGCTGCTTCAGGTTCTGTCCCACATGTGTTCTGCATAAAGACTATCAAAGACTGACTTCCCCCCGTGGCACAAGCTCGCCCTGCTGTAAAGAGCCATCAAACGAAAGTGTGACAGACTGAAGGGGCTGTAATGGGTATATGAGGGACTGGAGAGAGTTCAGACACACATACACAAATGCAGGTCTGCATGAAGACATAAACTAAAGTTCCCTTTCATGGGAACTTCGAAACTGCGTCCTCTAGGGGTCGCTATAGGGAACGCCTCGTCATGACCCGTGTCAGAAGCATACATTGAAAAAACACCAACAAAACGTTGGCCGGCGACAGCCATGACGTTACACTAAAGGTGCGACTACAGTAGTAAATCGGTTGCGGGGAGCTACACACATTCTTATTCGTCTTCATGGACTGTTCTGTTTGAAGAGTGCATTTCCAAGGAAAAAGTAAGAGCTAACTCTATTCATTATGGCGAGCACTAGTGAGCTGGCATTTAGGAAGTTGTGTGTCATCCGGTCAGCGCTCTTTGACACGTCATCGTTATGTTGAGTCAACGACTGTGATTATATTTGGGTTGTTTGTGTTGAGGCGCGGCATCCACGACCGCGATGTCCTCGAAGGGGGCAATCTGCCGTGGCGCACTGCGGATTTCCAATGCAACAAAACTCGTTCTCGTTTGTCTCTATTTTAAGTAAAGCAGGGGGCAAGACATCTGCGCACGCGGTCGCGGAACCCTCGCCTGCTGAGCACGGAGGAGAATGAGCAGTCGGTGGATCTCAGGTGGACATGGACGATTGAGTTTAGGAGAGGGGCTTTCCTTCTCGCGTCACGGCGGGGGGCGGAGAGAAAGCCACTGGAGATGTGTTCTTCTTTAACATAATTGATCCAGGGGCCAGTGCTTGCTGGGTACAGCCAAGGAGCGAAGAGCAGGAAATGGATGATGATAGCGAAGAGTGAGGCTGAGCCTTATCAATCATCCTGCCGTCTGCGTTGTGTGGGTGTCTTATGAGTGTGCTGCTTGTAGAGGTTATGGACGGTATGCCGCAAGACTTGATTGCCCATGGAAGCGGACGAAGGAAGGGCGTAGCCGGAGGTCGTCTCGACGAACGTTATTTATGGCCATACCCTCCGCAGGCGAGTCTTCTGTCTTCTGATATCCATACTGAGACGAGAAGGCAAGGAAAAGAAGCCGTTTTCCTCTAGCTATTCCATCGGTTTCAGAACTACCCGTTATGAGAATTCGAGGCGGATTAGAATGTAGTGTGATGGTGAGTGTGTGTTTATGGTGCGCGAAAACGGAGATGAGAGAATGCCATGTAGAGAGAGAGAGCTAGATTCTCTCTAGGGAGGACATCATCTCTCAAAACTCCCTCCTTGCCATCCATGCCTCCTCAAGCTACATCTAAAATGAATGGCAATGCATACGCAGCAGCAGGTCAGGCTGTTGCTTCGTTGAACACTATGGCGGTGCTCCAGGCATACCAGGCTGATCTGTTGAAAGACCTGGATAAAGGCGAGGGCTTTTCTTCTGATGAGATGGCTGAGTTACGCTGCACCACGGATCTTGCTCTTCGTGCTACTAATCAGGCTGCCTCTGCCATGGGCAGATCCATGGTGGCGATGGTATTAACGGAGAGGCAGCTGTGGGTAAACCCGGCAGACATCGGGAAGAAAGAAAGGGGTTTTCTTCTCGTTGCCCCGGTTTCGCCCTCTGAACTTTTTGTTACATCCGTTGAGACGGTCGTCGAAAAAATCAGGGAGGCGAAGGCGCGCTCAGCATCCTTCAAAACCTTCACTCCACGAAGGTCCAGGTCTGAGCCCAAACAACAAAGGGGTCCTGGCCCATCTCGATATAAGGATCGAAGGCTGGCTCAGAAGACTAGTGTCACGACTCGCGCTTCTCTCCCGCCTGCGGGTAGGGGGTAGGAGTTCGTGCGGTCTCGAAGGGAGGAGGAAGGACTGAGGGATGGGATCCAGACAATGGCGGTGTGGTAGTCAGCGCTTCGGTCCGGATCAAGTGTAATACGTAGGTATGTTTCGCACTGCTTTAGTACTCAGGGGGTGTGTGTAACTTGACCCTTTCTTCCCCTTGCACTAATTCCCCTGGTAACCACCATAGTGTCTTCCTGCATAACAGTCTCCTTCTGGACTTATGATGTTTTGGTTGGTTCTATGGTTATCATAGTAACCACCTTACTGAAGGTCCGTTCTAGAGGCTTTTCCGGACAGAGCTCCAATGTGGGAGCCGTGGTGGGTGAGTACGATCAATGTCTAAATATATGTATATAAATATGTGTATGTGCTATGAAACTGGTGGTTGTGTGTACCCTTCTGCTAGCTTCTTTGCAGTGTTTCCCGTGCTGGGTTCAGAAACCAGGTGCTCGACTTACAGTGTTTATTTCACTCGTCGAGATACGTCCAGAAGGTAAGTAGGTTGCGGTTTAATATTCTGGAGCATGCGTGGCCATAACACAGGTTCTGCGGGAGTTTTGTGAATATCAGGCCCCCGGTCACTGCAAAAAAATTCCTGGAGTCCGGGTGGGGTTTACGCTTTCATGTACCTGATGGTATACGTAGTCCGGGGTTCGCATGAGGGCGTTTTTCCCAGAGAACCAGAGTATCCCTTGAGGATCACCCCCTCACCATTGAGGGTTATGTGAGTATGATGGTTCTTTCGAGGTTAATCCTCTCTGTGAGTAGATACTAGCTCCATGGGCGTCCTCGTGTTAGTTATTGGAGACAATGCTCCCCTTTTACAAAGGGTTACCTGACTGAGAGCTGGTAGACGGCAGTATGCTTACCCTTCTGTTTTTACAATCATGCTGCAGGTCGAGCCCCTCTCGGGAGAGCTGGTTTTTTTGCTCCCTCAGCCTAGGTAAACTACTACTAGCCGTTTTAGCATTGGAACATGCTGTAGGTCGAGGCCCCTTCTCGACTGAGAATTAGGTGTGTGGCTCTCACAGCTAAGTAAATTATTGCTAGCAGTTCCAGCTTTGGAACATGCTGCAGGACGAGCCCCGTCTCGGTTTGAGAACTGAATGTGTTGCTCCCTCAGCTGAATAACTGCTAGCTGTTCCACCCTGGGAACATGCTGTAGGTTGAGCTCCCTCTCCATTGAGAGCTGGATGTTCTCCCCCAGCTACAGATCTACTGCTAGCCACTCCAGCATTATAGACGTAGACATAGCGTTTTTGGGGATGCGCTATTTATATCTATGGGCTGCTCTTTCAGGGTGCCACGAGAAACCCTAGAACGGTATTCAAGTGTGTGCTCGTTATGCTTTGCCCACTTTCTAAAAACACATCAGTGGTAAGTGTGCACGTTATGCTTTGCCCTCTTTTCTAAAATCCACTTAAGTGGTAAGTGTGCATGTTATGCTTTGCCCACTTTTCTAAAGTCCTGTATGGTAAGAGCTACGCTCAAAGACTTTGTGCTCTTTTTGAGTGTTTTAAAACCCCGGTTCTGCCTTGGGCACCACCCCTCCTATGTATCCCCTGGATACCTACTTAAAAGGGTGTTGCTACTAAGGGTCTGTTGAAACAGTTCCTTCACCCAATGCCCCCACGAAAAAGTTGCGGTAGCCCTGTGTGACAGGCCAGATGAGCTAGGATGATTCTAGGCTCTTGGTGATATTCCCTTAAAGGAATCTGGTTATTGATTCAAGCCTTGAGACTACCCCGGGCCCAGGAGTGTTGTGGCCCTAACAGGTGATAGTATTTGGGGCTATGTAGCTAGCCGTTGGCGTTTTAGTGTGGTAATAGATCGTCACTGACAGTCCGTCGTGTATGCGTAACGTGACCAGGGGCAACTCCAATACAATATGTAGAGTTAGGTCTTAGTGCCGCCATGGTTCTGGCAGCAGACTCCCTCAGCACGGTGGCGTGGGTTTACCGTTCCACCATAGGACCCCTAGAGGACGCAGTGCGAAGTCCCATGAAAGGGAATCGTTAGGTTACGTATGTAACCATGGTCCTGATAGGGAACGAGACCACTGCGTCCCTCTAGTTTTATGCCTGCTCGGGCGGACGGAAAGCTTCAGACGAAGATGAAGAAGTGAATGATGTGTAGCTTCCGGCACCGATTTATACTGTAGTCGCCCCGGTAGTGACGTCATGGCTGTCGCCGGCCAACGAGTTGGTGGTTTTTTTTCAATATATGCTTCAGACACGGGTCACAACGAAGCGTTCCCCATAGCGACCCCTAGAGTGGACGCCGTGGGTGCGGTTCCGCTGACTCAGGTGAACCGTATGGTTACATAGTAGAGAAAGTTTTTGCTCTAGCAATGTGTCTCATGCAGGCAAACAAACTAAATAATGAGAAAAAAGGCTGAAATTTTACAAAAGACCTAGATATTTGTGGGCTTTGAACAATCAAATCAGTTGTTGCTTGACTGTAAATACACACACACACACAAACACTCCGATTTACGTAATATACAAACCCGATTTCTAAAAAAGTTGGGACACTGTACAAATTATGAGTAAAAAAGGAATGGAATAATTTACAAATATCACAAACGTATATTTTATTCACAATAGAATATAAACATATCAAATGTTGAAAGTGAGACAATTTGTGTGAAAAGTGCGATTGCCAATTTATTGGCTGTCTCATTTTGGATTTCATGAGAGCTACACATTCCAAAAATGTTGGGACAGGTAGCAATAAGAGGCCTGAAAAGTTAATTGTACATATAAGGAACAGCTGGAGGAGCAATTTGCAACTTATTAGGTCAATTGAAAACATGATTGGGTATAAAAAGAGCCCCTCAGAGTGGCAGTGTCTCTCAGAAGACAAGATGGGCAGAGGATCACCAATTCACCCAATGCTGCGGCGAAAAATAGTGGAACAATATCAGAAAGGAGTTTCTCAGAGAAAAAATGCAAAGAGTTTGAAGTTATCATCATCTACACTGCATAATATCATCCAAAAATTCAGAGAATCTGGAACAATCTCTGTGCGTAAGGGTTCAAGTGAGGACGCGAAACTATGGATGCCGTGCTCTTCGGGCCTTAGACGGCACGCCATCACATACAGGGAGTGAGTACGTAAGGGAAATCACGAGGACATGTGTCAGGACGTTTTTTAAATTCCAGAAATCCATTGTCGGGGAACACAAAGTTCCACCGTGGGCCGTGGCCGGCGTCTTAAAACTCTAATAGGGTCGCAAGTAATATAGAAGCCATATCTAACATGATGCCTAGAAGGCGCAGGCGTTTTCTCATGGTTGATGTGGGTGATGAACCCAGGCCAAGGCTCACCTTTAAACAGGACTGTGGAAAACTGTCGTGGTCAGACGAATTCAATTTGAAAGTCTTTTGGAACCTGGACGCGCATTGTCATAAGGACTAAGGGGACAAGACAACATGTTGTTATCAGCACTAGTTCAGAAGACTGCATACTGATGAGTATGGGGTTGCATGAGTGGTCGTGTGGCGGTTTCGTGTTTTATGGGCAGCTTGACACATCGGAACGGCACCATCACTGCTGAAGAGGGAGAATTCCAAGTTCTGAACGAATTGCGTCCCATACCGACGTCGTCTCTTCAGGCAGATCCTTGCATTTCCAACATGACAATGCAGGACCACCAGTATACTGCATCAATGTTAGAAATGTGTTTGTATGTGGTTACTGCGTGTAGAAGTGATCCGGTGGTAATAAATGGCCAGCCTGCGCATAGTAGCAGATCTTGTCACTCCATAGAAAACATTTGGCGGCATCGATGATTAAGAGGAAGATGCGATCGAAAAGATCCTGAAGACAGTTGAGCAACTGAAGCTGTATAGACAAGGAAATGGGACAACCCATTTCCTATCATAAACTTGAGAAAAATGTCTCCCAGTCCCCAGACTTGCAGACTGGTCTAAAAAGAAGAGGGGAGCCACACTAGTTGGTTAAAACATGGGCTGGTTTGTTGTCCGCACTTTGTGTTGAGATGTCGGATGTGTTGATGCCATGAAATTTAAAAATCAACTTATTTTTCTCTTAAAATTATACATTTTCTCAGTTTAAACATTTGATATGTCATCTCTGTTGTATTCTGAATAAAATATTGAAATTTGAAACTTCCACATCATTGCATTCTGTTTTTATTCTCAATTTGTACAGTGTCCCAACTTTTTTGGAATCGGGTTTGTAATTTTATTTAATATTACGTAGCACATCTGGAGTGATTGTATTGACTGATATATTGAGGGAATTATGTATATATATTATGTTTTCAGGACAACCAAGTGTGTCCATATGTGATATTCAATAAACAAGTTAATATTGAATAACTTACATTTTAGACACCGAATTGTCAGTTACTTTGTCTATTTTCGCTCCACCAATAAAAAAATATCCAAACAAATCAACAGCAAAAAAAAAAGTGACTCTGAGCCACACATTTGCCTGAATGATGAAAGTGGTTAGGTGAATGATTCAGTGACTCACTGATTAACACAGAGGCCCTGTTCCACACTTCATGTGCACTTGCAGTCTCGTGGACATACAATGGGTGTCCATGTCCGTTAAGTTCACAAGACTGTGAATGGTGTCCCATTTTAGGTTTAAGAAGAGTGCTTATGATTGCCCCCTATGCAGTCACTATGCACTTGATGTGCACAAGCCCTTCACTTCAACCTGACAGTCAAAGCGACATTGAACTCGGAGGTAGACAGCAAGGAATTAGGCTGTCATTTGGGAATGAGGGGCCAGACTGTTTTCGTTCCTGAATGGAACGTGGTTGTTTGGAATCGATATGAACGTCATGTGACTCACTCATCAAGACAGTCATGTGTCGCCACCTACTGGTGTAATGATGTAACTTAAAGAAAAAGTCACTGAAAAATCTTAAATGCATACATATATTATGCATTTTTTATTTATATTGCACACAGAGCGGAAAAGTATCTGAGAGCTGAGCTGTGTAGTCCGGCAGTCGTGTTGACTCTACTGTGAGGGATGAGTGGCACACCTGCTGAGTAATCTGTCATTACAGCTGGGGGACAAATCTCAGCTGCCCACACCAATCATCCTCGCCTCTGCCCACCGCTGAACACCCCCAACATTCCTCAAACAGCTCTGTTTTCAGACCTCTCTGTCTATGTGTGTGTGTGTCACAACAGAGTGTGCTTTCATTTATGTGGCCATGTTTAATTTAGATTGGGTACTTATGTGAGAGCTGACATTACATAAGGACAAGGCATATATGGGTATAAAAACCAACAAACATGTAAGATTTTCATAATTTTTGAAGAAAGTCCCTGCAGCATCAACGAGGCATTTATTTAATCAAAAATATTACATTAGTATAGAAACAGTTTTCTATTTAAATATACTTTTAAATGTAATTCATTCCTGTGATGGAAAAGCTGAATTTTCAGCATAATTACTCCAGACTTCAGTGTCACATGATCCTTCACAAATCATTCTAATATGCTGATTTTCTGCTCAAGAAATATTTGTTATTATTATCAATGTTGAAACAGTTGTGCTGCTTAATATTTATATGCAAACTGCAAGATATATATTTATACAGTAATCACAGTGTGATGTGATATGGTTGGCAGAGACATATGAGGTGAATGAAACCATTATCCTTGTGGACTGCATGTCTGCTCAGGTTTGCTGTGCCTATAGGCACTGACTTGACAACTGATAGATGGAGAGAATAATAGTCTTTACATCAAGACAAATGCAAAACCCAACTGCTATCCTGGAACTACCATGAAATTTGTAACTTTTAAACTTGGTACCTGACAATACAAATTAAATAATTCCCCCTGGCTTAAGTATAGGAGCCAAGTGTTTGATGTGTTATTGGTTAAAATGTAGGCATAAATACTGTTCCCTAACCATGCATAATGTGACATGTTTCCAGACAAGCAAAACAAAAAATATTAAACATTGTTGTTTAATATGCAGTTATGTGGTTTTCTACTGATAATTTAGTTTTCTTTATTATATCGCTGAATGTGACCAAAGACAAATCATGTAGAGCAGGACAGGTAATGACTAAAAGGAGATCACATGATCACTGACTTCACTGGTATCTGGCTCTCATCGAAAACGAAAGACTTCCAGTTGCTTTGTCAAGACAAATTGCTGTCAGTGCGAACACCTCTTTTTAAAGAATCAGTAGCGTTGAGCTTACGATGCTTTGGAGTGAAACTTGATCTAGGAGTTCCCAGCTGTGTTGAGTGCAGTATATAGGGAGGGAAAACACTGAAAGGGACTTTATTTTAGAGGGGAACGTATGAAAGCATTCAGGAAACCTGGTTCAATGGTTGGAAAAAAAGAAAAAGAGATTCAGAACAGGCAAAAAAAAAGTCCAATAAATTTGTACGATTCCTATTCCAACACTTCCACATACACAATGTTCTATGAACATTTGCAGCCCAGAATGAATTGAATTTTATTATTAAAAACGTCTCATGAAAAAAAACATGGCCTAACCATGTGACTTACATACCATATGGGTCCTAAAGAGAGAGTTGAGCCACTTGAGGCTCCCACTGTTAGTGAAGCAAGGGCGTTAGCTAAACTAATAAACATTAAATTATTAATCATGACCTTTTCTAGCCACTCAGATTCCCAAAGGTCCATAAGGAGGGTGGGCAGAGGCTGAACTTCCTGCTTTGTTGTCATGCTGCTTGGAGAGAGGGTGGGAGCGCTCTAAACACTCATCACTGCTGTCCTTCTCTTCTTCCTCTGATGATGAGAGATGATTTCCCGACAACTGCTCCTTGGTAAAACAAATGAACAGAAAATCTTCTGTTTATCCCACCAAAAGGGGAAAATGTCTTTGGAATGTTTTCCTGATTGACAGTTAGTGCCGAGAGATCTGCATCTCTCCGGGGTGAAGTCATTTTCTTACACTATGCCAAAGCAACAAGAGCAAGATCGCGCACTGTTACTCTCTCTCTCTCTCTCGCTCACTCACTCACTCACTCACTCACTCACTCACGCACTCATCCACTCACTCACTCACTCACTCACTCACTGTCAGCGCTTGAGTTTTAATTCCGGTTTGAGGAACTGCACTGCAATCTCTCACAATACTCCTGTGTTTTTTAGTTTCTCCCTTAATACACCACATGGTGCCTACTGCCAAGATATGTGTAAGGAAAACATTGAGAAAATCAGATCTCAGCAAATCAGAATATATGAGTCAGAGCCACTAAGATACATTTTGCACCCACGTCTCCCCCGATTGGTTGGAATTTTTTTTAAAAATTGCAATAGACCTATATAAAATATGGCTTTCCACTTCTAATGTGGGCTTAAAACTTCTTGCATTGATTTTGTGCGTAGTGACAAATCCTGTAGTCTTAAAGGATCCAACTATTTTCATTTGAAAGTGGCGGACAAAAAATCTGAGCTTGATGGATGTGTAAGCTGAGTACCTTGTTCTATTAGCAATGGACACATTCATGATCTAAAGTGACAGTAAAGACTTTTACATTTTAATTGTTTTGTTTTGTTTTTGATGTTTCTACTCACAAGGGTTATTGTATCATGGAGTATACATTATAGTTTTTTATTATATTTAGTTTACATTTAACTTTAGTTTAAGACTTTAGTATAGTGCTGTGATGATGTGAGAATGAGTGTGGTGTGTCATTTAGTAGTTTACATTTCATTGAACGTTAGTACGTTCTATTTCAAGTGATAGAAATATGTTTTAGGGTTTTGTAGTGCTCGAATTTGTATTAAGGCTTTGTAGGGTCATGCAGTCGAATACTGAAAAGGTATCATTTTGTTGTGTTCTTCAAAAAATAAAAGCAGCCACTGTTTTCAGCACTGGACAATATAATCAGTGCTTCTTGATTTAAATCAGAATATAGATGTATTTTTTGATACAAATAAATGCAGCTGTAATTGGTAAGCATTGGAGACGTCTTTGCCCCCCCACCCCCCCAAAAACATTTTAAAATCCGATAACACTTTATTTCGATAGTCCACTTTAGACTTTCTATTAACAGTAAGTAACTTTGCAAACTACATGTCAACTAGCAGTTAGTAAACTATTAGTAGACTGTCTGCTTAATATCTTCTAACAGTTTCTTTGTCAACTTATTCTACTAACACTAAAAAAAGAAAGACCCTACCCCAAGTCTACTGAGAGGTAGTAGACCATGTAGAGTGCAAATTTAATGAGCATTAGTTACAGCAGTTGAATGTAGTACAAAGTTACGTTATAGTTAGTGAATCTGAAAGTGGGACTATCGACAAATAAAGTGTAACCAAAATGATCTTACTAACATAAACTCTTTTAACAGTACCAAAGTCTTAACCAGAACGCATGCATCAGACCGTGTTATAAAGCGAAACAAAAATTGGGGACTCAGATCAAACAAAAAAAATTCAAAAACTTTCGGACTGCTGGTTGCCTAATTTTATGAGGTAATAAACATGTTTCATATGATCTGTCAAAAAAAAAAAAAAACGAACACAACCTTTTTTCTTTTTGACGCTTGAAGGAAAAGTGTTGTACCGGTATAATAAACAAAGAGTTGAGTAATGCCAGCTGGCCTGGCCAGATCTACGGTTCAAGTTCCATATTCACACTGTAATATGCTGGGTGATTTATGATGAGCCGATGTAGGTCTCCTGCAGCTGGCTTATAAAAATCTGACTGCAAAAAACATGCCTAAGTAAAGAAAAGAGTGAATGTGTGTGTGTGTGTGTGAGAGAGAGAGAGCGAGAGAGAGAGAGAGAGAGAGATGAGGCTAAAATAGTGGAGGCAGAGATAAGGGCAAATAGTAATGGCAAGAGAGCACTCACTCCCCAGTTCTCTAATGACCATTTCTCATCCTTCTGGAGAATAATATTGATCACAGACAAATGAGCAGGCCAGATTAAGGTTGTCATGAGGACATAGATGGAAAAAATAGAACACATAAAGAACAACGCCTTTAAGTTGAATTCTGTGAGATTACTAACAGCGCAGTGTTGTATAAGTCCTGTGCATGTGTGTGTTTGGGGTTGTCTGCAATATCGGTTAAATGCTGCACCAATTATTTTTACAAAAACAATGGCACATGCACCCATAGAAACAAAAATCTTAAAGGTGCAGTGTCTATTTTCACAGTGCCATTTGGTACCAATACCAAATGGCACTGAAGATAACTAATAATATTATATATTCTGAAGAAAATGCAAGTTATGCAACAGGCACTGCCACAAAGTCATGGTGTTATGGATGGTTGCCAGGGTGTTTCTATGGGTTTGTTGTTTTTCATTTTATTATGGGGTTAGTAGAATGTTTCTAAGTGGTTGCTAGGGTGTTCTCTATGATTACTAGGGTGTTGCTAAGGGTGTGAAGGTGGTATTTAAAAGCTTATAATAACCAATCGGACAAAATTTGTACATATAAACACTTAAAACAATTAACCTATCGGACAAAATTTGTACATATAAACACTTAAAACAATTAACCTATCGGACAAAATGTATACATATAAACACTTAAAACAATTAACCTATCGGACAAATTTTGTAAACACTTAAAATAATTAACCTATCGGACAAAATTTGTACATATAAACACTTAAAACAATTAACCTATCAAACTAATTTTGTAAACACTTAAAACAATTAACCTATATCGGACAAAATTTATATATATAAACACTTAAAACAATAGAATGAATTAGGCACCAAAGTTGTATTTATCGGGGTTTATTTCAAGCCCTATCCCTAAGCATATATATATATATATGTAATGAATACATTACATTTAAACATTTATTAAAATAAAGAAATAGTTATTTAAATGTCTAATATTAACTTTATTATTTTTTTTTTTACTGTATTTTGATTAATGCATTCTTGATAACCATAGGAGACACCATTCAAAAGCATTTAAAAAACCCACCAACCCCAAAGCTTAAAATGGTACTGTATACATTTTCATTGTCATGCCTCAGAAACAATCCCCAATCAATCAACAGCTGCTGATCTGCTGTTAACAGTGGTTGAATTCACAGATGTACACTGTTTGGAACCAAACCAAAAGTCAAATTAGCAACCAAAGCAGAACTCTCAATATTATCACCGTAGGAGGTTCTGTCAAACAGCACGCCTGCTTTGCTTATGTAAACATGTACTGTAGAAGACTGGTGAAGAGTAATCATCTTCATGGGAGCAGGCACTCATCCATAACTACCTTTAATGTGACTTTGATCACTATGTGACTGACGGGAATCAAGACAGATGTGTTTGTCATCCTTTCAAAGATCAACCTGAAATACAAGTCTGGTCTGTTATGTTATTTAAAGCTATTTGGAAAGATGTGTCTGTTTAATAGGACTAAAATCTTCTTATACTATGGGGCTGTTGAATGTGTGCAATTATTTCCAGGGAAACGCACGGCTAAAGTAGTTCCAGGCAGGTCTTGACAGCATTACATGTCCATATCACTTTGCCAAATGATTTCAGTTTATTTTTTTTTCCCCCAAACATCCAAGGTGCTTTACAGCTATACAACAGCAAGACCCAAAACCCAAGAAGCACGACCAGCTATAAATGTACAGGTACACCACAAGGATAAAGCATTGACAATAGTCTATGTTTTTGCCACAAAATTACATTTTATTATGTCTGGATACTCTCTTTCTCCTGCTGTCTCTCTCTTACAAATGCACACACATACAATACGGACACACTAGCACACACAGAAACATACACGTGCACTCTGATGATTTTATCAGAAAATAGGTTAGCAACTTAAAAACTACATGTCATTTCTCACTAGAGAGGTAATAACAGCACTATTTTTGAAGCTGATGAACTTACAGTTTCGCTGTGAGATGCTGCTGCCGAACACTGTTGAGAGATGCACAGACATTCACACACATGTATTTCTCTCTCTCTCTCCATATATGTTCATATAACTCAGTAGGTGATTATATCCGGTTCAAGCCTCCGTTACTAGATCTAAAATGACGTTTTGGAATTAGCAACGTAAGTGTGGGATGAGATGCGTAAGAAATTTATCCTATATGCAAGAGTGTTTCAAGAGCAAAAGCCTGATGAATGTCTTGAAACACAACATCTGAACAATGTCTTGAGGTGTGATAACTGTAGTATAAGAGGAATAATTGTCTCCAGTCGGTTTAATTATTATTTTCTGATAATTCAATGGCCTGTTGTCAATTATTCCTTACTTATACGTCTCCTTCCCATATCATAACAACAGAAGACTTAATTTGCAAAATGAGAGGCATGGATTAATCTATATTTGAGTTCTTCTCTTCAGGAGAGAAGATGGAGGCCAAGAAAAATCAATTTTATCAAGCTTTTCTTTAACAATAATGCCTAATAATGACATGCTTGATGGGGAGATGGAGGATTAAATACCTGTGAAAGGTGGAAAGATGCCAGAGGGTGGGATACAGAGAAGGGAGCCAACTATGCCAAGAGCTAAAACCCTGACAGAGCAAACTTCACACCTGCAAGCTCTCCGCAGCAGCCCCTATGCAAACAATGCAAACTCAGGGAGAAAGAGTCAACAGCTGATAAGATAAGACAATACATTTCCCACATTGATGGGGCTAGAAGGAAAACTACTGTGTAAGGTTATCAGATGCTTAATGAATTTTCAGAGGTCTTTCCTCATCAATATGCTGAAGGTGAACTATTCACTTTTCCACCTCATTTTCCACCTATCTGCTTTTCCACTAATTCACCTTATCTTTATTATACTGTCTTTTTAAAGCCCTGGATGTCAGCATGGATGGTGTGTGTGTGTGTGTGTGTGTGTGTGTGAGAGAGCGAGAGAGAGAGAGAGAGAGAGAGAGAGAGAGAGAGAGAGAGAGTGGTAGCAGCAGCAGCAGTATTTAATAAATGTATCCACATATCTAATAATAATTGCCATAAAATTAAGTCTAGTCGATCTTTGTCATTGTTATTATTACTACTACTACTACTATAATTACTTTATTCACATATTCATTTTAATGTATTTTGCCAAACTGTTCGAGAAAAGCATCTCTATTTTAATACTAGTAATAATAAAAATATAAGATATAATAAATTATATACTTAATAATAGTGCTGTTCAAATGATTAATCACAATAACGATGCAAAATTAGAACAGTTTTTGGGATTACATATGTGGTGTACGTTGTAGTTCTTATAATGTAGTAATAATACCCAAACATAATTATCTATTTTAACAAATATAACATGGATATACTATATATATATTCATATAGAATTTCTATTTTATAATCAATTATTTTTATATTACAAACAATTTTTCTTAAAGAATGAGCATGTGTGTGTATTTGTATAATAAATATCACATGTAGTACCAAACAGAGTGAGATAACATATGTAGAAACGCAAAAAAAACTTTCTTTTGGATCGCCGTAGTATAATTACGCGTAAAATCATTTGACAGCACTAGAATTAATGCTAAAATAAACAGCACTGTAGAACAAAAATTAGTCAGTATTAGGATATTGATTTATTACATGAGGGATCTTCTATCTCTGTCTCTCTCTCTCTCTCTCTCTCTCTCTCTGTCTGTGTGTGTGTGTGACCCTCCTCTGTTGTTGACAGTACACAAGGTTAAGGCACACCCTGGACAGAGAGGCCTGGGAATGGAAGATTTGTTGGCAATACAAAATACTGCACAGTCATCACAGATGTCACACTACAATATACAAGTGGCATATTAGGCATTTTATTTGTTGCCATTAGTAACTTCACTGAATTTGACAATGAATGTATGCCAGTGCATGTCATATATCATTACATAATCTTAACAGCTCACCAGCGGCTGTTCATATTCATTGGTGGAATCTAATATGGCTGACCATTATGGGACTGATGAGGGTGATTTTCCCTTTCACTGACTCACAACAGTGGTTTTTGTGTGACCTCTAACTTCACGCCTTTCTATTTGCAGATAAGACAGTTGAAATTGCATTCAATTATATTTATTAAGAGACAATAAGTGATGACAGATGGCAGGACCCTTGCCAAAAGGTAGCAAGACTCTTAACTTGATATATGGAGTGCCAGATTAGCTGTTGATGATAAGCTGCAACAACCTAAAAAGCAATATGACTGAAACAAAAAGCACATTCTTCAAAGCTATGGTTTGTCCCGCACTGTCAATCATTCTTAGAAGGCTGAAGTCAGTTTTTACCCTCCAGCAGAAAGTGACATCTAGATGAAACACATGTATGCCTGCCGCAAAGACCCAGAGGTCAGAATATTAATCTGATGGGTATTTGGTAGAGTTTGCCTGCAGCATTTGACAAGACACTTACTCCTTTAGAAGCCAATTTAAGGAGTGGAAAATGTAACACCTACATAAGCGCCTACACAATATATTTGATGCCAATCAGTCAGTCTTCAAAAATGGTGGTCATTATCACCTTGACAACATGATAAAAGTGAAGGAAGCATCTGAGAGATGGTTTCCACAGTGGGGTGGCTCATGAGTGTTTACACTTGTGACATTCCAAGTTCCTGTTTATTTCCCTGTTTGTCAGAAATACTCACTGAACAGGTCTTGAGCACACAGAGACGCACACACTAATGCAAACATACTCCTGCTAATGCACATACCCCGCACACTCTTAAATCCGTTGACACCAAGAATGATAACTATATTAGCATCCATTACAATGGACAATAGCGTTCAGTTTATTATAAATTTTCAGTTTTGTAGTCTGCCACTTTGAATGCTCAAGCTGGATTCTGATTGGCTGTCCATGTTTTTACCGTTCATTGGCTGGGAAAAAAATATTCTGAAAGTGATTCCAAAATATTGTTCCAATGTTGTTATCAATATAGCTGTGAAATGACCAATTCTTATAGAATTAAGGCCCATTCAGATAAAGAACGATAACCAAAAAGATAACTAACATTATTAGGGTCTACATCAATGGATGATAATGTTCTGTTTAAGCACCAGTGAAGTTTTGTCACCTGCTACTTTAAATGCACAAGTCTGGATTCTGATTGGATGTTAATGTTTTTATCATTCATCAGCTGGAAAAATCATTCTGAACGTTATGCCATTCCTCTGTGCCGTTATCGCTAGGTGTGATTTGGTTTTCCTTATTCTCCTAAAATTAAGGCCCTTTATCACGAACAATAACTAAAGATAACTGTAACAATATCTATTTTAGCATCCGCAACAACAAATGAGAACGATTCGGTTATCTAAATAAGAGCGCAGTTACGGCATCTGCCCCTTTAAATGTTAGGTGAATTCGGATGGTTTATGTTTTATTGTCTCGCTGGAAAAATCTTTTTAAATGCTCGGGGGGGGGGGTTGGGGGGGGTGTTTACACAACGTTTTAAACTGCAAATGGCATTTTGGCAGCGTGAACACACACATTTTTGGAAATGGGTTTTAAAGTGCAAGTTTTTGAAAAGGATAATGTTACCGTGTCCATGTAAACTACGAAAATGTGAATTTGTGAAAACGGTGACATCATGCACATGTGTATTACCGTTCAGTTCTTAGGATGGTATGCGCAGGAGCATAGTGTTCTTTACAAGTGACATGCCAAACTATGGCCGCTGCATTAATACAGCAGTGGTTAGACATTTTCGTGGATCTGTGTGAATTGGGCTCGTTTTTACAACATTGTCGTCTGTACACTCTTAAAAATAAAGGTGCTTCACGATGCCATAGAAGAACCTTTTTGTCTAAATGGTTCCATAAAGAACCTTTAACATCTGAAGAACCTTTCTGTTTCACAAAAGGTTCTTTGTGGCGAAAGAAGGTTCTTCAGATCATAAAAAAGTAAGAAAGAGATGGTTCATTAAAGAACCTTTGACTGAATGGTTCATTGTGGAACCAAAAATAGTTCTTCTATGGCATCGCTTTGAAGATACTTGGAAGCACCTTTATTTTAAGAGGTGTAAGCGAAACTATTAAAAATGCAAAGGCCAACTTTCGTTTTTAGAACAATCGTTGTCAAATAAATGTACCCCGATTCCAACGATATTGTTCCTCTGTGTCGTTATTGTTATAGCAGTGGTGTGGACTTCCCTATTCTTATAAAATTAGAATTATAACTATTATAACTTACCATTCTCTGTGTGATTGACCCTTCACTAATGAACGCAAAATATCCAGCGACCACATAACAGCAACATATTTGTTGACCCTGGCATTCTCATTAAACCATCCTAACCATCGGGACGCTCAGCCATGAACCTACAGCCATGATCAGATCATTTCTGGTGAAGTGAGGAAGTTGAACTCTGTTCAAACTGTGAAGCAAGTTGAATTGATCATTTTTAAAGACAAGCATATCTGAAGACAATGTGCCAAACCACTGTCAGAAGAAATAAAAAATTCTTGCGCTGGCTCGTTTTGCTTACATTCCATCCTAAACTCAGCATTACAGTCAAATCAAGGGCATTTTATCCTACGTTTAGCATGCGTTGATCTAACTGATAACAGCTCACTGCATGGTGCGAACAAACTGAAAAAAATCCCCTTTTGTAAGACTGGTAAAACCAGACATGGGGGAAACTAAAAGACGTGCACAAACAGATGCACAAAGAACATTGACAAACACACGCTTATACAAATGCACACACATCAGCACTCCCATAGACCATCACCTTCAGAAAAATTATAAAAGGACACTGATCTCACTCCCTCATAACTTGATGATATTCCTAAGTCATCATCAATGTTAGATTGTCCATCCTTCATGAAGAATAGCCCCCATTGTAGCCCGGGCAGGGGCAGGTGCTTAGTGGGAGATCCCCAGGCCACAGGTTTTGATGTATTGGGAACATATGGAGGAAAGGGTGGAGGTTGCAAAGAGGTTGGGGTGGGTTGCTTCTGTGCAGTTGCAGTGCCACAGAGGATTCATTCATGGGCATAGTGCCGGACATGTGGAGATGCCACAAGCAATGAAACAGACAGCGGGCGGTGACCATATTTTAGAGAAATAGGGATCCACTCTTTATACCTTGACATAAAGAACATAAAAAGTTATTCATCAAATGATGAACATATCTAAACCCCCTAAGGAGCTTTGACATTTGATTAGTCTGGTATAAATAATATAAATAAAAATACATACAAAGCAATTAATAAATAAAAACAATACCAAAATTAATACATATTAACAATATGAATCAATATTTAGTATATTCTAAATAACAGAAAATTAAAAACAATAATAACATATAAAAAATTAATTCAAATAAAAGTACAGGATTAACAATCACTGAATGAATAAATGAATGAACATATTATCAAATATGTGACCCTGGACCACAAAACCAGTCTTAAGTCGCTGGGGTATATTTGTAGTAATAGCCAAAAATACATTGTATGGGTCAAATTTTTTTATTTTTCTTTTATGCCAAAAATCATAGGATATTAAGTAAAGATCATGTTCATGAAGATAGTTGTGTAAATTTACTACTGTAAATATATCAAAACTTAAATTTTTGATTAGTAATATTCATTGCTAAGGACTTCATTTGGACAACTTTAAATGCGATTTTCTCAATATTTAGTTTTTTTTTGCACCCTCAGATTCCATATTTTCAAATAGTTATATCTCGGCCAAATATTGTCCTATCCTATATGGAAAGCTTATTTATTCAGCTTTTCGGATGATGTATAAATCTCAATTCGAAAAATTGACACTTAAGACTGGTTTTGTGATCCAGGGTCACATTTCAGAAAAATGATTTTGGGTGTCCTTCATTCCTTTTGTCTGTCCCTCTTTGCTTGGTGTATTTTGGCCCATTGACTGAAGCAGTGTGATGGATTTGGTTGCATGTGTTTTGGATCATCTTCTAAAGCTCCAGGTATATTGAGGATTTTAACTGGCAGGAAATTCTCTGCTGAATTCCAACACCCAGCCCCCTATGACAAACATATCATCCCACTCTTACACATGGATTCAACCAGGGAAATCTTCACAAGCCACCCAAGAACTCAGTGAACAGAAACTAACATAGGAATGGAGCATTTTCAACAGTGGAAAAAGCATATAAAACATAAATCACATAAAAATTTAGGAGTGTGCACATATGTGTGCAGGCAAATAAGCTCTGGTGACAATGATGGATTGTAACGAAACGCTTCATATCACAACATTTCATCATACCCTGATTAGCGATAACATCATTTTAAAGCAAAATGAGGAAAATTAAAGTTTGTATATCTACAACATGACAGCTCTCATCATTACATAGTTCATTCCTGTTAGGGCTGAAGATAGACATAGTTTATTGCCTTTCCCCTGGGACAGGATGGCTTCGGTGCACTCTAAAAATGCTGGGTTAAATACAGCCCAGTGCTGGGTAAACTAGGGACAAACCCAGCAATTGGGTTGTTTGACCCAGCGGTTGGGTTGTTTTGAACCCAACCTTCTGGGTAGTAACCCAACCGTTGGGTCAAAACAACCCAATTGCTGGGTTTGTCCCTATTTTACCCAGCACTGGGTTGTATTTAACCCAGCATTTTTTAGAGTGTAACCACTGACCAGTATAAAGTCTGATACCTACGTACCTACATGTCACTGTCATACCAAAGAGCATGTGAATGCAGGGTTGTGCACAGAGCTGCTGCCAGGTATTCTGTTTGTGCAGGGTTTAATTTTAGGGATGCAATCATGTCAAACTTCCCTCTACTTTTGTGAGAGGCTTCTGGGGCCTCCTCTCAGCTGTTGCGGTTGTTGGCTCCCATTCAGATCTTCAGTTTCCAGTAAACAGCATGACAAACTGAAAAAAAGAGTGCAATCAAGAGGCAGATTGTCAGTGCCTGTCTGACAAATGGACAGACATAAACAGTTGGAAGAGTCGCAGTGCAACATTTGAGATTCAGAAAATCTGCTTCTTATACAACCTGCAAAACAATAGAAGACTAAATAGCTTTGCATTTAGTTATTATTATTTCTTTGTTAAAGGTGAAGCTTTCTAGACAATAATGGTACATCTCTCCAAAATGTATATAAACATACATTATGACAATAAGCAATGAATTGGCTCAGAGATTTAATCATCTAAATGTCAAATAGAAGAGTGTTATAGCACATTTTGTTTCAATCTCTGAAACTTATTGGGCTTTTATTATTATGTGTCTCAGACTTTAAAATACTATTCCCATATGTATCTGCTATAAATTGAAGTAGTTTGCAAACATAAAATTTAACTCAAAACTGTGTAAATTAATTTCAAGTACAAAGACTGGTGTTGTTACACCCTTCCCCAACACCTGTGTTTTAAATTTTGTGCATGAATTTACTGTGGTAATCACATTTCTTACCATCAATTCACTTAAAATATTTAAATAAAATAATAAAAATGAGTAAATAGGGTATTTTAACAGCAAATAAAATATATAAATACATGAAGCAGGACAAAGTGTGTGTGTCTTAGTCATACTTACGACTGTTGCAAATATAGACAAGTAAAATGGAAAATGCTACAACCCAGCCCATCTGCTCATGATATTTGTTTTTTAAACATATGGACGAAAAGCTAGTAAAAGCTGGATGCTTTATATCATTAAACAACACAATCTGCTTATTCAGATGATACCAGTCATTTCACATTTATTAACACCATCATCATGACATGAATTTACACTTTCTTATATCTCAAAGATTGTTTTCTTCTGTAAATCCTTAATGTTTTACATAGAGCCTTATAACTTCGACTATCACCTCTGGAAGGCGATGGTCATGCAATGATATAATCCATTAAGCTATAGCTTATAATTTGTCATTTTAAAAAATGATGCTGTTCTCTTCAAGAGAAGGCATATTTTGACCTCATAGCAAATACTGAGAGTAACTACTGAGTGATGACACACGCTGAACAAGAAGCAACTATTTTGTACACTTGAAAATGTGAAATATCGTGCTTGTATTGTACGTGTGGACGAAGCGCAGCCTGCATTAACTTTCACAGGTACCCGCGTTTGTACTGCACGCTTGATGAACGTTCCCAGCAGCGCAACCATTTGTCTTCACATCCCCGTCGCTCCTCCCCGCAGGAGGAGAGCGGCGAATCAAAAGGCGCTCAGGACTTGGACTCCTTTCCAAAGTGGGCTGTGGAGTTAAACTTGTGGTGGAACCGGGGACGCCAGATCTTATCCACACCACACAGCGGTCAGATACCTGATCGTGCTTGGATGGAGGGGCGAAATCCGATCGCCTGATGTGCTGCCTGAAACCCAGAGGAGTGACTTATCAGTACGCGCTCAAAATGTCTTCTTCCTCAAGCGAGGTCATTAGTGCCGATGAGATCAAGAGGGAGAATCGTGGGAGTGTCAAGCTGTCAGTGCTGGACCCCGCGGAGTTGCCGATGGAGAATGCCGAACTTTTGGACTGCTCACCGGCCTCCCTGGCCTTCTCCCCCGAGCAGGTCGCGTGCGTCTGCGAAGCGCTGCTGCAGGGTGGGAACGTGGAGCGCCTGGCCAGGTTCCTCTGGTCACTGCCGCAGAGTGACCTGCTGCGGGGGAACGAGAGCATCCTGAAAGCGCAAGCGATAGTCGCGTTTCACCAGGCCCGCTACCAAGAGCTCTACTGCATTTTGGAGAACCACAGTTTCAGTCCGTCAAACCACTCGTCTCTGCAGGACATGTGGTACAAGGCGCACTACACTGAAGCGGAGAAGGCGCGGGGCAGACCGCTGGGTGCCGTGGACAAGTATCGCTTACGCAGGAAATATCCGCTGCCTCGGACTATCTGGGACGGAGAGGAGACCGTGTATTGTTTCAAAGAGAGGTCTAGGAACGCGCTGAAGGATATGTACAAGCGGAACCGGTACCCTTCTCCAGCCGAGAAACGAAATCTGGCTAAAATGACAGGACTTTCTCTGACGCAGGTCAGCAACTGGTTCAAAAACAGGAGGCAGAGAGACAGAAATCCATCCGAGGCGCAGTCAAAAAGGTAAGCCGCAGTTATATTTAAATCGTTAATCGAGAGTGGAAAACTTATGATGGAATGCGCGAGACCGAATGGAGGACACGTTTCATCAATGTTTTGAAATACGAAGCTTGGAGCGCTTCAGTGAGGTGCAGTTTTGGAGAACGTGGAGACCGTGACGCGTTTACTCTTAAAAATAAATTGAATTCCTTAATTAAAGCCATTTTGGTTGTATAGGGTTCTTGAGTTAGTTATGGTACTTTGAAGATTAAAAAGTTCATTATGCATTATAAGTTGCTAGGATGAGTCTAGACAATTTAAAAAAACAACTTTTTAAGTACATATATGGAGAATAAAACGCTATTTGAAGAATTGCTTAAAAGTTCATCAATGGCATGCAAAACCCACATTTTGAGCTGTTAGTTCAGCTAACAAATATGCCTCTTTTAACTATGTAGACATTTCATAAATTGTCAGATTTAATTAAAAGGGTCACATTAATTGGATAATCACAACAAAAACATTTTAACAGACATGTTGCTGCTTTCAAATACAACCCAAACAGACCCTTGGTTTACTTTAGATATGATCAGCCATTACCATAGCCATTGTCTATATTTGTTTCTGGATTTTAAAGCTATTGTCCCACCCTGATTATCAGTCAGAGAGATCTGCACTCAATCTCCTGACGTGGCCAAAATCCTCTTCACAGCTTGAGGCATCTGAAGATAAGAAGCAGCTCTGTATTTGTAAACTTTTGCTTGCAGATCGTTCAGAGTTTCAAACTGCGGTGGAAAGAACTCTTATCCGTTATGCCTGTAAAATTCTGCTTTTATCATAAATAATAGCCTAAATCTTGAGACTCGTAAATAAGGGAGGTCAGGCTTTACCGTATGCCTCTAGAGTACGCGCTGCTTTGATGTTGCACTGTCACCCTGACAAAGATAATTACTCATTTTTGAACGAAGATGTCCATGAACTCCTTATTATGGGAGCTGGTCTCAGAAAGACCAACGGCTTGTCGTGTCAATATATCTTTGTATAGATGCGGCTTGGCTGCTCGATTCACTCCGAACGATGCACCCGCAGCTGTCATAGTCTGTAAAGAGACCCACCAAATGCCTCCAAGAGCTCCCCCCCCCCCCCCCCCCCCCCCCCCCCCCCAGATCCTTTATTGATTTTGACCCCGGGGGCAGGAGTCCAGTTTAGAAATGATGACTGAGATATTTACAGAAAATGCTTTTTATTATAGCGGCCTGTTTTTAGTAGAGCACAAGAGGTCGACTTTAACAATATTTGTGATTGCAATGTGCTTAAAAGTTTGACAGTTGGTTTATAAAGTCTATTTCCTAAAGTGCTTCTACACAAGTGCATATAATGCTACTGAAAAAGCAGTTGATGGCATGCATTAGTGCACACTTTCTTCATTTTGAAATTCCACAGTATTTTGAATTCACTGATTAAGAGAGAAACAAATAAACAGAGAGATCAATTGGAAAATGACCTTTTTTGACAGATTTAAAGTACACGGGTTTAACAAATAATTACAATACACAGTAGCTATTTTCAAACGATTATAAGCATTTTAATATTATTTATTGTTATTAAATTTAGTGAAAATTCTTGAACATGTAGTATACTGCAACAATTCAAAATGAACAGACTAAATTCAAAACACTGCAAATTGTTGATGACTTTGTAGAAAAAATTACTTTCTCATGCCAAACATACAGTTTTAGCACCAAAGCAATACATAAACATACACTAAACCATTGGTCTGTTTTTTAAACAATTATTCTTTTTTTCAGTGAGTCAGATGGCAATCACAGTACAGAAGATGAGTCCAGTAAAGGCCAGGAGGACTTGTCACCACGTCCCCTCTCCTGCGGCTCTTCTTGCTCAGTAGCACATGGAACAGCCCCCCCTACAATTTACTCGGATGGAGGAACAACCGTCATCCAACAAATTGGAGATGTCAAAATGCATTCACACGCATCTGGAGGAATGAGTTTTAACGGTGATCTAGCAAGCATGAATGCTCACTACATCAACGGTGGAGCCTACGTTCAGTCACACGGTAGCAATTCTCTCCTGAATGGACTTGGCGCCACGAGTGGCCATTTCTTGACCTTTGATCCCCAGAGGGTCTCCCATCACAGTCAGGAGAGGCTGTTAGGTGGGTCTTCTGTGTCTTATGCTCCGTTCCCAATGGGGGTTTCTGAAACTGCCTCTGGAAAGCTGGAGGCCATGCAGACTCTAGTTTCCAATGCTGAAGACGGAGTCATTTCTTCAGTGGTCTCCTTCGCTTCGGCCCCCTCCACACCATCCTCTACCTCAGGAGGCCTTCATCTCAGCAGTTACAATGTGGTCAATCTCCCTGGAAGTGAAACCACCATGGGCCTTCCTCCTCTAATGCTGCCCCCATCCTCAACATCATCCACTCACGGTAGGAGGCCATTTATTAGATATATTCTAATATATCCAGACAGTTCACCCAAAATTCACTAACTTTCATGTTGTTCCAAACCTGTATGACTTACTTTCTTCTGCAGAACACAAAAGGTGATATTTTTGAAAAGTATCTCAGTGTCTTTTTGTGCATATAATAAATGTCATTGGGGTTCCAAGTTGTTTTGGATGGCATGAACATTTATTGCATGGGCAAGAAAAGCAATCTTCTTTTGTCATCATACAGATTTGGAACAGCATGAGAGTGAGTAATGACAACATTTTTCATTTTTGGGTTATTTCTTTCTTTAGATTGGGTATATGCATAATGTTTTCCTGACACTTCCAGTTCAAAATGTAAGATGTGCGCCTCTGCATCTCAAGCATATGTCTTTGAAGATACAATGACAACAATATCTATAGTAGTCCAAGCACTTCTAGTGAGCTCATAACAGCCAGAGTAATTACATCATCACTTTGGAGAATACTGTGACCGAACATTTATGTGGTTAAGCTTGCCAAAAGTGACCGCAGAGCTCAGTGCAAAAGAGCAGAGGTTTTGCAAAAAAAGCCTTGTGGGTCACGGGCAGTTGGAGTGTCTTGTGGGTGAAGTTGTGAGTGGCATGTGGGGCTCCAGGTCAACTGGCTAGAGGATCATACCAAACGCAGTCTCTCAACACGTTCCCCACCTCCCCTCCATGGCCCTAACCGCTCACTAATGGTTCTTTCCATGAATATTTTATGGCCACATCAATAACAGCAAGGCTAGCTGCGTTCTGCTCCTCTCTTGCTCGTCTGTTTTATCCTTTAATATGCAGTTTACGAGCCACATAAAAACAAACCCACCCCTGGCTGAACTGTTCATTTAGAAGGAAAACAGTTGAGCCCAAACGATCCAGCAAGAAAAAGACGAAATTAAAATTACTTAGCCAAAACCCTGTTTCCTTGTGCCCATAATTTTCAAGGCAATTCAATAAAACATGTCTTCATAAAAACACAAAGTTTGATCTCCAGTGCCTCACAAATACAAAGAAACAATAGAAATTTCCTTGCAGTGCCATTTTTGTCTATGAAATCAAAACTAGTGAGATACGGTTTCAGATTTTTCTGTTGCATAGTCATCCAGATGACAAAAGAGGACTGAGTAAACGGTATAAGTCAGATGGAAGAAAAGTATATTCCTGACCCCCTTTAAACAACAACCCCCTTCCCACACAAGCAATGTCTGCGGGAAGCTAAAGAAAACTTGTAGAAAACTTGGTTCTAGTTTCAGAAAGTGAGTAAGTGTGAAGCGGGGGAGGGGGGTTTGGGCGCTGTGATTATTTATCAGACATTTGTGCAAGCCTAATGGAAGAAAAGTGTCTGGCCGAAAGCCAGTGGCTGTCACTGCAAGAGACATGTGCCAAGAAACACATTCTAGAGTTACAAGGAAATCATAGCGAGTCTAACCGCAAACTGAAAATGAAAAAGGTGTTTCATTTTACAGTTCACTAGAAAAGTTCTGAAGAAAAGAATGAAGAGAGGTACAGAGATACTGACCGAAAGAATGAAATAAAAGAAACAGAGAGGGACAGAAGCAAACCTCTTGAGATAGCAACAAAGGAGTCCCATCTGGATAAACAGATCACACCTTCATGCTCTGTCTTTTCTCTCTCATCCATTCTCAATTGAGTTGTTACGAGCTGTAAGAGCAGCTATTGCCATCTAAAAGAAAATATCATTGTATTAAACTCGGAAGGGTTGATGTCTCGGACAAAGTGTTTGGTGTTACCACTGTATAGCTGCTCCATCATTTTCGTTGGTGTCGATTTGAACCTGAAACTTTCAGTTTTTTAGCAATGAATCAAAAAGGAAAGTCTCTGCTTTCTAATGATGCAATTATTTTGCTTCTACAAAATATGAAATATAATTCATTAGCTGTCCTCTTCCTGAGAAAATAACCTCTAAAGATCCTTAGAACTTCAAACTTAAATTTTTTTTTTTACCTATTTAGATGTATTCAAACTACATAAAATAATTAATACATCAATATAACATTATGGAAAATATAATACATTTATAATATTTTATAAAATATCTAAGTGATATTTTGTGATATGCTTATCTCTAAAATATTTTTTTCTCGCTAACTACTAGCTATGGACACTGAATGGTAAACATGTGACATGTTCACAAACTGTTTTATTGACCTCTTTCCCTGGTTGAAACACTGATTGAGCTAAGTGGTTTCAACATACACTCTTAAAAATAAAGGTGCTTCACGATGCCATAGAAGAACCTTTTTGTCTAAATGGTTCCATAAAGAACCTTTAACATCTGAAGAACCTTTCTGTTTCGAAAGAAGGTTCTTCAGATTATAAAAAGGTAAGAAAGAGATGGTTCTTTAAATAACCTTTGACTAAATGGTTCTTTGTGGAACCAAAAAGGGTTCTTCTATTGCATCGTTTGAAGAACCTCTTGAAGCACCTTTATTTTTAAGAGTGTACCTTCTGATGTTCATTCATGTTTATTTAGTGCTATAACGTTTAGTAAAGCAGAAGAGCGGTTCATGTGCGCTTCGTGCCACAGTTTGAACTGAGGCGGATACAGAGATCAGTTACGCCACATTAAAGAGTGTCAAAAAGGACATTTACTGTTTAAAATATTGATAACTGACAAAAATTTGAAAGCTGACACAAGTTTCTTTTCTTTTTTTTAATTGCTTTAATTGTGTTTCTCCACAAAGAACTCACTGCAACTTCCGGATCAAACTGATAAGAGCATGAGCATGAGCGTGTGATGCATCACATATATTCAGTAATTTATCAAGCTTGCCAGACATGGAGCGTTACCTTTACTGAACTGGATTTCATCTTCTCTTTTATCCCCCATTCAGGCTCTGCTCCTTTGGGCAACGTGGTCAGTGACTCTCCTCAACACTCGAGCCAAACCCTGCTGTACACTCAGACCGTGAAGCAGGAGCCTTTGGATGTGTCTGGAAGCTACACTTATCCTTCTGAAATGCCCCTGGACCAAGGCAGCAACCTGGGCTACACAGCATCCCTTTTCCTTTCTTCTTCTACTGGTGGTTCACTTCCCCCTACTGTCACAGCCACGGTCACCTCTGCCCTTTCTGGCACTGAGGTACACCACACTCTGAATCAAGCTAGACGTGGCCTCCAAGAGACTACAGACTACAGGTCTCAGGATATCCAGCTGCCCAACAGCCTGCAAGTTGCTTCTAGGGCAGGAGAAGTCCCAGTTAGGGTTGTTTGTGGGGATCTGGACATGGAAGGGAAAGAGCTGGCCAAGCTGCAGACTGTACAGATGGATGATGATGGAAGTGACCTATGATGATGTCATTTGCAACTAAGAGCTGCATTTCAGTCTTGCTAGACTGGTTTTGTCGCATCGCATTGTGCCCTTACGGACCTTGCAAGCACAAATAATTTTCAAATGAACCCTGACGATGGATATAAAATGCGAACAGTGCCTTCCTGTCCTCAGATATCCCAACTTGCACTAAGAGGGCTGCAGACTGTACATGGCAATGCACTGACCTTCTGAAGATTATTTAGATGCACTGTCTTTACTCTCACCTCATAAAAATGTACGAAAAGACCCGTTAAAAAGCACAAATGTGCTCTGAATAAAAAAAAAATCCAGTTTAAAGCCTCGTGCACACCGGGACGATCATTGCGCGAGCTTATCGCCAGCGTTTTTCGAGACGTTTTTCAACGCGTCTTTGTGTTCATACCCAAGCAATTTTCGCTGGCGATGAGCCGAGTAAACGTGCAAATTCACTACCTGACATTAGATGGCGCTTAATGAAAAACACATTGAATCCAATTTGATCTGCAATTCCTCTCCATAACAAGTGAAGTGAAGTGAAGTGACATGACATGTGGCCAAGTATGGTGACCCATACTTGGAATTAGTGCTCTGCATTTAACCCATCCTAAGTGCACACACACAGCAATGAACACACACCGTGAACACACACCCGGAGCAGTGGGCAGCCATTTATGCTGCGGTGCCCGGGGAGCAGTTGGGGGTTCGGTGCCTTGCTCAAGGGCACTTCAGTCGTGGTATTGAAGGTACGTGGTATTGAACAACTCCCTCTTATCGACATTTTTGTAGTTGCTGTAGTGTTTGACATAAAGCTCTTTGTGTTCAGACACCAATGAGACCAGCAGCTCTACATTCATCTTGCCTCGATGCATCTTCTTCGTCTACTTACGTCCTTTTCGTCGTTAGGTATTAATAATGTGTGCTCAGCAAGACCGTTTTGTGCTTGTGCGCCACCAAGTCGTGTTTTACTGTAACTTCAGCAGCTCCAGGCACGTGAACAAAAGCGGCAATCTCACTGGTCGGCCAGTTTTTAACGCGGCGCGTCAAACCAAAAAACAAACTCGAGGCGTTTTTTAAAAAATGACGCTTTTACGCCTACCGTTTTGCGCGTCGGTGTGCACACTCACATTGGCGCCCTTTGTTTAGTCACGAGGGGTTAAACGTCGACGATAATCGCGCCCGATAATCGTCCCGGTGTGCACAAGCCTTTATAGTAATTGTTTTCTTTTAACAAGATTTTATTGAAGCACAGATGCATTTGTTGTTGTTGTTGTTTATGTTTTTTTTGTATTTAAATTCTTTGAGTGTGATGATGCAAATGTGATAAATGTTATTTGTTACGTTTGACTGTGGAGGAATTTTATGTTACAGAATTTTTGATTCAAATTCATACGTCTCTTTCTACGCATCCCAAAGTGGACTTCTTAAGTGTTCTTTTAAAGTATATAATCATGACCATTAGCACTGGTCACATGTGCCTTCCTCATAAACTGTTAATATACTAGGAAGCTAGGATAGAAAACAAGCCATTTGTTTGCAAGAATTCATCAGGAATAACTGAAGTACGAGTGTTTGTTTTTGTTTATTTGTGTGACAACTGTTTTACAATGATTTGGACGTGTTTTGTCATTTACTTTAGCATTAGAAAATGCCCAGGGCTAAATTCTGTGAGCTTCGTAGGGCAAGATAAATATTCGTAAGGTGCGGTCACATTTACCGTAGTTGGGCAAATTTTCACGAGCAAAATGCAGTAGGATTTTCAGTAGGAATCCACTCGATTGGGAATTTCACATGAGGAAGAAAGATTCCTCACGCAGATTTCGCAACGGGTTCAAGTTAGTGACGCAAAATTTGTTGACCAACAGCAAGTTGCTTGGTTTGAAAGTGACTTCTGCATGAGCTGTGATATATCATTACAGATTTGGCATGGACCTTTTCAGCCGTGAAATGTTGCTAATGTGACCGCACCTTTACACCAAACATGAGCTCTGTACATACTGCGAGAACCACAAGAAAGCTTAAAACGTCAGTCCTGCTTGAAAGAAACCTATTTTTCTAAACCCTTCCACCCTATTAAATATTTATATTTGTACATATATAATGAATGATCCGAGGGTTGTCTATGTCACTGACACCGGTGTTTCACATTAGACTCCTAAGCCTGATAATTCAATTTCAATAAGTAAAGGGAATGACATCACTTTCAATGAATCATCTCTTATTAGAAGCACCAGGTAAGTCAGCTATATGTTTTTAACCAATGGCAGGAGTGATGTCAGTCTAAATGACATCCAAGACTCTATCCATTTAACCAGATCAGGCTACAACTTGGACCCCCTGGATGGCTGGCGGTGATCTCAGACATTACTAATACATGGACGTACACATATGTAGCATGGTGGAGATCAAGTTTGTGTTCTCACCAGAGGCGTCCTCTGTGATCTCTAGCCAAAGCCTGGCAGCTGAATAAGCCCCACTCACTCTTAAAGTGTCATATGGTACCTGACATGACATTACTCAAAGTAAAGGTCATCCAAAAAAGCCAGAGTATATGAGGAGAAGGTACATATCCTTATTAGATTTCCTGAACCGTCCTCACATGATCTAGCAGGAATAGACTTTTGGCTGGAACTCGCAGGCTCATTTGGTAGATCATTTGGTAGATTATGAAAGGGTGATAAAAGATATTTACTCTCGTACTAGTATTACTAAACATGATTTTACAAGGACATTCTCTGTTCTTCCATATCTAGATATTGTAGTGTATAATGCAATAAGACAGTAGATAATTAAATTAATGAGACAGGTATTTATGTAAACTTGAATTGCTTCTAAAAGTGTGAAAGTTGGAGCCAGGCCGTCCAAAGTCAGTTTACTGCCGTGGGAACATTTCCTTCTCTTGATGCACAGTTGTCTACACCAGCCCGTGTTAGTCAGCGCTAATTGAATGGCGCCCAGGTAGGATTTGCTCCCTCGCACAAAGGAGGAGACAAAAAAGCACATTGGGTAAAGAATCTATTGTTACCTGCCCAAAGGTGACCCTGTCGCCTAGGGCACCAGATTAGCTGATTGCCAGGTATCAGATGGCGCCTCCTGGAATACTGAAGGGTAAGAAAGCACTATTGTCTGGGGCTTTGAAGCAAAAAACTGGTGGGCACAAGAAAGAGGGACATGTGTGTCTCATGTCCCTTATTTCCCCTTGGCAGACTATATGTCACTGTGTGTTTCATGGGAAGCGGTGTTATGTTGCTTTTTTTTGTATTATTTAAATACAAAATACGTCACTCCATCTCCTTGTATCGTGAATGGGATTGTTTATTGGGCAACCTTAAAGCGCTTTTCATGCTTTATAACAAAAGGCACCATAGAGAAGAAAAACACCTTCCTTTTAATTCGCTCTCCAGTTTCACCAAAAGAATGTAAAGTACAAGGAACAGCCCTTCAGTGTGAATGAAGTCAACCAAATATTACACATATATTCATATGAGAAATGTACATCAAAATAATATGTTTAGCAGGTATGAAGGAAGTAATAATAGATTCACACTCCACAAGACAGCCTTTTTCCGTGTCTGTTATTAAAAACAGTAAAGATGTTCATAAATCCTGGGAAAGACAGCCTATAAAAAAGGAGGAACCCCTGCAGAAGTGGGCTTATTAAAGAACCTGACCCCTGACTTTTTCTGGAGGTTTCAAAGTGTGACATTTACTGTAGCACAGCAGACTGTGAAGCATATGTAACCGGACCCTTGTGTCCACTGCGCCACAGCACTATACACTGTGCTAATGTGGGGTCAAGGGGCAACTGGGTCTGAGACCCACCACTTCTATACACCCCCTCTTAAATCAAGAGAACAAATAATTGGGGCTATGTTTAAGGTTTGTTGTGTGAAAATTCTGAGTGAACATTGTTATTTCTGAGGATGAAAGACATTTTTGTGCACATTGTCACACTCATTGTAAAAACAGGGATTATACAAATATGTATTAATATTTAAAATATTTATTATTGTCATTGTAAAAAAGTTGATGAAAAATATTATTATTAATAGTAGTAGTAGTAGTAGTATTAACAACTTTTGGCATGTCGCTAGAGGATCCAAACCAGCAGGGGGCAGTGCTGCATGACTTCAATGTCAATAGTCCATTAAATATAAGTGATGCTCATAAATCGGTTTTAGATGCTGTATTGAGAGCTTTCTGGTCTGGGTCTTCTGTGGCTTTGCAAACTTTATCCAAGGAGCAAAATATAGAAATGAATGCTGATGAGGGTTGTGGTGTAGTGAATGCAAAGACTTGATACCACACATTAAAACTTTAAAATACAACTATAAAAATACTAGTGAAAAAAAAAGAATAAAAAAACCTTGTTCTATTACAAGCTCTCATGCAGACAGCACGTGGAGCTACTTCTTGAGGCAAATTTCTGAAATAACTGCATGGAACTGATCATTAGCAGTGATGTTTCTGATTAGAATGAGGAAAAGACAATAATGTGACTAAAAAATGATGTTCACATCACAATTTTCCAGTATGTCATACTTCTTCTTCTTCTTTTTTTATAGTAGTGTTTGGGGCACAATTAACGTATGACAAAATCACTGTTGTAAAAAAAGAAATGATATGTAATGGTACTGCATAAAATGTTAAATAAGACATTTATAATAGTATTATAACATGATTTATCCACAATTTGTGAAGACGTTGGTTAAAAAAAAGTTGGCGTTCCCAACCTTACACGATGTCTTTTTTTTAATAATAACATGTTTTTAGCAGCAACTGGTAACACAAATAATACTGAAATAAGTTTCATAGAGGTATCTTATTTCATAGGAACATTTTTAAATAGTATGTAATTAATATCTGTAGGGTCTCCCCAGGAGATGAACACACACACACACACACACACACAGTCCTAATGTCCTCTACTGAGGACACAAGAAAAAAAATCAATGTCTTTCTTGTACAGTAAATTAATCTCTGCTTAGAAAACAAGAAAGAATCTGAAAACAAATACAACAATCACGTATAAAATAATATACAGGTTCTCTGTATCAGGTTTTCATATTTTTATAAACCAAGAAGAGGATGGTGTCATGGCCTAAGCCCCAAACAATTTGGTATCTCAACCAAATTAAAGCCCATGATAACCCATGATAAGCCCATGATTAAGTTGTGCAATCTCAGAGAAAATCACAAAAACCCATGTCCTTAAGAATTGCTGGTTCCCAGGAGGATATTGCTAAGGCTATAAATAATGACTTTGCAGAACAAGAGAACAGACCTTAAAGCCAACATTATCCATGCCATATTAGCATCGTAAACTGATTGACGGTGAATTGTGAAAACCCATTAGTTTATATTAACGGGCTTTTTTTTGCACTTTTAGGGCAGTTGACTCAGGGATTGTTACCCCCAATATTTCAGACCAACAAATGAGAATGTCATATCATAACTTACAATATTACAATAAAGTTGTTTATAATTGAGCAGAAAATATACAGTGTACAGAGTATAAGTTTTTTTTAACCCAAATTACTTCAATTCACCCTATGACTTCAATAATTAAATGTAAAAGTAATTTAAGCTTCAACCTTCTTTGGTTATCTTCTTACAAATGAACAAAACTTTATATTTATTTATATGACCATTTATTTAATTAATGGTAATTCAGTTTTTTATGGATGTTAATCTATGATGTTAATCTGTCACACTGCATGTTATACTAATGGTGCTTTAATAGAACATGCATGTTAAAAATCGTTCTCTCAAAGTGCTGAAAAATAAGAATTGTGTGTTCACGAACGAAATTATTGCTGGTTTAATATTGCATTTTGCATTTCAGCTATTCCTTTAATACGTCTGGAGAGTTATGGACATGACTAAAAGATACTTCAAAAGAACGACCTCATTGTTGTCCAATGTATAGCCTAGCGTGATCTCTTTTTGAGGGAAGCAGTTTATGGTGTGTTTACCATTGGTATGTGTGCAGGAGTTAGCGTCGACCTCGCCAACCCTCGCCTTTAGGCCATAAAAGAGCACATCTTGAAATGATCAAGGCCTGAGAACGGGCACGGCCTTTCGATTTCTGAGGTTTAAGGAGGGGGCGCGCCGCAATGTGCTGGAGACATTACGACAACCCGAGCGCCGTCAATCACAGGCCCGTGTGCTGTTACATTGAAGCTGATACTTGACCCTACTGACGAATAGACCTATATGTCGTTAAATTCAATAAAGTCTACAGTCACATACAGCAATGGAAAATTGGTTATGAATTGGGAAACCACCGTTACAAACTTAAGAAACTTCATTAAATCCAATAAGAAATAAAGTGACACAGAAGTCAAAATAATAAGACTGTAGACATTCGCATGAACGATGAAAAATAAATATTCTACACGCCTATACAGACACTACATTGTAGGCTATGTCGTTTTGTGATTTTGTAAAAAGAGATACATCATTTTAAAACCTTAAAAGTGAACAAATGACACAAAATTGGGGATTTTCTAAAAATTACAAAGTGTAATACAACGTTGATTTGTTTTGTATTTTAAAACAATTTTTAAGCCCAGAAAATAATTTGTGGTAGATCTTTGGCTTTTACATTTGAAGTGATTTTTGTGCCTTGGGTGATCTTTCAGGACAGATGGATGGGGCAGCTTTCATTAGCCTGCTCCTCTCTGACCCTTCAGAGACAGTGGGCAAAACGTTGTTTTCACAGGTGTATACGGATTGGCTACTAAAACCGATTAAGTCCTCGTTTTAATGTCTCGAGGCTTGCAAGATCATGTCAGCGCCAGATAGAGGGAACAGTGGAGGCTCCTTAAGTATAGTCCACATTAACGGCCCCATGCGTAAAGAGCGTCTTAAAAATGAACGCACCGTCTCAAATTAAATTAAAAGAGGTGCTCCATTATGGGTGAGTGATTTTGAGTTTTGCGTCGCCGTGGTGTCAGGTTGCAGATTTCGACGAAGATAAAGAAACGCGATCTATGCCTTAAAACAGCGTCTGGATGGCAAAGACCTCGACGAACACAGAACTCATTTACTAATGCACCGGTTTTAGATTTCACTGTACAGAGAGAGGAGAGAGGACTAGAAAGAAATTTTTTCCCCCTGAGCCTATAGAATACAAATCATGTATGTACTTCAAGCTATCTATGATGTTTTTATCCTAAATAAAAAATGTTGAGACAAAACAGAAAACAATAGTACGATACATTTTTGTCTAAATATATATTCTATAATATTGTTTTTCTCATTTTTGTTTTACCGATTTTGTGTAACTCAATAACCAGCAGATTTTGAGCACTTGCATATTAACTTGGATTTGGCTCAGGTTTTCTTGTAAATAAATGCATCACAGTCTTTGTGTAAATAGCGCCATTTCAGAGACTCTACTGGCCTTGCACTTTCGGCCGGGGGCGCTGCTTATCTAGTTAGGCTATCTTACCAGCTCGAGAGGCTGATTGTTTTTAATGGAACTCCAAATATCTCTGCGCGCATCTAGACCTTGCGCACAGCGTGTGCCCTTGACAATGGCACAAGTCAGGCAGAGTAAAAATAACTGTGTAGCAATCAACTGTGTGATATTATTTGTTACGGATGAGACTTCTCTACCTAATAATTAATTCATTTGTAACCGAAGAACGTCTTTTCTCATAAGTTAATAAACGAAGATCAATGCAGTTCATTTGATTCGCTTCACTTACAAAACATTGTGCATTCAAATTCTGTTAGGATAAAAAAATGAGTGCTAAAAAAGCATGCAATAGCTTTGGGTGCAATGCTGGGTGAACGCTGCCTTCAGACAGTTGCTATAATTGATTAGTATCGAGGTGCCCGGCTCCCTCAGGTAGAACTGGAGACGGGGGATCCAGTTTCAGACCACCGAGTCCCCGTGGGAGGAAATGGAAGCAGAGTTTTCTCCGCAATGCTGCAGGGGATAGGGCAGCTGGAGAGCCAATCAGCAGTTGCGCAGTGCTCTTTTAGCGCGACGTGAGTCAATAGCGAACAAACTGTCTTCAACAAACACCTAAAACTTCACGGCGCGCGCAGAGGACATCTCCAACCCCAAAAATCGTGTCAAGCGACATAGTCGCTCTCATTAAACGAAGGTAAACGGGGTGTCTCCCATTCCGCTTCCTTCACAGCATCTAGAGGAGAGCGGTTCGGTAGCGGGAGTCAGACGTCATGTCAATGTTGCCTTCTTTCGGGTTTACTCAGGAGCAAGTCGCGTGTGTGTGTGAGGTGCTGCAACAAGGAGGGAACCTTGAGCGTCTCGGCCGTTTTCTGTGGTCTCTTCCGGCCTGCGACCATCTCCACAAGAACGAGAGCGTCCTCAAAGCCAAGGGTGTCGTCGCTTTTCATCGTGGAAACTTCAGGGAACTTTATAAGATACTAGAGAGTCACCAGTTCTCTCCGCACAACCACCCGACACCCCCCACCCCCCCAACCCACCCCCCCCCCCCCAAAAGCTGCAGACCACCGACCCCCTGTGGCTTCAGGCACACCTCCCCATCACCCCCCCCCCCCCCCCCATTGCAGAGGCCCCCACCCCCCAACAACCCCCCAACACACCTGAGACGCTGAGGGGGCGACCGTGGAGCGTGGGAAAACACACACTATCGAGCCGACGGACGCGACACCCAAGCGAACCCACCCCTCTGACACACACCCCCAACGCGACACCAACCGCACAATATTGGGCCGGCGAAAGGAGATCCAGCTACAAAGACTTTGTACCCACAAAGGAGACATCCGCGGTGTGCTGCGGGATAGTGGTACACGCCAAACCCTATCCATCTCTAAGAAAAAGAGGGAGCTGCCGACCGGCCACAGGCGACAACCACACACAGTGCAGGCAACAACCCAACCTGCAGCAGAACAAAACAACTACAGACGACAGAGGGATCGCGCAGCGGAGGCAAAAGAAAGGTAAGCTCAATCACCTGAGAACAAAATAAAAACGCGTTTCATACACCCAGTTTAGCTGCTCATAACACTTCACAGCTGACGGCAGTTGCAGTGCTGATGATGCTATTGTTGACATATTTACTTGGATTCCGAGTGCGCTGCTTTATTTGAGAAAAAACTAAATAGAGATCAACATCGTATCACTGTAATAACATACAATTGTTACCTTAAGGATTTATTTCTGTCTTATCTAACTTTTACAAAATATATTTATTTGTGTAGCCAATAAATTCAGGTTGTTCAGTTATGTTTTTTTTTTACAATGTTTGTTAAGCAATTAATTTGTTAACAGATGGAGCAACACATTTTTTTTTATTTGATATTTTTATTTAGTCAACAGTCAGAATAAAGAGAACTCCATTTTTTTTTTTGTTTATAATGTGTAAGCTTTTTGCTTCCAGATTCATTGATAGTTTTTTGTTTATTTATTTTTATTGTGTTTACACACTGATCTTTTCAGATCATTAAATTAAATGCTCATCTTGACATTGTACGCATCGCGCAATTGGTGCATTCATGGTAAATCGAATTCCCGTTTAGCATTAATGTGACCAAATGTGTGAGAATTTATTTTATTAGCCTGTCATTCGTCATGACCGAAAGTAGATTTAGATAGAAAACTACGACTTTATATTTTACACAGCATATTTTATCTACAATATAAAGTGAACCCTGATCTCGTTATCTTTGACAGAGAGAACAGCGAGAACAACAACACGGGCGCTAACAAACAGAACCAGCTGTCACCGCTGGACGGCGGGAAGTCCCTGATGTCTAGCTCAGAGGACGAATTCTCGCCCCCGCAGAGTCCTGACCAGAACTCCGTGCTCCTGCTCCAGGGTAACATGAGCCACCCCGGCGCGTCCGCGTACTCCATGACCGGCCTCGGCGCCGCACAGTCGGTACACGGCATGCAAGGACACCCACATCAGCTTCAGGATTCATTACTGGGACCTTTAACTTCAAGCCTAGTGGACCTCGGTTCTTAACTGATTGCGACGGAGCTTTTATTTATTTTTATTTTGTACCAAATATAGACTGAGATCTGCCACTTTTACTGTATATATATATATATATAAGGGGAAAAGAACAGTATAAATCTAAGTGAAACTCCTTAATTTTTCTCTGGTTTTCAGAGAAATACTCAGTGGTACGCTTTACCGTGGTAGACTATTACGGACTGACATTTGCCAAGTCGTTAAACTGGTCAGAAGACAAACCAAAAGCAGTTAATAAAACGATTCTTTTCTTCAAACTAATAAGACGTTCGTCTAGCATTTCATCATTCTGTTTTGCACCAATAAAATCCTGAGCTGAATTAGTGGAAAACTCATATTTATATTTAAAAACAATTTCGGGATGGTAATTTTCACCATAAATCTGTTTGACAAAGGTATGGTGAAAAAAATATTTAAAGATGAAGCGTCAGGTCTTTGTATTATAACCTGCAAATAATTGAAAATATAATAGATTACACCATTACATTTAAATAAGAAAAATAGTTCATTTTACTTAAGGGTGAAAATGACACATTCGAGTAGGCTACTCACTTCACGTATCAGGCGAAAATATTCTCGCTCATCATCTTAGACAGATACAAAAGTATATTTGTAAAAAAAAAAAATTCCCATTAACCGCCCAAATGACCATTTGCCAATCACACCTTGCCAGATCAAACTTAAATGTTAAATCGAAGAGGCCTACCAAACTTTTTAAATTTCTTAGCTTGCGTAGAAATGACATAGGACACAGACCAATTGAAATCATCAAATAACTAATGAATAACGAATTATAACAATTTTAAAAACTAAATGAATAGGCTAGATAAAACAGCCTACCTATATAGCATGACGCTAATTATTTTTTTTACTTCTTATAATAATAGCCCTTCTTCTTATAGACTAATTCATCCAGCTCATCTCTATATAATGTACTACCCATGTCACAAACGTCCTCTTAATAATGTGGGTCAACAAAAGCGGGGAGTTGTTGATTTTCCTTTAGCCTCAGGAGGCGCGTGTTGCTTTTGTGGTCGCAGTGCATCGTCAGGTTTGTAGTGGGGTGTTTACTTTGCGCTCTCCCAATGTTTGTTCTGGTGGTTCTGGGCCAAAGAGAAGACATACCAGCTGCGGGAGGCAAACTCACGTGGCTTCATTCATAAGTTTCTTTTGAGCAAAAACGCAAACATGGGTTTTGGGGCCAGCTGACTGATGTTGTTGTTATCTCATGGGCATAATGGTCTATCAGACGACAACAACAACATTAATAATACTAATAATAATGAAAATAATAATAATAATAAAATGTCCTCAACTAATTTTAACCATTACAGAATAACTACATTATTTGGCATTGCCCTATGTTGGTTTATTTAAAATATGATCAGATCGTAGGAAAGACTTTACAAGGACCCCTGATCGATAGGCCAGCTAAATGTAGAGTAACCAGGCATCCTCCCACCCATCTTCCACGCACGCATGTAAGAGTAATTGTTTTTAGCAGAGAGTACCGAGGATTTCCGGTCGCTAATCGGAACCAGTTGCTTGCGCTAGTTTCGCATTGTAGATCACTGGAGGCCCAGAACCGCCCAAAGAGGGGCAACTTCAATTCTGCCCCAACTACAAAGGGTAACAAAACGTGAAATTTTGTCGTTGAATGCAACATTTGTTGACAGCCTTGCGTGTACCATTTCCCCCCGTTTCTTATCTACATTCCCTTTATTTTGTTTTAATTTTAAAATAATCAGATTAGCGAATTAATGTATTATTTCGTATTTATAAACGTATTTCTTAAATTAATTAGTTAATTTGTTTAGAGAAAATGGAATAGTAAATACTTACAATGCAATTTTGTTCATGTCAATTATGAGTGTATAGCCTACATAAGAGCAATTGAAAAAACAATGGATTGCTTTGGTTAACATTTGGTCGAAAATGTATTATACTGAAACGTTATTTGAAGAAATTTAAACATGGTTTATAGGAGAACACATATTTGTGGATATTTAAAAATGTGAAAATACATCTACACAACATTATAAGAGATACCTAACAACAGCAACTCGTGCACCCCTTAACCAAGGCACGACCTACTCCCATTTTCATCAACACCATGCTATTAGGCTCAGTTAAACCAAACAATTAAAATTCTGTCATCATTTACTTACCTTTCTGTTGTTCCGAACCTATAATTTTATTCATTCTGTGAAACACAAAAGAAGATATTTTGAAACTGTTTTTTTTAATATACTCTTTTTTTATCCCATACAATGAAAGCAATTTGGTCCAGTGTCATTTACGACCTCATTCTTCAGAATATCTTCTTTTGTGTTCCAGGTCAATTTTGTCAAGAAAGAAAGGTTTTGTATGACTTGAGGGAGAGTCAATAATAACAGAGTTGTCAATTTTGGGTGAACTATCCCTTTAATAAATGTATTGAATACTGAATTCAAACAGTAAGAGTAAAGGTAAAGAGTAAACCAAATTTACCTTGGTGCACTGTACAGTTTTATTCAATATGCCACAACCATTTAGAGTCGAACACAAAAGGTAAAATATAAAAAAAAATATGGTAAAAGAAAAATAAGAACTTTTAAAACAAGGTTTGCTGTTATTTTGTCACCACCCAAAAAGCGGGCAGGTTGGGAAAGAGTGTTTGGAGCACTAGAGGGCCAAAGCTGCTTTTTAAAGGGTTCAGGTTTCCAGTCCCTCATTCCCTGTCGGAGCATGAGCTCTACAGCACTGTAAACCAAGGTGAGCACACAAAGCAAAGGCCTGTGCTGAACGTGAATGAGACAAATAGAGTATTTCTCATGTGGGAAGAAAAGGGTTCGGCTGTAATGTGAGCAGCCTTTGTGGGGTTTAGGAGGGGGAATGACTGAGTGCCATTTTCTTCACAGATAATAGTTGAGACTTTTGGGAGTTATTTTAAAGGGGGGGGGGGGGGGGGGGGGGGTAAAGGGAGAACAGGTGGCCTTCATGGCTCCCTGCCCTTCCCTCTCTTACCTTTTGTCACCTGAGCTCAGGTCATCCCTCGCCTCGAGGTTCAGCTCAGTGAGGCATCATGGGATTACAGGACGGGACAAACAAACAACGTACACACAAGACAAAACATTTGGAACCTGTGCCCAAAACGTTTTTGAAATATCAAGTAGAGAAATCTGTGTGACTATAGCATATATATATATATATATATACAAATTAACTACAGATGGTTGAGAAAAGATAGACATAAACTGTTTAAATTAACCTAAGAATTTAGAAGATTAAGGCCGTTCTGTGTCAGAGGCAAATGTTAATTTGTGTTAACAGCTTATAATAAATCACTGAAGTGCTCAAGAACGGTTGGGCATTTGCAATAATATGTGAATGCAGTTTTCCATATGGTTATGTCGTCAAGGAATATGGATGGAGAATGCTGAGACTTCTTTATTAACTGATGTTAGTGGACTCTGAAAACTCAATGGAGTATTCATTATAATTCAATGAATCATAAATCAAAGAAGTATCAATATTATTAAATAATATTCTATTTTCGCTTACACTTTATTTTAATGTGTCCTTGTTACAGTGTAATTATATGTTTAAGAACTGAGTAACACTAGTTAACATATTATTGGGATAGGATTAGGGTTAGTAATTATGCATAATTTACTGTTATTACTAGTACATGTGTAACAAGAACACTGTAAAATAACGTGTTACCCTATTTTCTTATTCTATTATTAAAAGGAAAGTGGAAAAAAATAATACAATTTCGTCACATTTATCCATCATTTATCTGACGTCCAACAAACCGGTATGACTTTTTTCTTCTGTAGAACACAAAAGAAAATATTTTGAACAATGTTTTTGCTATGTTTGTCCATTCAATGAAAGTCAGTGGGGTCCCAAAACAACATTGCATAGACAATGTCATATAAAGATATATATATATATATATAAGATATATATATATATATTTTTTTTTTTTTTTTGAAATAGAAGAAAAGATTTCACAAATATAAACTTCTGGCAAATTCAAATTAGTGGACAGCTTTTAAAAGATTTTTGTTCGTTCCTCCCGAAACAAACTAAACAAAGAATGAAGTGAGATGAACGAGCCCAGTGCAGTATGCTGTATCACCTTACAGGAAGTTATGCATTTCTCTTACTGCATGTCGACTGACCAGCATTGTGTTCCATTACAAAATGACGGTTACATTAACAATACAATTATAATTGTTGTAATTATCTCATGTAGGAAGGTCTGGAAAAAACACAATCAGAACATCAGACTTCGGTACCCTCACAGGGTATCACGTGGTATAATACAGAGAACTAATTTTCAACGTAGGAGGTCAGAAAAAAGGCATCACTTGTGAACAAACAAATGCCACGTTCCCTTATGCATTAACAAGCACTCGAGCAAACACACGTCATAAAAGGTGGACTAAAGCCTGTGCTGCACACCTGCCTGCAGGGCATCTCTCTGTACAGCAGAAT
Source organism: Sinocyclocheilus anophthalmus (assembly GCA_018155175.1). Classification (NCBI taxonomy): domain Eukaryota; kingdom Metazoa; phylum Chordata; class Actinopteri; order Cypriniformes; family Cyprinidae; genus Sinocyclocheilus; species Sinocyclocheilus anophthalmus. The sequence goes on along the minus strand of JADLZN010002415.1, from coordinate 188,427 downwards.
TACAGCTGATTTCAGATGAGCTTCCTCTCTGGGGAAGTTTTTGTCTTTTATAGATTTGTCAAAATGACAGAAATATTACTCCATCAATTTGGCATTACTTCACGCTTTTATCTGTAAAAAGTCGAGGGTCACACGCTTTCCCAGCACCCTCGATGGTCATGGTCTGTTCTGTGGAGCTGGGTAACGGATTACTTCCAAACGGTCACAGAGGCTCAGGTTTCAAAGTCAAGCCTCACTGATAAATGAGTGGAGGCAGTTGTCACCAAGGCAGGGAGTCCTCCATCAGCAGCGTCTGAAGAGCAAGAGGGCAGGGGTTTTTCACAGACTCGCTGCGAGCCTGGCGTCAGTCGCTCCAGGATTCACAGAGCAGGTATTTAAGGGTGATGACCATGGAGGAGCCGACACGTAGAAAGCACAGCCTCATATAAATGGACATGTAGATGTGTGTGTACACAGTCACATTCACACGCACAAACCACACTCATTCTCTTCCTCAAGTTTTCCAGACTACGGAAGGCCTGGCTTACATGGCACAAAAAAGTTGAGTGTATACTTAAAAAAAATTGCATAGATGCTAAATATGGATGGTAATAAACAGGAAAAAAGGGAGGAATAATCTAGAAATTATAATATACACAAACCACTGTTTAAAGTTTTGGAGCCAGCAAATTGATTAGTGACCATTTCACATTTATAACACCAAATATCTATTTCAAATAAATGCTGCACTTTTGAACTTTCATTCACCAAAAAAAAAAAAAAATAAATCCTAAAAAATCCATCATGCTTTCCACAAAAGTATTAAGCAGCACAACTGTTTTCTACATTGATAATAATAATAAATGTTTCTTGAGCACCAAATCAGAATATTAGATTTCTAAAGGATAATGTGACATTGAAAATTTGAATGATGGCTGCTGAAAGTTCAGCTTTGTCATCACCGGAATATATTACAATCTAAAGGGGTCATATGATGCGATTTCAATTTTGCCTTTCTCTTTGGAGTGTTACAAGCTCTTGGTGCATAAAGACTAAAGTCTCAAATCCAAAGAGATATTCTTTATAAAAGTTAAGAGTCAACCACGCCCCCCTAAAACGGCTCATTCTAACACGCCCCCACATACCTACGTCACAATCTGGGAAGATTTGCATAACGCCGCCCCAAATGTTAACGCAAAGATAAAGAAGGTGTAACTTTTATTCTCGCTGTAGTATTGTTGTTGCCGCTGCCACCATGTCGTGAAGAGCTGTGTGTTTTGTTGTGAAGCCGAAAACTACTTTGTTTGGTCTTCCAAAAGAGGACGATATCTGCTTCATCATGCCTGGAGCTGATCGCTGAGGAAATACATCAACTTCACACTGTGGATCGCCGGATCGGCTTGCACCGTGGATGAAGCGGAGTCCAGCCCAGGGTCGTCACATGTGGTTTCCGCAAGCCCACCGGACGCTCCTTCGTCGAATCCGCAGGCCGTTCCTCACTCTAGCCCGCCCGCCTCCGCTCACTCAAGGCCGCCGTGTGTGACCGCTGTATTCATGGGAAAGCGAAACTACCTGTGGTTGGTCTTCCAAAAGAGGACACGACTAGAGATCAGTGGTTAAGTTGTATTTACAAACACTGTTCCAGAACAGTTCAACCCAAATATTATTTTGTGTGCAGCACATTTTATGGAGGACTTTTCCTGATCCTGGTAGAGTAGACTAAAATGCCGACTGTTCTGACTCACAGACTGTAAGTACGTTTTTTATATTTAAAGAATTTGCCACTGATGATTCAAACGCAAGTTTGAGCAGTGTAGAGTAGGGCTTGTTTGTCATTTCTCCGACCACAAATGCAGACAGGGTTTTATGTTTACACAGCGCGATGCAACACAACGCGTAAAAAGACAATACAAGTCATTATAATCCGTAATTATGTCCCCACTGGATGCAACAAATGCCTCATTTATAATGGGTTTTCATGTTTTTGTCTGTTGCCTCCGGCCGAACAGGGCATCACAGTACGTTAAGGGGCGTACCATTTCTGTCACATGCTTGAGGTATTCGGCCAATCACAATGCACGGGATAGCTGGCCAATCAGAGCACACCACGCTTTTCAGACCGATGAGCTTTGTAAAAATCGACGCATTTCAGAAAGGCGGGGCATAGAGGAGAAAACAATAATGTACAGTATTGGAAAATAATGTGTTTTTTTAACTTTAAACAGCATAAACACATTTCATTACACCAAATACCCAAAATAATGTTCTTTTTAGCAATTTTAAACTGTAGTAATATTCCACACATGTATTGTTTTTGATGTATTTTTGATCAAATAAATGCAGCCTTGGTGCGCATAAGAGACATTAAAGAGCAAAAACATTCATATTTACATATTTATAATAAATAATTTATGGCATATTCAATTTTAGAACACTGTTAAACTTAATTTTTGTAAATCTCAAAATGAATATCCATTTTTTTAATCCTGTACATTATAATGTTGTGATGCCTAAATTTACTTGTAGAATTTTAAATGATTGATTTTAGCTTTTAGTGTTTTAATTTGTATATATTTAACTATAGTATATAAGCATAGACTTATTGTGTAGACTTTTTCATGTCAGCCATCTTTCTGTTGTCAGCCATAACGTCAAACAAATTTAAGTTAAATTAAGGCATTTAAATTAAGAAAGTCTCACAAAGACTGAGATCATTCAAGGTGAGGGAGAATAACTGTTTGTTTACACACATATTCTGAAGCTCTAAACCGAACAAACCCAGCCGTCTTTTCACACTGGACATTTCCACACTGGGGTTTTTTAAAAGTAGACTTGACAAACACAGAAAGGAGATCCTTCCTGTGGAGTGCAGAGGTGAAGACACGCACAATTACAGAGGTGAAGAGGGGCATTGTGGGAGGAGACTCACAGGTGACCAGCGCTGACAGACACTCTGTCATAACATCTTGATCTGCGTCCAGGAGAGAAGGTCAATCATTTCAATTTGCACTGAATTTAAAGGAATAGTTCACCAAAGAAATTTTATTTACTCACCCTCATGTTGTTCCAAAACCTGTATGAGGATATGTTGGACCCCACTGACTTTCATTGTGATGACAAAAACATTCCTTTCCTTTCCTTTTGTGTTTCAAAAAAAAAAGTATGTCAAACAGGTTCGGAACAACATGACGGTGAGTAATGATGACAGAATTAAAATTTTTGGGTGAACTATGGCTTTAAGATATCATGTGGCTTCTTGCTAGTCTATGCTGGGTTCACACCAAGCGGCAACCTTCAGGTCTCTCTCGTGAAACCAACACGGAAGTGACTAAAACTGCAAAGACAAAAACTGGCCGCTAAAGGCTGGCTCTAAAAGGGAGTCAGTCCCATAGACCTACCATGTTAAAATGTCCAACTTTACAGCAGAAAAAAATATGTTTACAGCCTGGTACAAAAAGTGGTTTTGATTTATATAGCTAATTTTGCCCTTCATGACAACTGTGAGGGGGGTGAATTTTTTTATAACTCATCCGTTTAAATTATATTAAGCCTTAAAGTTCTACATAATTAAGGGCGTGGCCACTTGAGTGACAGGTGGATTGCCGCTGCTGACACTGCCGTCGAGCTAGGTGGGCGTGGTTTCAGCAACCAGCTCCCGCCTCTTTGCCCATTTTCGATTATCTGGGAGTGACGCGCGGTGAACGCTGCCAAGATGGCGAAGGCCGGCTCCGCCCACTTTGAGCTTCAAAAACGCTCTTCAGAAACCTACGGGTGACGTCACGGACACTACGTCCATGTTTTTGTACAGTCTATGATTCACACACACAATATTAAACACATTAGTTTTGATCTGGAACAACACTGTTGACCTTGACTTGCTTCTCTGAAAGCTCTGGCTCAAGCACACTGTTAATATAGCATGACCACTATATATTTTGCATGTGTGTGTCCGAGTGAGCGCTGAGCAAAACTGAATCGTAATGGAGGAGGCCTGTACGAGCCCCTCGATCTCAGTTCAAAAAGAGAGTTGTTTGTTCATTGATGGATAAGTGACTGGCCAGGTAACTCGAGCTCCTACACCCTTCCTCCCCTCCCCTCGCTCAGTGTAACGGGCACTGATAAAACCCTGGATGTTCCCTCAAACATTTCAGGAAATGAAAGTTTGAAACATGATCCGGCTGCGCCAACATCTCCTGCGCTGAGACAAAAGAGGCTCACAAACCTGGCGGATACTGTTCACCTAACAGATGATGGAGGGAAAAGTGAGATGAAGAAGCGAGAGGGAAAAAAGAGAAGGATGCCGGAGAGGAGACTCAGGGAGATGGTGACAAAGTGAAGGAAAAAAAGCTATGCATTTAGATGTTTTCATGCAATAAATCTCAAATACTTTAGCAGTCACACGTCGCAAAACCAAGCGAGTTCTCTTTTTCTTTCTGTTCTAGTCCACGCAGCTGTCTCGTTCCCCACTGCTTGGAATGTTTAGTGCTGTCTGTCACTGCTCATTGCAGAGCTGGTCATGCTTCACTGAAGCTTATCGTGAGAGTTAAATGAGTGACAAAGCATAAACTCATACGGTGAGACAAACTGGAAACACCTTTGATGTCCTCCACGTCTCTTTCACTGAGACAAGCCTGGGCCTCTGTGTGAGAAATTAAATCATTTCTAGTCCTCCATCGTCTCTACACTGCATGTTAACAAACATGATAAAGAATTTAAAGGATCAACCACTATCCACTAAGTTTATTAGTATTAGTATCCTGTGCTCAAAAGCAAGTATCTATTATTCTGTCACTACAATAGCATTTTCTACCTCAGGAAAATGGTTATGGATTATATATTGACTATTCAAGACACCAAAGGTTAGTTTATGTATTCATACTTTCAATACTTGAAGTTTGTAACAAATATTTGGCCTGATGCCCCAGTGTCTCCGTAAATAAGCTGTATATAGTTGTATATACAACAGCCAGAGAGCAAACCTGATGCAGAAATATTCTCAGTCCAATATTATCGTTACGCTGGTGATCTGTTCTATCAGTTAAAACACTTACAGCCATACATCATATACACACTACCATTAAAAAGTTTGGGTTCATTAAGATATATTACATTACATTTACATTTAGTCATTTAGCAGACGCTTTTATCCAAAGCCACTTACAAATGAGGACAATGGAAGCAATCAAAATCAATAAAAGAGCAATGATATACAAGTGCTATAACAAGTCTCATTTAGCCTGTGTTGGGAAGTAACTAGTTACATGTAATGGAATTTCGTAATTTAATTACAATATAAAAGTAACTGTAATCAGTTACAGTTACTAAGAAAAAATGTGTAATTAAATTACAGTTACTTATGAAAACATTAAGGATTACAAATGGGGTTACATCTGATTTGTTCACACACACTCCCACATACAGATTTAATTGATTTCTTCCATAAATTGCAGTGACTGCTCTAAAATATGAAACACCAATGTTTCAGAAGTTTAGAACAAGCTTATTCGATAACTCTTTTATTTCCTATATGGGTTTATGTAAATGCTTTATTTTTTAAGATTAACTGTTTTTTTCCCAAGGCATTGTTAGATTCCAGACAGTGTTTCTTTGCTTTCTAAAACAGTATCATAGGTAATAGAATATTTCTTGTTATGATTTTAAATATGTATTTAACCTCAGAATGTCTTGAAGTTAGTCTGATTTTGTGGAGGCTGTGCTTCAAAGGGGCATGGATGCCCATCTTACACAAGCTGGTATGATTCTTAGGGTTTGCATAAAATTCCTCGTGGTCATGTAAAACAACACCCTTGTACTTGCTCTGTTGACAGGGTAGTGTGAGTGGTTGGGGCATATGGTTCCCTTTAAAGTTAATGAGCTCTGCACACTGGCTATATAAAGTGTGAGACTCTTCTTGAAGTGAGCTGGTCACAAAAAGTGGGTACTGATTCATCGTTGAGTTTTAACTTTTTAGCAAAATCTGCCTTGATTTGTCCCTCATTCAGAAAGCAGTCTGGAGTCAAATTGTTTGCGCAGACATAAATGAATTTAGGCATTTGGTGGTTGCCTACCATCAAAAGCACAAATTAATGCACTGCGTCCGCAGTGGCTCTGATGCAGGAGGGAAAATGAACACTTCTTATGTTCTTCTACATCACAAACTTCAAAAAACACCTGCATTGCTTACAAAGACATTGTCGCTACAGATGTTCGCGCATGGGAGAAATGATGGACTTCGTACAACTGGATGAAGGTGAAACTAGCTAATACTAGACAGTCAGTTCAGTGGTTGTGGGCGGGGCCTATGAGCAAATATGACCATCTGATATTTGAGCACTGTTTTAGTTTTGGGGAATTAAAAAAAAAGAGTGAATGGAATTTTATCATTGTAGAGTGGTTGTGACCACACACTGCTAGATACATTTATGCAAACCCATCTAAAGTGAATTTTGCATCCAATATTAAAAAAATCTTAGTTGAAGTGATGAAGGATTTTGAAAGTTTGACAGTAATCAGTGTTGATTACTACTGTAAGGTTAACCCTGCCTGGTTTATGTTTGAAAATGATTAACAGTTTAAAACATTAGAAATTTAGAAAAGTAATCAAAAAGTAATCAAATGTAATCAGTTACATTACTTTAATAAAGTAATTGAAAAGTTACACTACTATTACATTTTAAGTAGGGTAACTTGTAATCTGTAACCTATTACATTTCCAAAGTAACCTTCCCAACACTGCAGTTAGCTTAACGCAGTACACATAGCAAGGTTTTTTTTAAAATAATATGATAAATAAAAATAAAACAAATAGAAAAGAAAAAGAATAGAGCAAGCTAATGTTAGAGGTTTTTTTGCTTTTGTTAATTGTATAATAAATGAAAAGGAAACAGATAGAATACAAAGATTAGAAAAGCAGGTGTGTTTTTTTTAAGGAAGACAAGCAGCAAAAGAATAGAGTGCAGTCTAAAAGGACAAGTGTTTTTTTGTTTAAATGTTTTTAAAAAATTTAAACATTGTAAAAAGTTAAAATTTTTTTTTATACGTAAAATTTTTTCAATAAGTATTTCATGCTACCCAAAAGGGCTGCATAATAATTGGAAAGATTATTACAATTTAAAATATAGTTTTTTCTATTTTAATATATTCTAAAATGCAATTTATTCCTGAGATGACAAAGCTGAATTTGGCGCAGTCATTACTCCAGTCTTCAGGTCACATGATCCTTCAGAAATAATTCAAATATGCTGATTTGATGCTCAAGAAACATTTCTTATTCTTATCAGTGTTGAAAATAATTGTGCTGCTTAATATTTCGTGGAAACAGTGAAATATTTTTTTATCTTGTTGTCATTAATACTATTGCATGATTGCAAATGATAAAATGTAAATTTTTGGGCAAATATGGGATAAAGCCATGAATACATGCCAGCCTAGAAATACGTCTCAGGTTACTTATGTAACCATGGTTCCCTGAGTGGGAAACGAGACACTGCGTCCTCTAGGGGTCCGCTATGGGGAACGCCTCGTCGTGACGCGTGTCTGAACATACATTGAAAAACACCAACTCGTTGGCCGGCGACAGCCATGACGTCACTACCGGTGCGACTACAGTATAAATCGGCGCCGGGAGCTACACATCATTCACTTCTTCGTCTGAAGCTTGCGTCCGCAGCATGGCAAGAAACCTAGAGGACGCAGTGTATCGTTCCCTACTCAGGGAACCATGATCACATAAGTAACCTGAGACGTTCCCTTTCATGGGAACTTCGAACTGAGTCCTCTAGGCGGTCGCTATGGGAACGGTATACCCACGCCACCATGCTGAGGCGAGTGCAAGCCAGAACCATGGCGAGCACTAAGAACCAACTCTACCATATTGCTATGGGAGTTGCCCCTGGGACGTTTAGACGGCTGTCAGTGACGTTATTCCCTACGGCCAAAGGCCTAGGCTACATACCCCAAAATACTTACCTGTTAGGGCCAGACTCCTGGGCCCGGGGTAGAGCTCAAGGCTTGGAATCAGAAATAGATTCCTTTAAGGGAATACGACCAAGAGCCTAGAATCATACTAGTCTTGGCCTGTCACACGGGCTACCGCACGTTTCTCTTTGTATATGCTGAAGGAACTGTCTCAACAGATCCTTAGTAGCACCCTGTTAAGTAGGTATCCAGAGGATACATAGGCGGAGTGGGGCCCAAGGCAGAACCGGGGTTTTAAACCAATCAAAAAGAGCACGAAGTCTTGCGCGTAGCTCTTACCATACAGGATTTTTAGAAAGGGGCAAAGCATAACGTGCACACTTACCAGTTATGTGGATTTTAGAAAGTGGGCAAAGCATAACGTGCAAACACACCACTTATGTGGAATTTAAAAAGTGGGCAAAGCATAACGTGCACACACTTGAAACCGTTCTAGGGGTTCTCATGGCACCCTGAAAAGGCAGCCTATAGATAAAAATAGCGTATCCCCAGACGCTATATCTAAGGCTATAATGCTGGAGTGGCTAGCAGTAAATCTGTAGCTGAGGAAGCAACATCCAGCTCTCAATGGAGAGGGAGCTCAACCTACAGCATGTTCCCATGGTGGAACAGCTAGCAGTTATTCAGCTGAGGGAGCAACACACTCAGTTCTCAAACGAGAGGGGGGCTCGACCTGCAGCATGTTCCAAAGCTGAAACAGCTAGCAATAGTTTACTTAGCTGTGGGGGCAACACACCTAGTTCTCAGTCGAGAAGGGGGGTCGACCTACAGCATGGTCCAATGCAGGAACGCTAGCAGTAGTTTACCTTGGCTGAGGGAGAACAAACCCAGCTCTCAACGAGAGGGAGTTCGACCTGCAGCATGATTGTAAAATCAGAGGGGTAAGCATACTACAGTCTAGCCAGACTCTCATTTCAGGTAACCCTTTGATAAAAGGGGAGCATTGCTCAATAATACCACGAGGACAGCCCATGGAGCGAGTAATCTAACTCCTCAGAGAGGATTAACGCTCGAAGAAACATCATACTCACAATAACCCACAATGGTGAGGGGGGTGATGCCTCAATGGGATATCCTGGTGATCGGGAAAAACCCTTCAGGGCGACCCGGATACGGTAGACAGTCAGGGTAGCATGAAAGCGTAACCACAGCCTGGACTTCCAGGAAATTTTTGCAGTGACGCGCGGGGGGCCTGATGATCACGAAGGCTCTCGCAGAAGCCTGTGTTATGGGCTCATGATCCAGGAAGTATGAAGCCGAACCGGCTTTACTTATCTTCTGGACATATATCGACGAGTGAAATATAAACACTGCAAGTCGAGCACCCGGTTTCTGAACCCAGCACGGGAAACACTGCAAAGAAACAAGCAGAAGGGTATACACACAACCACCAGTTCATAGCACATACATATATTTATATACATATATTTAGACATGGATCGTTCTCACCCACCACGGCTCCCGCGTTGGGGCTCTGTCCGGAAAAGCCTCTAGACCTGACCTTCAGTAAGGTGGTTACTATGATAACCATAGACAACCACCCAAAACATCATAGTTCCAGAAGGAGACTGTTATGCAGGAGATATGGTGGTTACAGGGAATTAGGAAGGGGAAGAAAAGGGTAGATGTTACACCCCCTGAGGCAAAGAGTGGATACCTAAGTATTACTCCGATCCGGACGAAAGCGCTGACGACTTGTCTGGATCACATCCCTCAGGTCCTGCCTACCTCCCTCCGACCCACGATACTTCCTACCCCTACCCGCAGGCGGAGGAGGAGAGCGAGCCGCGACACTAGCCTTCTGTGCTCGTCTCTGATCCTCACATCGAGACGGGCCAGGACCCCTGGGTAGTTCGGGCTCAGACCTGGACCTTCGTGGAATGAAGGTTTGAAGGCCGCTGAGCGCGCCTTTGCCTCCCTGAACTTTTCGACGACCGTCTCGACGGATGTACCAAAAAGTTCAGAGGGCAAAACCGGGGCATCGAGTAGAAAGCCCCTTTCTTTCTTCCCGATGTGTGCCAGGTTTACCCACAGATGCCTCTCTGTCACTACCATTGCCGCCATGGATCTGTCCATAGCAGAGGCGGCCTGCTTAGTATCATGGAGAGCAAGATCCGTGTTGCGGCGCAACTCGGCCATTTCATCAGAAGAAAGGCCCTCGCCTTTATCCAGGTCTGTCAGCAGATCAGCCTGGTATGCCTGGAGCACCACCATCGTGTGTGCCAGTGACAGCAAGTAGCAACAGCCGGACCTGCTGCTGCGTATGCCTTGCCATTCAATTTAGATGTAGCTTGAAGGGGCTTGGATGGCAAGGAGGGAGGTTTGAGAGATGATGTCTCTCCCATAGAGAGAGAGCTAGCTAGCGTCTCTTCTACAGGGAGCATTCTCTCATAGCCATTTTCGCGCACCGCCTCGATATTCGCATAAATGGTATGCTGAAACCGATGGATGCGTAAGGAAAACGGCCTCTTCCATTCCTTCTCGATCTCAATATGGAGATCAGGAAGGAAAGGAAGACTCACCTGAACTGGAGGGTTATGGCCAGAAAAATAAAGTTCATCGAGATAACCTCGCGACGTCACTTTCTTCGCCCGCTTCACGGCAAGTAAAGCCTTGCCGTGGCACGATCCATAACCTCTAAGAGCTCATCATAAGCAGGGCAGGAGGATTGAGAAGGCTCAGCCTCCGCTTCTTCGCTCTCATCATCCTCATGCTCTTCCTGGGCTGAACCCAGCAGAGCACTGGTCCCTGGATCAGATGATGTTAAAGAGATAACATCATCCTCCAGTGGCTGTCTCTCGCCCCCGCCGATGAGCGCGAGAAGGAAATCCCCTCTCTAAACTCATCGGCCAGGTACACCTGAGATCCCCACGAGCTCATTCACCTCCGTGCCTCAGCAGCGGCGGGTCCCGAACCGCGGGAAGCAGATGGCTGCCCCTCTTTACTTGAAAAGAGAGACAAACGAGAACGGAGTTTTTTCATTGGAAAAAAACTCGCAGTGCACGCAGATTGCCCCCTCAAGGACATCGCGTGGGTGCTCCTCGCCCAAACACAACACACAAGATCGTGTGTGTCATCTGGTGGCAAATAGCGCTGACACGGATGCACACAACTTCTAAATGCTCTACTAGTGCTCGCCATAATAAATAGATAGCTCTTACTTTTTCCTTGAAAATGCACGCTTCAAACAGAACAGTCCATGAAGACGAAGAAGAGAATGATGTGTAGATCCCGGCACCGATTTATACTGTAGTCACACCGGTAGTGACATCATGGCTGTCGCCAACGTGTTGTTGGTTTTTTTCAATGTATGCTTCAGACACGGGTCACGACGAGGCGTTCCCCATAGCGACCCCTAGAGGACGCAGTTCGAAGTTCCCATGAAAGGGAACGTGAACTTCCTCAACTGATTTTTAGGTTCCTTTTTTTGTTTTTTTTTTTTCTATGTTCCCTGTGAACATCCAGGGACTGAATTTACTAAATCTATTTCACTGCATTGTCAGAAGAATGAGACAAAGCCTTCATGCCCTAGTGAGTGTTCTTCAGTCAGATCCCTACGGAAGAGGCCGCTTTAGCCTCATTAGCACCCGGTCTCATCTAAAAGCCCGCCGGGTTTAGTGTGTGGGACGGGGATAATAATGAAGAGGACAGAGATTCAGCGGCTCAGTCTGCATCCGCTGCTCCTCAACCAGAATTACTGGGTTGCATGAGGGTTTAACTGTTTCACACTGCAAGATAAGTTTCAAATTATGAATACAGGAAGAAATACAAATGAAAAGTAGTCGAGTATACTGTAAAGAAAAACTAGTATCAGGTCTTTCTACGATGAACCATAATTTGAATCTCCTTTGAATATATTCATAATTTGAAAGCAGGATGATATAGAAGTGTTCTAGTCAAAGAATAGATTCCATTGATAAGGATCTTTGAATATATTCAAAGATCAAATATATTAAAGTAAAAACCCACAACAAATGATCCTAATGCGTAGTCCACGAGGGACTTTACACTTCTCAGCGGCCTTCCTTTATAACAGGATGTTTTCTGGTCTTGAATTAATCTACAAGCTATCTGGTACACCAGGACTTGTTAGGGTTCACAGACCGTCCTCAGAGAGACACAAGGAGCAAGAATTATCTATGGTGACAGCTGCAGAAACCAGAGACCAGAGTTATTTATAAAACCTCTACTGTAACATTTCAAGTCAGCATCCCTCCTCAGACAAGTGCACTTATTAACTGGTGCCACTCATCATGTGAGGAATCTATACATTTTGCAGAGAGAAAAAAAAATCCTGAGCATGCATGAAAATTTGTATTGTATTAGTATATTTTCAAACAAATTATTTGGCAAAAAGAGGCACAAGCAAAAAATTTAAACAAAAACAAATAATAAAATAATATAGAAAACAAGACAATAAGAATGCTTATGTCCTAATTTCCCATCAGTGCATCTGTAGTGGGATCAATTTTGTATTCAAGACCAGTCACTGCATCATTCACGTGCTGCCATACTAACAAGGAGCTCAAAAGTCACATGCCATCTGGACTGCAGGCTTGAGGTGAGTCTCTATGCAAAAAAGGACGAGTTTCTGTCACTCTAAAAATGACCAGAGTCATTTTACTGCTTTCCATTAAGATCAAATTGTCAATATGCATGAATATATATGATTGTTTATAGGGGAGTCATGGGATTATCTAGTTCTGTGCATCGCTTGTTTCTCATGAGTCATTAAGTGACAACCAGCCATTGTGTTTTTCATTTGACATTTGTTCATTTTCATTCAGGCATTTGTAATTTTCATAGGCCTATCTGCCTGACCGTGTGAGTAGACGTAGTGGCTAGTCCATACAGTCAGTATGTGAAAAACTGTTTAAAAAAATGTAACAAATACCACTTAAACCATGGACATCATAAAGACTGGAAACATGTAAAAAAATAAAAAAAAAAAATACAGATGCAAAGTGATTGCAAGCCTCTATTCCCACACCAAGTCCACACAGGACGCTAAATTCTCAGAAGTCAATAGTTCATTAGTAGATCTCCATCTTTTGGTCATAACTGTGCATTACAAGAAAGTCAGAGCTTCGAGTTTCTTATATTGGACAATTCTAGATATGATCAAAGTGACGAATTAAGTTGCAGTGTGTGATCAAAGTGACTCTCAAATCATGTCGTTTATAAAGTATTCTGACCGAGAACTTAATTATATATAAGTAAGCAAGAACCAGGTTTGTTTAAGAAGAAATTCTGCTTTATTTGCCGCTCTCTAGTGGACAGAGTTTGTATAACAGCCCACATAATATGCCTAACCACTTGCAACTGTGGGAAAAAGTTAGAGATAAATCATACAACAACACAAGAAAGATCTGATAAAACGAATTCCAATTATATACAGAAAATAAGAACATCCATTTTATATTCACGAATAACCTCATGAGTAGTTTTATTTTAAACAAATGTATCGTAAAATATAAAAATAATGCCCTTTTCTTTGTTCGATAAAGAGCATATAGGCCTACTTATTTAGTAACTGTACCTTTAATACGTAACTGATATGTTAAATATGTCTGGATTTAAATTTTTAACGATCTTTATCGATGTAGTTGTGGTCCTTTGTGTGAACGGGCCTTCAGACAAATGCAAATCATTTGCAAAAGCACTGTAGAAAAAAATCTTATGAAGATTGCTCAGGCACTGGCCATGGTGCTGAAATTGTGAAATTGTACAAGACTACTGACTTACAACAATGGGGAGAGTAGATTTACAGGAAAGCGACAGTCATTCACAAACAGCCTGTGGTGAAATTAAAAAGAAAATAATGTGATTTTGCTTCGCAGTACAAGGATAATCGATACATATATATGTTATATATTTGGAACTACTGAGTTTTTTACGTTTTAGTCCCATCAATAACGTTCTAAAACTACATTTGTGATTCTTAAGATAACCTTGTCTTTCTTCTTGCATTACTTGATGGCATGAGAGCTATAGCACTGAGAGGACAAGGTCATCATAGTATGAATTGAAATGAATTGCTATTTTAATTGTAACATAAAACTGAAAATAATATAAGGATTTCCAAATTCTGAGGCAAGCATATCCCACATCTGAGCCCATAATGTTCATATATGTAAAGGTTTTCATTTTGCAACAGTTATTAATGAAAAAATGTAAATAAAAAATGTAATTTACAATCCTGTCATATATAATACAAAATAATAAGAAATTAATTATTAAATCACACCTGTAACAACATGCCAGTTTTTCATTTCAAAAACATTTTTGTCCAACAAATCTAAATTAATATACACTACCGTTCAAAAGTTTGGAATCAGTAAGATGTTTTTTAAAGAAGTCTCTATGCTCATCAAGGCTGCATTTATTTGTTCAAAAATACAGAAAAAAAAGGTAATCTTGCAAAATGTTCTTACAATATAAAATAATGGTTTCTATTTTAATATCCTTTAAAATATATTTTATTTCTGTTATGCAAAGCTGAATTTCCATCAGCCATTACTCCAGTATAAAGGTCACAGATCCTTCAGAAATCATTCTAATATGCTGATTTTGAGTCAGACTCAGCAATGTTGGCAACAGATGTGCTGCCAAATATTTTTTGGAAACTGTGATACTTTTTTAAGGATTATTTGATAAATAAAAAGTTAAAAAGAACAGCATTTATTTAAGATATACATCTTTTGTAACATTGTAAATGTATTTACTGTCACTTTTTAACAATTTAATGCAGCCTTGCTGAATAAAAGTTTTAATTTCTTAAAAAAAAAAAAAAAAATGTACCAGCCACAAACTTTTGAACTGTAGTGTATATTGTTAGAAAAGATTTTTATTTTGAATAAATGCTCTTCTTTTTATGCTCTTCTTTATTCATCAAAGAATCCTGAAAAAAGTAAAAGGTTCCAAAAAAATATTAAGCAGCACAGAAGTGTCCAGCACTGATAATAAATCAGCATATTAGAATGATTTCTGAAGGATCATGTGACACTGAAGATTGAGTAATGATGCTGAAAAATTCAGCTTTGCATAACAGAAATAAATAAGATTTTTACATATACAAAAAAAGAAAAAAGTTATTAACATGTGAATAATATTTTACAGTATTACCGTTTTACTGTATTTTTGATCAAATAAATGCAGCCTTGATGAGCATAAGAAACTCCTTTAAAAAAACATTAAAACTCGTTCTGATCCCAAACTTTTGAACGGTAGTGTCTGTCCAATGAAATAAATCTAACAATTACTGCTTAGACGAAAAGTCAAAAATAAGAGGAGCAAAGCCATTCACCAAACGTGTTTATTGCAATTTAGTGCCATCTATGTGTCACGCCCCTGGACTCTTTGTGTTGTGTTTTCCCTCCCCAGGTGTGCTGTGTTCCTTTTAATTAGTAATTCCTTGCACCTGTGTTTTCCCAATCACCCAGTGTTTAAAAGCCCCAGTCCTTTCAGTTAGTGTTTGTTGGTCCTCGAACGTCATTCCTTGTGTTCCAGTGTCTCCTACGTTCTCCATGTGATCATTAAAGACTGTGAATTGAAGTTATCTCCGTGTTTCCTCGTTCCTCGCTCCTTGCATCACGAGAAGTGTGACAGAAGGACCGACCAAAACCGTTTGTTTTCCGTTTTTTTTCCTCTGTGTTTTTCTTTTCGTTGTGTCCCCATGGATCCCTTCACTCGCCCCCGAATTCCTCCTCCTCCTGCTGGAGCAGGGAGACAAAGCTCTCGAGGACCATACCAAACTGTTCCTGTTGGTCGCGAACATCACCAGCTACCCGGACGACGCGCTCTGCTCTTTCTATGACACAAGCCTGAATGCCGAGTGCAGAGAGCGCTGTCGTCCGAAGATGGTCCTCGGGAGGAATTCGCCGCCTTCGTGGAGTGGACTCTGGCGAGAAACAAGTCGCCATCCACCACCTGCCCCATGGATGATCTAGTCAGATCCACTCCTGACCCAGTGCCCAGCCCACCATCTCCCCGCGGTATGGAGCATCAGCCTGAGCCCACCGATGACGGAGAGCCATTTTCCACCGCGATCAATGAGCCAGAGCAATGCCAAGCGACTGAGCGGAGGATCGCCTCGGAAGTTGAGCCCAACCCGTCAGACCAGGTGCGGGAGCCGGCGACAGTGCCCACCACGAGGGAGCAAGGTGTGAGCGTGGAGAGGAGCTCCGCCCTCTGCATCACAGCTGAGGGTGAGCTGAATATGGCGCAGCAAAAGGGCCAAAACGAAGAGGGGAGGGATCCAGCCCCAGAATCAAGCTCAGAGCGCCCTCCAGTGCCTGCTCCTAGAAAGCGCCCTCCAGTGGCCACTCCTCGAAAATGCCTGCCCTCCCACCCGCTTCAGCCTCCTCCACCACTGTCAGCTGGCAGCCCCTCTGCTCGCGCTCCGCCCACCATTCATTGCGGTGTGAGCCCCGCGGGACTGCCATCCTACAGCGTCACTGTGGTTGGAGTCTCCCTCACCTCCGCCTACAGCCTCCGAAGTCTGGACTCCGCCTCGGTCCGTAGACCCAGAGGCTCCACCTCGGCTCCTAGCTCCCTCGCCTCCACCCATCGATCCATCAGCTCCACCGGGCTCCCTCGTCCATCTGGCTCCGCCTTGGTCGGGCGTTGAACCGCCATCGCCTCTGGACTCCTCTCCTCAGGCTGTGCCTCGTCGCTCTGTCCCACCGGCTCCGTTGGGCTCCTTCCTCCCACCAGCTCCACCTTAGTTTTCAGTCGCTCCGCCGCGGATCTCCGCCTTGGTCGCCAGAGCCCTCGGCTCCACCCAGGCCCCCCGGATCCTCGGCATACCCCTGGCTCGTTGGCTCTCCGTCTCCGTCTCGGGCTCCTCCACCACCTGCTCCACCCCCGTTGGTCAGACCCCTGGAGTCGGCAGCCATTCCTCCTCCATGACTCCTCCCTCCGTCGGCTCCACCGTGGGCCGCTATTATGGCTGGTGGCCTGGGTCCTGCTGTGCTCCTCCTGCTCCGGGTCCCTCCTGTCTCCTCCCTCCGTCGTCTCCTCCCTGGACTCTGTCCGCCGGCCCCCTCCCAGGTGTCTGTCCTCCCTCCTGAGCCTCCTCCCTAGTTTCCACCCATTCCCCTCCCCATGTTGTTTCTACGGTGCGAGGACGCACTTGCCGGGTGGGGGGGGGGGGGGGGGGAGTATGTCACGCCCCTGGAGTCTTTGTGTTTTCCCTCCCCAGGTGTGCCGTGTTCCCTTTTTAATTAGTCATTCCTTGCACCTGTGTTTCCCCAATCACCCAGTGTTTAAAAGCCCCAGTCCTTTCAGTTAGTGTTTGTCGGTCCTCAAACGTCATTCCTTGTGTTTCAGTGTCTCCTACGTTCCCCGTGTGATCATTAAAGACTGTGAATTGAAGTGATCTCCGTGTTTCCTCACTCCTTACATCCCGAGAAGTGTGATACTATGTGTGTGTATATATATATACACAATGAATGTGCATTTAAATAAAACAACAAATTAAAATACAGAATATAAAGAGTATAAATGACATAGCCTACCTCGCTTTCTCAACTTACCAATGCATGATGCGACCTTGTTGAAATCCACGCACTCGCGTTGACCAGTGACCGTTTTGGGCGGCCATCTGCAGTGGTAAATCTGCTGCTAATTACTAATGACAACACTAAAATTAATCACTACCCTAAAATTTTACATTTATTCAAAAGCCAGTAGGCTAATCCATCCAGTTATCCGAATACTGGGAAGCACACGGATATAACAATGTGTGGTCACTCCAGAACACATTTAAACCACACAGTCATTGACAAAACGTTTAGACTTTAAAGTGTTTCACTATTTTGATGAAAATCCAATCTCTGATTCGACAGGTGCAAAGTTTAAGTTTTTGGTTCTTGTTTGGTTGGTCCCAAAGGCATCAATGGTCTTGGACTTTATACTGACAACTATTGGCGTGGATGCATGTTTTTTTTTTTTTTTTTTTTTTAACTAACTGCTTCCTCCTTACAGAGATGTAACTGTGCGTGTCCGTCATACATAGGCCTAATAATACACACACATCCATGATGAACATTTTTCAGTTCTCGTGTGAATCTCGTGTGAAACTTGACTGACGTAATGTTCAGCTACGGCTGCTGTGACTAGTGTGGATTCCTGCAAGATATTATTTAATGTACTATTATTGCAAAGCCATTGCATAGCCTTGCCTTAAGTTAGGCCTACAGGCCATGACTAGCCTTGGAATGGATGATATATTCTAAATAATGTTAATTTCACAAGAAATTAAACCCTGCAAGCGTTTTACAATAATAAATTAATATTACTTATATATCACTCGATCACATATTTATTTATATTATTATTTTTGCTGTTTATTCTGTTGTTGTTTGTGCTTAAGGCTAACCAAATCAGCAAAAACTAAAACGTGTTCATAGTGGTTCGGCTCTAACTGATAGCTGCTTTTGAACCCAGAGTTTCTTTTCAATAGGTTCTTAAGGAATCCGGCCCATGGTGTGGGCAGATTAAAAACTAGTTTTAACAGCAGAGGGCGCTAAGCTCTAACAAAGCTAAACATAATGTATTTCTTGTCTCCGTGTTTGAGAGATAACATAACAGGCCTACATTCCCTCACAAAGGACCCTCTCCTTTTCAAAAATAAATAAATACATATATTTTTTGAATTACAGAGTTTACCTTGATAGCCTATTGTAAACTCTGTAATGCAAATCGGAAAGATATGTGTTATTGCAATGTTGTATTGTTTAATACATTTAATTTCGATTGTGCTATTCCACTCTTCAAAAAAGAAATAAAGAGAATGTTCAAATTAATTAATTCTGTGCACATTCGCAGCACAGTGGTACATTTTCAACGCAAAAATGGCAAACGTAGGGCATATTCTGATAAATAATTGCAAAGAGCGGGTGTAATTATTTTTTCCACAAAAACAACCGAGCCACTTTAACTGTAAAAATCATCATAACATAGTCTGTTGTGCTTTAAATCAATGTAAAATCGAGTATTACAATAAAGAAATTGCTGGACTGTACATTCAGTCCTCCAACATCTCACGAACAATGTAGTCTTCTCCTTATAGGCTAAGCTACAATGTGGGAAACAGGACATAAAAGTATGGTAACAAACACACCACAAATTATTATTATCTGAATCAGTTCAGTGAAACAAAATAAAGCAAATTTTATGTATTTATTATAACCCGCTTTATTATATTTATTATAATTATTTATTATAACCCACTGTACCATCTATCGGTCCATCCGTTTATAAGTGTGTTTTTGCATGTAGCCTAATCCGCAGCTGGAGATCAATGTTAAATACGTCTTATGTCTTTTAGTCAACAGAAGGATCTTCAACAATCGTATACACCAGCTTTACTTATCTTACTCGGGCCATGGGACGCTAGGGATGCTTGCTTTAATGCATCACACCACCCAGCCTCATTAAGCCATTTTAGTAGTTGCAATTGGTAGTCCATTGTTTGGGGACGTGCAACGATAATCGTTCTGTTAATGTATTAAGACGGGATAAGAACACATGGAGAATGTGATGGTATTTATATAAAATATACTTTTGCTGTTCCACACGTAATTTTAGTATAGGCAATCAATTGCATGTTTTCTGGCCTTGAGCACGACAAATTTGCATTGTGTTATGTTCACAAAAACCCATGGAAATTGTTAAACACCCAGAACTTCTGAATACACTAGCCTCAAAGACCTCATTTAGTTTTAGTGAATGCAAGTCCCTGCTCAGTTTTAATATTGATATTTAGAAAATGAAAATTTTATTGGAGCCAGCTAGAAGCGAATATTTTTTGTAAAAAATAAATAATAATAATTAGCCATGTTTATTTTTTAAAATGTACTACTTTTGTCGGTGGTGTCTTTGTGGCAGCTAATGAGGAATTCATATTCCTCATACTATTCACACACACACACACACTATTTACAGCCTATATTTTTCGATATTGTAATAAATATGCACTGAAAAATATTCTAGCACATAGGGGAGAAAGCACCCCCTTAACCCCACCAGAGCTTTGAAGAGCTCACTATTGTTCCAGTTGGGTTTGAGAACCGATCATTACCACTGATTAGCGCTGAAGAGTTTGACAACCTTATTTGACTGTCAGAAACACTCTTTTCACCTAACCTTTCCGCTTTTGTTCCTTTGCACACTCAATAGCGTGCTCTCCTTTCCCCTACCACATCTATGCCTCTTTTATACCCTAAATAACAATTTGTTAGCCAAGCATTATTAACAGACTTTAAATATACAGTTTGTCCTTCCTTCCCATAACAAAAGTGATACAAAACGAAACATAAAAATGAAAGCAATAAACAATGGCAAAGGCACAAGATTAGTAGCCTAGTTATTCATCATAATAATAATCAAAATAAAAAGTGGACAAAACTAAATAATTTGAGATAGGAGAGCTGGTGTCATTAATCATAGGTGTTTTGAGGTTTTGATAAGCCTAGACCTTGAAAATGAAAAAAAAGTGTAGTAAAACACTGTAAACGTTCACAATTTCGCAGTTTTTCTGTAAGCAATTAAAGCACAAGCAAATAAGTAAATCAGTAAATAAATGATAGCATTCGGTTGTGCATTTTACAAGTTTTGGATGCTTTTCCTCTCTAGCTTGCTCGTTTTGAAACCGAGGCGCTTCGCCCTCTCGTTGACCTTCTCCTGTCAGAAAACATTACAGGACGGCAAAGCCAATCACACGGGGCGGTTAACGCGTCTGGACACGCAGTAAGCTATCAGGTTAAACACACCACTATAGCCTACATATAGGCTACCGAATACTGGCTGTGCGTGCACCATTCATACCAGGAATAGTACGTATAGAGGCAAAAGTTCAAGTGGTTTGTCTGCCTAAACGAAGGGTGAACGCAGACACAATGCATTCACATAGCCTATGCTATTAAGGCTAACAAAATACGATGTCTAAAATATGAGATAGCCTAAAAAATCCAACACACAACTTATAGGCCTAATAAATAAATAAATAATAATCATAATCATTTGTAGCTTATCAACAAAATGGTTATCGGAAATAAACATGAATTTGGTTTAATATTGGTAATTGATGAGAATAAGTCTGTATGGTTACTTTGAGCATCAAAGTTTTATTAGAATAAGTCCTTCATTCACTAAAATCTTCACTATCGGCGCACATGCTCTAAAACGCGATCGCTTAACACCGAAAATGACCAGACTTGAAATGACCAAGTAAATAAAAATGAGATTCTATAAGAGCAACAATTTAATTTAAACACCTTAGAAAACTGGGAGATAAAATGCTTCACCATGAAATCCTTTTCAAAATGGACAAAAAGTGTTAATATCATTTCCGTAGGGGCACCTTGCTTGAGGCAATCGATTACAAAAGTAGTTTTAATACAGATAGTATTTTTTTTCGCGTTTGCCCCCACTTTGCTCTCACAAAAAGATAAATACATTTTAAAGATAACGCATTCCACGGATCCAAAGATTCCGGGCTGGTGTAACAGCCTCCAAAAAACATAAAAATAAAAATGAAGAATAAATAAAATGAAATAAAATAAAAACACGGCCTCTGATACGTTAAGGCAGGCACTAATGTGCTTGTTTATCTTGCTGATTGTCTGTCTCGATTTCCTTCATATGTGTTCATTTTCTCATAGTCTTCCCGTATAGCCCGCGGGCCGGTTCGTGGTGCGATGTTAGATGTCACATTCACTGTCACTTGAAGTGATGGAGATTGTCGACGCAGCGGCTTTGCTCGACAGGCTCGCTTCAGGGCTCGACGCGTTCCCCAGTCGGTCTACAGCACCATCCTCTCCAGTTAAGGACCGAACCGAGCCATTAGACAACACCTGCTGTTGTAACCTTTAAAAAGAAAAAGGATGGCGTTTAGGCTAGATGAAGGATTTTCTATTAAAACTCTTTTAAACAAAATCAGTGGTTTAGGTGTCGTTTTTTTCTGTATTTTTATTTAGGCTAATAAAAGCGTGCAATTAATGTATAAACACGTAACTTAAGGTTAACTACTTTAGAAATAAAAATACTGTAAACGCAATGGAGGAAATCTATAAACGTATCATGAAATGACGCTCAAGCTTATTCCAGGCTCCAGGTTTAGCCTACTAACGGAATGCCCCGGAACAACACGAAGGGGGATGCTACAGCCGATGCGCGCATATCTGTTGTCTAGAAATCTGTTTTTTTTTTTTGTTTTGTTTAACAAAATGAATGGCAATGTAAAAACATGTATTCTTAGTTTATTGGTCTAAACACGTTTTAACCAAAAATAGGCTGATTTTAAAATCAGGCTATACATTTTTAACGGTTTTGATTTAGTATAGCCCAATTTTAACGGTGTTAATATCAGCTCTTAAATGTAAACTTAAAACAAAATATAGAACACAATTTGACAGAGTTTTTTTTGTGAGAAACGTTCCTTGTTCGCATCACTGCAGCGAACACCTTGCACGACAAAATAAAAAGCCTATTGACATCACGGTAGAATCTCCTCAATTCACAGATAAACTGTCGAAATCAGTAAAGATTAGTTATCGGGCTAAAATGAAAGTAAGCATCGTTTAATGCTGCATTTTTTAGTCTCTCGTTAATTGTTATTTCGCATATCGAAAAGGACTTTTACCCAGTGATGTAGACTAGGCCCAAACCATAATACTCACACAAAAGCTACAGCCAATTATTTTTGGTAGAAGTGACTAGTAACAGCATTGTACATGTGGACAGCCCTTTTTGCGCTTATTTCTCGTGCTTCTTGTCAGGAAAATGTAAAAAAAAAAAAAAAATAATAATAATAATAATAAAATAAACAAAAAATAAGTCCAGCAAATGTCGGCCCTAAAATAAGAAAAAGACACAGTTAATAGCTAAAGTTACAAATAATAACATCTGTTGATTAATCGATCTTTTTTTTTAGTATACTGTTGGTTTATTGTTAACCTGACTTGGACAATTAACAGTGACAGTAGGCTATGTTATTCTTTAGCCTGTATCCTTTCCTTTATTAAATTTGTATATTTCATTTATATTTTATCGATATGTTAGTTTATATCCATTTTACAGCTAAAATATGAAATATTTTCTCAATATAGGCCCCATGATTGAAATGGGGAAAACACACCTGTTTTTAGCGGCCGCGGCTCTGTCCCTTTGTCTTCTATTTTTAAACCAATTGCCCACTTGAGTGGGAGTGAGTCCCGTAGCTTGTGCAAGCTCTCTCTTTTTACTTGGATTCGGATAAGGATCCTGGAGGTACCATTCTCGAAGTAAATGCCGGGTCCTTTCTTTAAAGCAGTGCGTCTTTTGTTCCCCATCCCAAATTGTTTTAGGCAGAGGGAACTTCTTCCGTACCCGGTATTTGTCCACTGGCCCTAGTGGGCGGCCTCGTAGCTTCTCTGCCTCCTGGTAGTGTGACTCCAGCCAAAGTGCTTGCAGTTTGGAATGGGACTCTTTGGTGAACTTGTGGTTCTCCAGAATGTGGTAAAGCTCGCGGAAATTCCCAGTGTGGAAGGCTACGATAGCCCGAGCCCGCAGCACAGACTCATTTCTGTTCAGCACCTCGCAGGCAGCGGGTGCGACGGGCAGCGACCAAAGGAATCGGCCGAGACGCTCGATGTCTCCGCTCTCTTCCAAAGTCTCGCATACCCCCGCTACCTGCTGGGGACTAAAATTCAAGATTGGCAACTGAAACATGAAGGCTTCTATTCCCCCTCGGAGTCCTCTCTACCTCAAGCACAGCTTCGTGCTTAATCTGGCTTTTCTCTGTCTCCCCCAGTCGAATCCAGAAAAAAGGCAATTCCAGAGTCAGCTGATGAACGTTAGACGATGCAGAGAAATAGAGATGTCGCTCTGACGGTCTGAGGCTGCCTCGGGAGTTCGAGGGTACGAAATTATAGCACAAGAATGAAGATGTTTTTGAGGAGGGAAAAGACGTGCTGCCCGCTTCTGATTTTCTATTGGACTTGGCAGATTGGTTGCGTGGTTTCCACCGACGCCTGTCAATCACTGTCAAGCGTGCCAATCACGCGGAACTGAGCTTGAGTAGATTTCAGCACCTCCCAGACCTCGACAGCGCCTTTTAGAATGTAAACTTCAGCGACCTCTGCTTTTACCGAATCCCCGCGAGTTAATTATACTCGATTGCGTATTTTACGCACATTTCATTAAGTTTATGCGACATAAACTTTTTTTCTGAGAATTTTAAAGCCTAATGGAAAGTACTGTGCTGTCTCACCTAGCACGAAATGTTATTTAAGCTGTCACTCGTCGGCATTTTCATATAGTCTTAACACTGGAGAGGAGGACATGATTGGCTTTTTATCGTTCCGAACAGGCGTGCACAGACGTTTCCGAAGCGTATTGCGACGCGCGAATGGTTCGGATTGAAATGGCAAATGACATTAAATAAGATCGTCAGTTTGTTTTGTGGATTTTCAGAAAAGAAGTCTGTCGTCAGCCCCGGAGTCTCGCTTGTGAAGAATAACGGCCGCTGACACAAAAAAGGAAACACATTACGAAAGATTGGTTCAGTTACGCATTCACCAAAATGAGTTCGTAGACATCTGACAGCTCAGCGCAACATTCATTGGCATGTCAAATTTAATATCGCGCTGTTTAGAGTGAAACGAGTCTTAACTGGACAAACGAGTCCGCCTTCCAGCTGCACGTGGACGAGTCTGCTGATCTTTGGTTACCAGTAGGCTAAAGATTATTAACAGCGTACATAAGCAGTTATAATTGACAATTTCAAACATAATCAGCAAAAACTAATATTTTAAGCAAATATTTTCGTCCTAGGTATTTTAATTGCTTTTTTATTTATATATAGGCCTATTTTGATTCAACAGTGTTCTTATATCACAGCCCTTTGCATCAATGAAATATTTTGAGTTCATTTGGGAATTGATCAGGATTTGCGAGGGGTATCAATGAACAAACCTGTCATCCGTGCGGTTTGTGGAGATGCCATATCATAAAAAATGTGGTATAGTATCAGCTACAGCTCTCAATAAATAATAAGACGGATGGATAGCGCAGATGGTTTGAGGTGTCGGGTCAGATTATTTCACGGCTGGCTACAGTGGGAAAGTTCATTCTGACGGAAAGCCCCTGATATTATTTTCACAGACCCACGCATTTTATTTGAAGAAAATCCTTCGGGCCCTTTTTGCATGATGTATGAGCTGCCCGTAGCTCCGATTATAGAACTACCGTCTGTGTACAGAAAGCTGCACATTTTCATGCACTGGAGTCATGTCACGGAGACTGATTCTTCTTTACACCATCGAGAGATTTGCACCATTACCTCGGACACAATTTAACCTGCACAACACTAACAACAAGTTACATTCGAAACAAATATCTGTAAAACAGAAAATAATTATAATTATAATGCAAATCAAACACTAACAAAATACTATTTATAAGTTGCAATAGTTTACGTCTTTATGTGGGCAATATTTCCTATTAAAAGAGGCATAAATAACATAAATGCCAAAAGATAATCAAATCTTGCCTATGGACCTCGGATGCATTTATTAATTACTCAATGGTTCATTAATATTTGACTATTTTAAAACAACAGAAACTTTTAAAACAAGAGACAATAGATAAGGGAAGCCCCTTCGTTTTACATTTCAGTAGGCTATATTTATCTGGGAAACATTGAAGATTTCATCAGAGACATGCTGGCTAGGGTTTGGATTGCCCCGTACTCCACACTGCGGGCCGTACGAGCATATGAAACAGGATAAACGTTGTTTTAGTGGCCTGACAAGTTTAAGCCTTCAAACATTTAAAGGCCGTTTAATATTTTATATTATGTCTTGTTATTTAGAAATAGCCAAACAATTGCCTTTGTGTTGCTCCAAAGAATGAGAAAAGCGACACTGTGGCCTATAGCTGACGTTCAGTTGTGAAAAGAAGTTAAAGACGTTCCTGCAATCATTTCAAATTTGATCATATTTTCAATTGATATTTTGAGTGATTCAGTATTTAAATTTTGATGGATTTAAGTAAAAGTTCTTATTTAGTAAAAACGAAATGTGTCATTTGCAGTCAAATGTATAAGCTCATCATTAAAACAGCTTTTTAAGGGTTTTACATTTCTATTAAGTGTTTACATTTCTGTTATTAAGTGTATCATTCTAATCACCGGGGAAAATGCTATTCATTTATATAGACATATAAATGTATATATAGTATGCTTACATACAACTGTGGAGTAGAGCAAAATGATTGCTTGTCATTGATAGCGTGTTTTATTGTTGTGAAGAGATTTGCGTAAAGACTAAATGCAAGCAACAAAAATGTATTATTTGATGGGCATTAACTCTTCTCTTGGCTTTCCAGTAACTTATCTTTTGAATGTATTTTCTATATAATTTATGATGTTTATGATTACTATTTTCTATTCATTTTGTTGTCATGATAATGATTCGAAAAAAATTGATAATATTTAAATATTTTACAATTTATCATTATTATTATTATGTTAGAGTTGCTTTTTTTATTTTTGCTCTGCTCCTTTTTTTATCACAAAGGTCTAATAAAGGAGAGACAGGCCATTGCTCTATATCCTCAATCGTTTTCTTGTGAGACAGTTAAAGTCATACGTTGTGGACCACAGATTCCCACGGTGTGGGGTCCGCGATGCGCTCCCTCGTCTCGCACAGCAAAAAAAAAACAAAAAAAAAATCCCCACCCCCACTTACTTCTTATTCTAACTATCTCAGAATGAGAGACCGCAGGAATAGTGGGTGAGGGGCCATTAGATGCCCCAGATTCCTCTGGATGTGCTGTGCACCCTATACAGACTGTATGAGAGCAGGCTGCTCTCATTTCTCTCTCTCTCTCTCTTGCTCTCTCTCTCTCTCTCTGTTATCTCTGTTTCCCTCTTTCTAAATCCATTGTAAACATGCCTTTCACTAACACTTCTTCATATACACTATCCTGCCTTTACATGCCTCCAGCTAGTGTCACAGTATCATGCTTTTGTTGTTCAAATGGCCTAGAGTCTGGCTTTGTTTAGCCAAACTAAGGATTATCGTTCATCAAACATGTTGGATCAGTGACCATTAGATTGTGAATTTTGAAGGGAGCAGATTAAGCAAATACAGGCCTAATTTTGTCACGGCACCACCGAATTTTCAGAAAGCATTGCTACAATCTCAGAGGCCAGAGAGCAATTGCTCTGGCTGGATTATATTGTAATTAAGGTATCATGCCAGCAGTCATATTAACAACCCCTCTGGTGGTCTAAATATGCAATGGTTAAGCCGTAAATGGGCATTTAGAGTGACAGGGATCCCAGGATCATTTTTGAAGTTGAGGATAATGTAGTGGATAAATCTGCTGCTTGGATGGTGCCATACAGCATTAGAAGAGCTGACTTCTGACTTTTTATAAACCATAATCTATATGTACAGTAACAGAGAATATCTAATATCCATAGGACAGCAGACACTTATTCATAATCAGACAACCACACACAGGCTCACACTTACAGGAAAGTTCATGGTCATCCTGCATGCTCAATCCTTTATAAGGGTTGTGATGCTCATTTCCCCCCTACAAAATATGCAGTAAAATGCTATGTATTTATAAAGAATTGTTTTTTATTCATATTAATTATTTAAAACAAAAAAATCAGGGTGATGTAACTGTCAAAATCAAAATGAAGAAATCAGCATGTCAATAAAAAAGTCTCATCGAAAATATCAGATACTTTTGGCTTTTTTATGACAGGATAAGATTGTAAAATGCCATGTGGTGCAACTCCACAAAAACATGATATTTATGAATGAATAATTCATGATGTTGTTGGAAAGTCCCTTGTTGTCCTTTATATTATAGCCCTAGTGCTTCCCACAGGTTTGAAATATACTTACGGTGGTAGCTGGGTGGAAATCCTCCTATTACACACGCCACAAAAATGGTCTGCTACATGTGACAAACCACAAATAATGTGTGACTTCTAAAAAATATTTGTATTTATTGAAATTCATTTGGATACAGATTATGCTGTGTTTAGGGGGATATGACGTACTTTTTATACCAACTAACCCCTTAGCATGCATTTGAATTTACATTTTTTATAAAAAATAAAAAACACTTAAATGATTATCAAATTTAAACCTTTAAGTTTGTTTGTCTGGGTATTAATCTAGGTGTTAGTGGAAGAATTCTGCCCTCTGCTGGTTACAGAAAATATGGTACATACAGCTTTAGAACAAAAAGGGTAATTACCAAACATCCAGCAGAGGCCCTAGATTATCCGGCAATTTTTCTGGATGTGGTTAACTGCGCTTATAACTGCATGTGAATCAGCGAGCACACAAACCACGTGCACACACACAAACACACACACACACACACACACACATACCTGGCCTTTGTCAGTGGAATATCCACCGCGTCTCTGCGGGTCTCAGAGGCGGACTTAACCATTAGGCAAAGGTAGGCGACCGCCGTGGGCCTCAAAAGCCAAGGGCCCCCTAAAATGCTTTTTTATATGCGAGATGCGCGTTCAATGCGGACGCGCAAGAGGTTGCTCTGGTGTTCATTACCACGACAACAGTCTGTGCGTCCGCGTTGAACGTGCTGCGTATCTAGTCATAAAAACGGATTTGACTGTGTAACGCGGAATGTGACGGAATGAACGGCGCAGACGCGCTTTTCGTTTGCTAGTTTGCTATTTAAGCACGCGCAACGCTCGCGGTTGTCGTCTGTAGTAGCTAAATAGTATTTTTTTCCATTTAATATTCACATACACTAGTCCATATCGTGTTTTGATTGAAGTGTACTGAATTGCATTTGATTTATTCATTCAATATTTGA
This sequence comes from Sinocyclocheilus anophthalmus, assembly GCA_018155175.1. Taxonomy (NCBI): domain Eukaryota; kingdom Metazoa; phylum Chordata; class Actinopteri; order Cypriniformes; family Cyprinidae; genus Sinocyclocheilus; species Sinocyclocheilus anophthalmus. Next base: position 159,612 of record JADLZN010002415.1, on the reverse strand, counting down.
TGAATTCCGTGACATTGCTCGTTACACAGTAAACTTCTGTTGTGTAGCATTTTGAATGTACAAAAATTAAAGGGTTTGTTTAATTTTCATTGGAATAAAAGATAGATTCATGTTTTTACCTTCATTTGATTACCATAAAAATGAAAATACACAACACAGGGGAAAAAAGTGTTTCTAACAATAAGTAAATAAAATAAAAATTTCATAGGTATACAAATTAATAAATTGTTGTTTTTATGAATTCAATTAATTATGTTTTTGATTAAACCATTAAAATGAAATACAGAAAAATGAAAATGGAAAGCACAGAATTTGGGCCATAAGAATGTAATTTTCGTTAAACTTTTAATAGGCCTAAATTGCTGCTAAATTAAACAAGTTTCATGATTTTAATTAATTATACATGTTTTTTGTTAAAATTTTATATAATCATCCAGAAAAATTAAAAGGAAAAAAAAAACTGAATACAAAAAAAATCAAACGAAAAAATGTAACTTATGCTAATTTGGGAAAAATAAAACGGATTTCATATGGCCCTACAAATGAAAATATCATGCATCTGAATCTATAATTTAATACTAAGCAACAGTGCATATTATATAGGGCCCTTTCGCCTCACTGGTCCGCTGTCTGCTCGGATTGGCGTCTGCGGGCGTCCGTCTCGTACGCTACACAGCACATCCAGGCCCTCCGCGCGTGTACGGGTGTCGCGCTGGGAAAGACCCAAGAAGGACCATGCACAGTCACTTTCCACACAGGCACACTTCATGTTTGGTTGAAATAATCCTTAAGCATGTAAATGTATAATTTCCTTCAGTTTATCAAATGTGCAATTAAATAAAAAAAAAAAAAAAAAAAAAAAAAAAAAAAAAAAAAAAAAAAAAAAAAAAAAGAAAAAATAAAGGTATAGTGACAGTTTAAATTAGAACAATTGCATAGTGACATTACTTTCAAAGCCCACCTTGTCCAACCTACTCTAATACTATTATAACCTGTTTAAATATGAACAAGGGATTTACAACATTGAAGAAATCCTTTATTTATAACATGTACATGAACAATCTAAAAGATTAGACACAACTATGGGACACGGTCGTGCAGCAGCGAGCAACAGTGAAAGAAACCTCAAGGTTGTAAATGTGTGAAATTGTATAGGGCCCCATTCCTGTATTTTGCCTGGGGCCCCCAAATCACTAAATCCGCCCCTGGGTCTCTGTAGCGCATGGGAGTAAACAGTTCTCGCGCACACCGAACGCGCAGGTATGAAACGCGTCGGCACTTCACGTCGCGTCTTTTGCAAGCTCAAGTTCGTTATTTTAAATGTAGACGCGCGACAAGCGCACTCAAATAGAGATCTGAAACTTCTTCGTCTTCATGGAGAACGCAGCTCATGATTGCTTAGCAACGGCAGACTGGAGCGCAAACTCCACGAGCGCTTTGAGAAAGTGGCACGGCGTGCAAGAGCAGTGACAGATATATTTTTGGATTTTGTTTTTACATTTTTGAATTTATTAATACTAATTGAAAACAATTAAGGTTTTAACATCTCAGGCGGATAAAAAAGTATAAAAGGATACAAATAATGAAAAGCAAAAATGAGTTGCCAAATATACTTGACCCAGGTAAAGTCTAGTGTTTGTGCAGGAATCACTGTGTATATAAATATATATAGACTTATATATATTTAGTAATTAAGGTGTCCCGCACTTTTTGGAGTCATTAAATGAAATATGTTTTTGGTATAAATATGTAAAATGGTATAAAAATCTATATAAATACAAAGTGTTAAGTACATTTATTTATTTGTTTGTTTCAGTCTGACGCCCTAAAGAGGTAGCCTCGTGATTTTGTAACATAATAATCATAATGAAATCGTTTAATTGAAGTTCGTATATTCTGCAGGACTAAATGAAAGCCATAATGAAAGTGACAATTAATTTACCTCAGATTGAAAATAGGCCTAAAGGAAACAACTCGAACTTCGAACTGTGAACACTCTATGTAGGCTACATAAACAATTCCATCGACAAAGATTGTATCAGCCGCTGAATATGTATTTTAAATAGTGTTAAAATGTGAATTGATTGATACAATTGATGTGCATATCCATGTCGTCGCGAGAACCGAGAGCAGAGAATTTACAGAGAGCCCGCCCACACGCTATCATGATTGGCTGTGATTTGATTGACGTTGTCGCGTCTAATTACTCGTCTCTCGAATCTTCTTGCTTGACGTTCAGTTAGGATAAGGTTTGCCGTCAAAGACCCATAAACAGCATATGGGCATATGCAACCTTCAGAGCAACAATAAATAAGTATTATAATGATTGAAATGAATATTTTTAAGCAAATACACTCAGTATATACGCCTATGCACTGAAAAACTTTCGGCGTAGAAACAATTTTTCACTCAGAAATTGCTAGTAAATTTCAGAATTAATTACAAAGAAAAGGCAAATTTGAATTCTATGTGAAATTTTGACGTAGAAAGACTGAAATAGCCTAGTGTTTGTTTTCTAGTAAACTTACTTCAGCAGTCTTTGTTTTGTTTGCATCTAATTTCTTTGAAGAACTATAGATTAATACATAACTTATATAGATTTAACATCAAATAAAACTGTTTTAAACATTCCATGTTCCATAAATATGTAGTAGCTAGATGTAGAGAGGTGGTTGTGTTGGCTTGGTTTAACTGCTACTGCTAAAATTACTGTAAGCTTTGGCATCATGTATTGCATAAATCTGTCCACACGAACACACTGTTATATATAACCTTTGCAGTCGGCACACACATACACAAACAAACAGCCCAAGGTGAGAGTGAGTGCACTTTCAGTCTGTTGAGTAGCAGGCCTTATTAGGAGGAGCCCAGAGGGTGGGAGGAATGTGGGTGAGGAAGATTGGAGTTCCCAGCAGTCTGTGCATGATGACTAAACCATGTTTAACATTATGATACAAGGCACAAGAGAGCTCAAAGCTTCCTCTGGCTAATCGGCTTATTGGGAACAAATGTAAATCGGCTCAGAAGGCGCAGTTGTAAATATGACTTGTTTGGCTGGAGGGTCAAGCTATCCCTCTGTGCGAGAGAGATTTTGTGATTCTCTTGTAGAGGTTCTGAAGAAGTGGTGATTGGATTAGTTGGAAAAAGGAAGGATGCTCTTTTGCATAAGGCTGACTTATGGTAATTACTGGTTTGTGTTACAATCTGTCCTTTTCTCTGTTTATATTTATTGCTCTCTTTCTGATGATTCATTCTTTGTAATGTCACACAAGGATTGCGTGGGTGTTAGTCGATTAAGTTAAGTTTTGATGTACAAAGCTACTGCATGACCTAGTGCTTCACCTCTATTCTGCCTGTTCTTGTTGCCTTACTAGATGCATGTATTACTATCATCATACACTGTAAAAAGTATGTTCTTAGACTAAAAAAAGACACTTTTGCGTTTTTGTATTCACTGCATGTAAAATTGAATATATATTATATATAATATATATATATATAATATATATATATATCTAGTTTTTTTTTTTATAGGACAGCAAGTGTAGACAGCTCTAAGTGTGACAGCGAGGTGTTGGTCAGTGCCACAGATATATTTTTCATTTTGTTTTGACTTTTCCTTAAATTTAGTAATAATTAAGGAAAAGACAATTTTTTAAATATAGTGTACCTCAAAGTGTTAGAACCACTCTCAGATAAGACCTGCTCAATGACAAATTATCTTCCGTTACACCCCAGCAAATCCAAATTCATTGCTCAAAGATCAGCACTTAATTGATGTTGTAGTTGTAAAAGTCTAATACACTCAAGCTGTACAAAGCTGCCCTCAAGATTAATGACACACTCGCTTGCCTTGAGTCCCAGGACCTTACAGACCCCTGCTTCTTCACACACACAACGCAGACGCTCCGTGTCCCGCACAACCCCACTCATCCTTCGGACCTTGAGCATCTGAAGTCTGCAAGTGTTTCACCAAGTAGATCATGCTTTACTTTACACTCCTAAGGTGGCATTCTCCAAAGACGGCATTGTTTCCCAATCTGGTGCCATTAAGAATGACATCTATTAAATGCTGCAAGCAGATGGGATTCATTAAGGTTATAACTAGCCCATGGTATTCCAAGAAGGTTCTATAAAATAATATCTGAAACAGTTTGTTGTGTCGACCACAAATATCACCACCTTTTAATATAGATTGATGTATTAATAGAGCAGAGCAGTTTAATTGGGCTCTCAAGAAAGTATTTTTTTTTTTTTTCTTTCATTTTTATTAAAAAAATAGTTTTTTAATTTATTTAATTTACTTTTATATACAGTACACACTTAAGTTTTAGTAAAAAAATGGTTTGAATTTTAGTTTGTTATTCACAGCCTTATTAGCTTGCCATTGATTTTAAATGTGTAGTTGTAAAAAAAAAAACAAAAAAAAAAAAAGTCAATTTTTTTATATTTTCATTTGACATCAAGTACACAATTACTATTTAAGATTTTTTAGTAAAAAAAAAAGAGCGTGGTTTTTAGTTTGATTTATATTAAGAGGTTTAGGGACTACGGAGGCGCAGGAAAACATAAATTTTTGTGTTATATTTTAAATATTTTAATTTTTAACTATTTATATTTTATACAGTGCACACTTATTGTTTTAATTTTTATTAAAAAAGTGATGTCAAACATTCCACGTTTTAGCTTGTTTTGTTCAGCTTTTGTTATTAAACAAGCTTTTAAATGGCAGAACAGAAATATTTTGTAATTAAATATTTGCTACAGAATTATTTACCAGTGTTTGGTATATTGTAAGTGAATAGCAAGAATTATAAATCATAAATCAAATAGAAAAACGGTAGAATAGCACTGCTTCTATAAACAGAACAGCCCAATTTCCAAGTATAGGTCAGGATTTAGGAGCCAGCTAGTAAGATTTACCTCATCTATTTTAGGAAGCCCGTCATGGGACATTTTTGAACCACAACATAACACTTTAAAAAAACAGAGGATATCCATACACTGCATTAACATAGGTTTGTGGCATTGTAGAATAAATTCAATTGAATCTGGTGTCGTAATTTGGAATATCAATAGGCTCAATTAAATCTTCACAATAGCTATCAGATGTCCTTTTTTTCAGCTGTAGTTGTCCTGTGATAGTTTCAGCTCTTCCCATGCAGTGATCTGGTGTACATGTTTAATACAAAAGAGAAAGTGCTGTCACCGAGGTGCCGTGTGTGGATATGATGCTGTTGAATTATGAAGAGGGCCAATGCCACCCATGCAACTTTCATGATGCCTGCTCTCCATGTCCGTGCACAGGGAGCATCAAGAGCATCTCGCGGGTGTCAGCTTGTCAGAATGAGAGGACAAGTGAACTTTCATTTCCACCTCGGTGAGCAAAACTCTCTCTCTCCCTCTTTCTGCCCCCAAAGAATCTCTCTCCATACCCACCACACCCACCCACCCCCAAACACACACCACTTGACTACGCTGTCTACCTGTTTCCACCCTATGTGCTTGCTTGGCTCTTTTTTAATGAGGTCAGACTTATGAATTTAGCGAGTAAGAACATCACCTGGATCTTTTATAGCAACAATGAAAACCAAGCTTTCGTGTGTATTGCGAAGACAGTAGGATGCACTAACTATAGTTTTATTATTACTTGTTTTATTACTTTTGTTCTTTTTTTTGTTTTTTATTATTATACTTTATCAGAGATAAGATACAAGGATGCTAGAACTCAAATGTCCAGTAACATAAAAAATCTATAAAGATCTGTGTGATTTCCTTCTTTATAGCCATATACCATTTCATTTTTTAACAATGAACAATAATTCTCAGCATTATTAACCTTAATGTTTATAATCACAACATTTACTAATGCATTTGGAAGATAAAAAGTGGTATTTGTTAACATTAGTTATACATTGTGAACTACGAGAATGAACAGTTTTCTTTACAAAAACAAAGATTAAAACGATGCTAGAAAAATAATTGCTCATTTTAGTTCAAGCGATTATTCCTTAATGTAAACAGTGAGCACTTATTAATACATTAAATGAATGTATGCTTATACATACATTGCTCAAATTTCTCTATTTAGGTGCTGAAAAGTTATAAAAATTAGTATTCATAATATAATATAATAAATGTATAAAGTTGTTCATTTCAAATAATATTACCTAATGATTTCTTAAGTATTATATTTGTGTTAAAATTATTAATATTATTATTATTTTAATTCCCATCAACATATCTAGTCATATCTTTAAGTATAAGACACATACACAGTCACAAATACAGACAACAACATATTAAACAATATTGACCTTTTCCCAGAGTCCCCTTGTCAGGTTGTTTTAACTTTGTTTTGCTTACATTAGTAATCCGCTGTTGATCTGCGTAATCTGTACTGTATACCCGGTGTTTTAGGAGTAGATGTTGTCTTAAGTCTCTCAGGGAATAGAAATATACAGTATCTGTTTCTTCAAATAGCCATCACGTGTTTGACCTCTGACTAAACCTGGAACATCCTGGTGTGTCAGTATATGAAATGCTGAGGCCCTGAATGCTCCTCTCTACTAAAGCTAGAGGAAATAGTGGTGTCACAAAGGTGTTAAATATGTAAATGCATGACAACTGCATTCAGTCAAGAACTTACTGTCACCGTATCATTCATTTTTGCATCGTTTCCGTTCTTTGAGTTAATTGTGTCGTTCCATTCAGGTGTGTGTCATTAATTAGTCTAGTCTGCTTGTCTATTTGAGTTGCTCTCTTTCTGTTCATTGTTGTCGGGTGTCGTCGATGTTACATTTGTTGTAAGCCTTCCCTCTGTTTGGATTTACCTTCTTTGGATTTATTAAAGACTGCTTATCTTCATCATCGTGTGTGTGTGTGTGTGTGTGTTTATCCACACAGTAGTGTGACACTTATATATTGTGCTGTGATTGTGTACTTAAATTCCTTCTACATAAATTGTCACACACAGTTACATCTACTGCTATATTTTGTCCAACATTTTTGGGAGTGGAATCTGCAATGGCTGTTTATTTGACAAAACAAAACAAACAAAAAAATCGAATAAACACTGCTGTTACAGAGGCCGAGCAAGTGTTTAATCTGTTGTTTTTGGGTGGCTGGCTGCCCTTCTGTTACCACTGCACCGCTTGACCTCATGTGTTACACATGTCCAGGCGGCAGTTAATGCCGTCTTAGTGCTGCTGAGCCTCTTATAAATCCCGTCCAGGGAAAAAAAAGTGGAGATCGCAGTGCTCAACCGGTCGACCTACTCCCCCCTGTGGCCAAACTGCGCCGTCGTCCCCTCTTCGAGATGATGATCTAGCGCGTCACTATTGACACACAAACAAACAAAGGCAAACTAGATATCAAAACAAAAAAAATAAAAAACCATTTTAAACGTTCTGTCACATGCAAAATATGATGTAGCGTAAGTATGTCTCGACATCGCATGTACAACTAGAGCCCTTCGACTCAGGCCTGTCAAAAAGCATCCAGATACGGTCGACTCCAATCCCGGCCATAAAACTTGCAAAGATAGAACTTCACACCCTATCTCTTGCAGCAAACTCGAGAAAAGTTCAACACCAAGGAAGTGACTTATGTAGGTGCAATATCCTTAAAGGAAGACAAAATAATCCATGTCTCCAGCTGAAGGAACAAATTAATGGTGTACTGACGCTTAGGATGATTTGGTGGGACTTTCTTGCTAATATTCATTCTTAAAAACACTCGTAACCAAAATGGCTTATCCTAATCCTTCTGTCAGTACCTGATGACTAATTCCCAACCTCAACCAGTAATCTACATTACAACACCCTCCCTCTGTTTTCTAATTAGACACTCTCTTCCAACCCTTCAAATAACATCCTCACACTTCTGCTTTATACTACTCAATGCAATTATATCTTTTTTTTTTTAAAACAATCAATTTTGCCTTGTTTAACACAGCTCTCTAACTATGTTTGATTTTTTCTCTGTTTTTGCCATTTATACAAGCTTCAGTCTGGATCCAGAACATCTGAGAAGCGATGATGCAACCCCTCAGAGGACCTCATATGATGCCAACCATGAAACAACATACAAAACTACCACATTTTACTATAAGTTTGATTGCATCAAATAATCTCTCTATAACTTTTATGGCCTTTTCTCCGTACTGCTGGTTCGTCTGGTCATAGGAGAACTGGCCCCCCGACTGAGCCTTGTTTCTCCCAAGGTTTTTTTCTCTATTTCTGTCACTGATGGAGTTTTGGTTCTTTGCCGCTGTTGCCTCTGGCTTGCTTTGTTGGGGACACTTCATTTCCAGCGTTTTCGTTGACATGATTGCAAAGATATTAGTTAAACTGAGCTGGATGTTGACATCAATGAATTCAATGATGAACTGCCTTCAACTGAAAAATTTGTGTTTACTATTGCCATTTTGCATTATCGACATACTATTTTCCTAATTAATGCTGCACAGTTGCTTTGACACAATCTGTATTGTTAAAAGCGCTATATAAATAAAGGTGACTTGACTTGACTACATGTAGTAGTATAAAAGGTTTGGCATATGTCATATATTATACTACATATATTTGCATAATTATGAAAAATTGTTTATGCCCCACCAAAAAAATGGTTCTTTATATATTCAGACTAAGAAAAAGTGGTTCTTTTAAGAACTGTTCGCTGAAAGAATCTTTTGGGAAGAAAATGTTCTTCTATCTGAGACTGCAAAAACACCCCTTTGGAACCTTTATTTTTGAGAGTTTATGCTAAAAGTTTAAATGTTATTTAATTCATTTGAAGTAAAGAAATGTATTAAAAAGAAATGTATTTATTTAATTTAAATTAAAAAACGATTCCTTTTAAATTAATTTATTTTTAATTGCACATTTGCTGAGATTAAACCAAAAAGCTATTGTGCAACCTTTGATTTATTTATTTAAATTCATTTTTTAAAAGATTTTTTTCCCTCATTAAACTAGGAGGTCAACGTTGATGAACTGTGTAAGATTTCACAAGCTTAACAGTGGACGAAAATGCTGAAATATGTGTTAAAATGCCTCTTACAGTAGGCAGGGATTTTCTGGGCATGGCAAGGAAAGATGTCACAGCAGCCTACATCATATCAGGTCACTTATATAGGCACTGGTCCAGTCTTGTGTTGCTGGCTGGCACGTTAAGGTTGATCTGGCTGGTCAGATGCTTGCTGTCACCAGGCCGTGTGGAGGAGCTTAGAGTCCCTCTGGAACCTGTCTTAACATGCATGTGTAACAAACAGTAAGTGGAGCCAGTGGCGAGCACTGCTGTCCACATGCAAATATGGAGGCTCAAAAACAGTGATATGCAAGAACAGTCATGGTGTGCTGTTATGTCTCGCTTGAGACTAGTGTGATTTGTCTGAAAATGATGTCTGATTTATGCACTGGGTGGACAGGGCAGAACTGATGCTCTGTATTTGACAGTGGTGCTCTGAGACCTCAAACAATGCAAGCCTTAAGAATGTGATATCATGCCATGAGCTCGGCGTTGGCTCCACACTGAAGAACGTGATGTCATCCAACTAGTGACAACAGAAGCTGTTTCTTTTTCTTTCTTTTTTTTTAAGACAAGAAGAGACGACTTAAAATCAGATGTCAAAAATCACATTCAAACAAATATGCTGGAAAATGAGACCTGGCAATTGCTTTCAGTGTATGACCTTTAATCAAAACTCAATGACACATTTGCAATCAAAGCATGCAAAAGAAAAGCATTCATAATTAATCGTGCAAAGACATTACAGAAACATGAACCCTTGTTTAATCTGACAGTAATAAACCTTAATGTCTTTATAATTCTAAAGAATCACCAGATTTATTTTTAAGATACACACTTCTATGCAAAAACACTTTGATTTCATTTCTATAACACAGCTGAATTATTTTTTTTAAACCAATGTAATGTAATCGTAATAAAATATGATAAAAATTAACAAGAAAATGACCTCTGCATCATGTGGTCAAAGGAAAGGAAGAAAGAAAGAAAGAAAGAAAGAAAGAAGAAAAAAGTATGAAAGAAAGAAAAAGAAAATTTGGGACATAAACAAATCTTATAATTTGTCAAAAATGGACAAAGCATTATAGAAAACCTTTATTTATTTGTTTGTTTTTTTACATCATATTTAAGGAATTGACATCATAAATCATAATACACTTTTTGACCACGATTCATATGTAAATTTCTCTCACACTTTTAATCAATAACTGAATAAGTGAATAAATAAATGAATGAATGCATATTATGTAAGAAAAGTTTGTAAATGGACAAAACATTTTAATAAAGCTTACATAGAGTAAAACGCATTATATTATTTCAATAAATGAAAAAAATTATTTTTACAAATAAACAGAAGATATACAGTATTGTGCAGCAGTCAGTGTTTCCATTCATTAAACTCTGAAACTATATACTAAATGTTACAAACGAAAACAAAAAATATTTGAACACTTAAAACAAAGATCATAAAATGATAATACGGTGTGCAAAGAATATAAGCGATAGAATATAGTGAATATAAAAATGACAAACTTGTAGAGCATTCAACGGCAAGCGTTTGGTGCTTCATTGTGCTGAAATATTGTGTTCTATTAGTTAGCTGTATAGACAGAGTTTTTGTTCAATAGCCTTCTGAGAATCACTCTATAGGGCACAAATAGCGCAAGGCAATTTTTTCCCTCTCTGGGAACTCTTTATTTCAGAGTAAGTGGACAGGATACGGCAAGGAAGGGGGGGGGAAGCAATGTGACTATCTGGGAGCAGAACAGAGAATTGAACAGTGCATAAATGAGAAGAAAAAGACGGACACGCAGCGGTTGTTAGTCACCTAGCAACAAGTCTTCCATCAACACCCCCCTCGTCCCCTCAGCCTCTCGTCCAAAGTCTTCCAACTGTGCTCCTTAATTCAGCAAATGTGCTACGGATGTACTCCACCTCCTCCCCTCGCCCCCTGCTTCCCCTTACCCCGACAATGCACGTTCCGAGGTGCGCTGAAGGACGCGAGCCTCCACCTCACACACAACCACTCAGCCACCCCCCCCCTCGCCTTCTATCGCCTCGCAGTTTTGAGGCCTTTCCTCCCGGAGCCCAATGGGCCACCCAGACACAAGCCCTGAAAGATGGGGCAGCCTCAAAGGAAAACATTTGCTTCTAATGGGGATTGACTGCTAATAAATGAGATTACTTTTTTTTGGTTGTGTGGTGTATTTTGTGGGGGGGGGGTGGGGGGGGGGGCAGCACTTTGTCACAGTAATGCTAGAAAGCATTCTTCTAGTTAAGTGGGCAAATATTGAGATTGCGCCTGGAACAACTCAGAGCACCTCTTCAAGTGTGCCTCTTCAACAATGAGAACAGAAAGGCGCTGGACTCTCACATTGCACCTACTGGACCCGTATTTAGTACCACATAGAAAACTCACAGATAAACAATACATTAGCTCTGCTTTCTTAAAAATATGTCTATGCTACGGTTCCTTGAAGAACCTTTAACATCCATGGAAACTTTTCATTGCACAAAAGCTTCTTTATATAGTGGAAAAAAGCTTCAGATTATATCAAATGTTCTTTACATGACAAAAAACATGGTTCGTTTAAGAACTCTTCAACGTAAGATTTTTTGAGGAACCCAAAATCGTTCTTCTATGTCATCACTGTAAAAACCTCCTTTTGGGACTTTTATTTTTATGAAGAAGTAGCCTAAAGCATCACTAATTTGTTGATCCTGAATGTGTAGCATGTAGTATGTTGTTAACGCAGCAAATACAAGATGGTTTCTGTCATCAGAAAAGCCCAATTGCAATTCAAACTTCTTACACAGCAAATTGCGGGCATTTGCCCTCAGAGGTCCCACCCGGGTGCCACAATAGACACCTTCCAAACAACCCCCCCCCCCCCCCCCCCAAAGGTCAACGTGTTATCATTGCTTTTGAAATTTAGAACACCTGGGGACCTTCTCCCCTCACCGCCATCAGTGGCTTCCGTGTTGCTATCTCGTCCTCTTGGTTCTCCTTGCTCCGCGGTACGATCTGGGTCCATGCGCTTGTAGAAAGAAACAGACAGTAGATTGGCAAACGGTGGAGTCCACTAGGGATCATTCAGACAATGCACAGTCAAGCGTAAAGATCCATTGTATTGTGCTCCTCCTAAGTTTTTCTAATACTCATTTTTTAATATCTTCGTTTGTAGCTCCTACGCTTCTTACAGATAACTCTAGCTAGTATTTATAAGCCAAGGTTGCAATCTCGCTAGATTAGGCGATTTTGACTGCTGGATGTCGCTCTGGCTTCAGAAGAATTTGGATCGGTCCTCAGTGAACCAAAGAAAGATAGAGAGATGTGGTATCGTCTGGTTTTTCTCAACCCTTATGTCCCGTGACATACTGAGATGAAATAATTCTTACTCATTTTCGGCATGCTTTCCAACTAACATGGCTGAAACGTTACCCATGAGTTCTCTTACATTGAGTTCTTACATACTATAATATATTTTAAAAAATAATATAATATATAATAATTAAAGTTTCCATATATAATGTTTTTCATTAAAAGGCACATATTTTATTTAAGGTGGAACAACTGTCTCATGGTGCACAACCCTTATTTTACATTTCAAAATGTGTGGCTTTTTGCCTGAACCTTTTTTTATAAACTATTTCATCATTAGGAGGCTTGAGATTCACAGGAAATACTTAGTGTATCATAATAAAATAGGAATAAAACCAATAAAAAAGACCTTTGGTTGTAATAAAATATTATTATGTCCCTCGCTTAATCCAATTAACTTAATTTTAATGATTTTAAGGTTTGACCAAACATGGGGTACAAATGACATAAAAAAACAGAAGCAGACATTGTTATTTCTTACAAGTAACAAATACATTGTAATTATTCTGTACCCATTAAAAGTATGTATTCTACCCATGGTAACCCACAATGTTGATCATCCAATACAACAAACATTAAAAATACAAATCAGGTTTTTTTGTTTTATTATATATATATAACCGTACGGGTTATTATGACTCACACGGCATGTATAATAAAAATAAATACTATCTTTTACCATTTGTGCTTGTTATTATTTACAGCATGCATTGTGGACGAATCAGAGAGTAAGAAATAAGAAATACGGTATCCAGTTCTATCTCTGTTTTCTACCATGTTTTCAACTCGTCACTGTGACATTTGGTCGTGTCTCCTTTTTTATCTCTCTTGTATCCTTTTACCCTTCAGTACTAGAGGTAAATCTCTCAAATAAAGTCAATGAACTGTAGTGCCCTATTATTATGTATATAGTTGTAAGTCATGGAGATAAACACAGCACACAAATGGCACTGTTTCCTCAGATTGACCCTTCAGCTGCAATATCAAAATCACACTTTGTGTGAGGACCATTCTTGCACTGGCAAAAATCAGACAAAATAATTTAACAATCTGTTATGCGGTTCATCATATTTAATTATACCACACAAAATGAGTTGTTTTTGTATACCGTTGCACAGAGAATAAGACATTTTAAGTGCTTAATGGGTGTATTTAGGGATTGTCCCTCCCAATTTGTTGACCTTGTAGACTTTGCTGGAGTATGACTGTGTTTTCCAACACAGCATGGAGGTGAGTTCCCAGGCAACAATCTAGTTTGAGGCCCTCACTTCGCCTTTAATTTTTCAGTGATCTGACAAAGAGCAGGGACTCATCATCTAAGGCAAATTCAAGAAAGTAAGGGCCAATCATGGATGCCTTAAAAAAGGTCATGAAGACTGGCTTTCCTCTCAGAGCTCCTAGATGAGTCTCTCGGCTGCAGAGACTCTAAGCTGACACCAATTAAAGAGATTACATCTCAGTTTACAAGGAAAGCTGAAGTCCTCCATGCTGGTGATCTTTTCTGACAAGGTTACCAGATGCCAGGCAGGGAGGGCATGACCTCCAAGGCTTTCAAGTGGCCTCTTAAGAGCATTTTCACCACTCAGAACGTCAGCACCCACAGGCCAGTGTCTGAATTACATTTGAGACAGAAAATTTTGCATGTGTGAATGTCCCTTGAGGTGGTATACATTTACTTTCTGTCACATGAAACCAGCATCAAAATACGTTTCAGATTTGTGTTGATGGTATATACTTTTACCATCAACACATTTCTGAAACTACATAATATAATGATCAGAAATCTTGAAAAATGTGTAGGCAAATTCAGTGCCTTGCAAATGTATTCAGACCCTTAATCAATCCTTTCTTTGGGAAATTTGGTCTCTGTGATGTTTTATTTGAAAGACATTTCAACGCATACAAAATGTTTTCTGTGCATAGAGTTTTCTATAAGAAAAATAACTGAAATATACTATTTACATTGGCACTTTGTGAGTGTGACCCTCCCATTCGAGTGTTATGAAGAGCTCTTGATTGGTTCACCTTTACTCTCAGTCAGTGAACTCTAAGCTCCTTCAGAGTGGTTCTTCACTTCACTGTGGCCTCACTCAGGCCATTTGAGAGAGTTTTGAGGGACCGGCTTTAGGAAGTGTCAGGTTTTATTATGTAGCTAATACTTCCCAATATGTTTGCTGTTCAACAAGTCATTTCAACTGTTAATTTGTTCTGCCATGAAACAAAACAACAACAACATAAATTCAGTTGCCTTATAATTGGCCTTGTACAACATGAAAACAACTTTGACATTGGATAACTCATACTTAATGGAGTTCACTAAAAAAAACACCTTTCTTGTATGGAAAACAGAAGCTAGGACATTCTGCTTATGTTGTGTTTCATAGAAGTGTGGTCAGAATGATGACAAAACGTCATTTTTTTGAGTAAAATATCCAATTAACTAATGGTAACGGTAGTTGTGCAAGGCCAATTTTAAGGCCACTGAATTTTTGTTGAACAAAAGTTGGTTCGGTTTGTATAAGTTTTGCAGTTTAAAGGACTGGGGCAAGCTGCCCCATCTTTAACAGAAACTGTTCCTGTGAATCTGCAGCCATTTTTTTTATATTCCAAAATGTTCCATTAGATTCAGTCACACTGATGTCATTTCAATGAACTGAAAGCCACGGAAGAGACTAGTAACTGTTCTTAATGGCAAGGGTTTTGTCAGAGGAATGTCATACACCTTTTTCATGATTGAAAAAAGGAGGTCAGGAAGCTCCTAAAATCAGGAACCAGGGGTCAATAAAATGGTCAGTGAAAGCCTGATGCTTGCTTTAGTTGAAAAGGCAGAGAAGACTTTCAGTCTGTATTGTTTTACAAGAGAATTCAGAGGATGCTGATGATTTGTTTGGCTGTTTGAGGCAGCTCATCTCTTTGTCTGTCTTCCTGCCCTTCATTGAATAGTAACTGACCAGCTGCAGAAGTCAAGCCCACCCACCAACCCCTTTTCCCCAATCATAGGGTGAAGAGATTTTCTGCTATACTAACAGAATCATCATGATGCCCAGATCACATGAGAAGCAGGTGCAGAGAAGGGTTGTCTGTCTGTCTGTCTGTGTGTGTGTGTGTGTGTGTGTGTGTGGTGTGAGGAACAGGTGCAGAGGAACTCGTTGGGGGGAGCTGTGCTTTCACAGTAGCCTACTGATTTGATGTCTGTATGAAAAAGGTTGAAGGTTACCTATTTTATAAAAGCTGAATTTCTCCAAGCTTAAATACGGTTTTGCTTGTGTGAAAATTATTAGGTCTAATTTTTCCATGAAAATTGGAATGCAAAACTAGCTCAAATGAAATTGGTGGAAATATGTGTGAGTATTCAATAGACCATAATTTCTTCTCCCATTACGGACTGAAGTAGGCTTTTTTCCAATCTCTGCAGTGCTTGGAAAAATAAGCAACTTACAGTCATTGCTTTAAACAGACTTGGAGATTTCATTGCAGTGGTTGACATTGAAAATCAAATTCGAAATTAAAACATTTTACTTTCAAGTAATGACATAACCAATGTTAATCAAAATATTAGGCCTGTTAATGTCACTGAACTTTGTGTTGTATGGTGAATTACTGCACTAATTGCTCTCATCATAATGTGATTATGTATTTCCTAAGATTAATGATTCTGAAATGACTAGTAAGATATTGAATATTATTACTTGATACTTGTAGATATAGAAATGTTCAGATTGTTGTTGAATGAAAGGATTGAGTAAAAATTTATGATAAAAAAGATTATAAATTCGTGAGGAAAATACAGGACAGGCTGTAGTATATTTGGAGGTCTTAACATTCAACCTAGCAAGAATCAGTGCTATTAAATAAGATCATGGTAATTTTGTTCATGTGCACATCCAAGGTCACAGAGCGTGTTAGAATCACAGCTGAGGCAAATATCTGAGTCTCTCCAGCATATGGTGCAGAAAATGTAAGAACCATTACTGACCTTGTTGCATCAACATGAAAGGAATCACAATACATTAATTTGGTTACTTTTTAATCACCTATGAAAAGAGATTGGGAAATTTTTCAAATTTTATTTTATTAAGTCATCTCATTAATGCTTTGAGTGACCTCTGCCAAAATAGCAGTGCTTTTCTATAAAAACTGCAAGAATCTGTTCAATCAGCCAGTCACTTTAATTCCCATTGTGGATTTAAATGGAACATTCACCATGGCTTTGCTTCCAAACCCTACGGTTTTTCAGAATAACACTGAATGGGAACACAATCTTGCACAGCTGTGTCCTGGCCTGTCAGTGTATGCGCATGTGTTGGTGGGTTGGTGCATGTCTTTATAAAGGGTCTCATTTAGTTGATTCAACCGTAAAGAAGACTCATTTTACATTTTTTAATGGAAACAATTGTAAACAACCATAAAAACAAAAAATAGCACCTCATGTAAGTATACATCTTTGGCACAAGTGTAGGCCATCCTTGAAAATATGGTCAATAACGCAACAGACGTTCAAATAAAATAAATCACATCAGCTATCTCATAGCCCATTTTCTTCACTTATGTATTCTTTAAAGAGAAATATATCTAAAAATAATAAAATGTGACCCTGGACCACAAAACCAGTCATAAGGGTACATTTCTTGAAATTTAGATTTATACATCATCTGAAAGCCGAATAAATAAGCTTTCCATTTATGTATGGTTTGTTATGATAGGACAATATTTGGCCGAGATACACCTATTTGAAAATCTGGAATCTGAGGGTGCAAAAAAAATCCAAATATTGAGAAAATCGTCTTTTCAAATTCTTGTCCAAATGAAGTTCTTAGCAATGCATATCACTAATCAAAAATTAAGTTTTTATATATTTACAGTAGGAAATTTACAAAATATCTTCATGGAACATGATCTTTACTTAAAATCCCAATGATAAAATTCGAAAATTCTGACCCATACAATGTATTTTTGGCTATTGCTACAACTATACCCCAGCGACTTAAGACTGGTTTTGTGGTCCAGGGTCACAAATATATATTTGTTCAGTGATGAGAAGGATTAGGGTGTTATCTTTGTGTCTTAGTTCAGGAGTTTAAACATCACGTTATCATCACATAGCAGTCACACATTCCCTCATATCTAAATAAAGGAACAAAATAAAAGCTCTGAATATAGGGGATGTGAAGCCACAGATTAGGACCTTGAGAGAAAAAGTACCTCTGTTGAACCTGAACTAGCAATACAACCATGAAACAAAGACTTTGTACTTACAGTACAGATATATATATATGAAGGTTAGTGAGGGGGGAAAAGTCAGCTTTTAAAAAACAAACACCAGTGGAATGGCAGGGACAAATCTAATTGCTGAAAAGAATTGATTGCAAAGTAAAAGCCAGATTCCAGAAATCAATAGTGCTGTATGATACATAAAGAAAAGAGAGCATGAAATGGAGTGGCAGGAATTTTCCACTCAGAGACACATTTTGACAAGGACTCAATTCAAATGCAACCAAAAGAATCCAGTGACGTGGTCCAATTCAAGGACAGCGTACATTTATCATATTTGTTGCTGATTGAAACAAAGCAACAACATTAATTTGTAATCCAAATGAAAATGTATCAAATGACATGAGATTTATTTTAGGTAATAATGCAGGGATTTATTTTGCAAAAATTATTGGCTTGCCTTTTCCTCACCTATTACATAACTAAACACGCATGCATACATACATACAGACATACATACATGAATGAATGTGGCCATAATAAATTTAATTTTGGGTTGAAATTATTATCTAAATGCTTTTGCTAAGTAAAAATAGTCTTACAGTGTATTTATATTTTTAAGTAGAAAAGTGAGATGGCAGCAGTTGTGTTTGTTGTGGAGTAAGTAAGTGGACTGATACATAGTATTGCCATGACAATGATAAATATTAGAAAATATCAGACTGCTTTGTGCCGCAATTGACAAATCACAATCAAGTATTCTAGAGAGCAGAGTAAAAATAAATAAAAAAATTAACATTTGTGTAACAATCGCTAGCAGATATTATTTATTTTTCTAAATCATGAATTCAGAACCCACTTGGAATCATTAAAACATTGATTTGAGTGTGCTTAACTACGCACTTTGAGTGGATGAAGGAAGTTTACAAACATTATACTAAGAAATGTAGGCCTATAACTTTTGCATAAATTGAGGAGCATCAACGGTCTGAACTCAATAAATCAAACTAGGGCTCTCTGCACTTTTTGCAGCGAGTTTGTATTTTTTAACTAAAGAATTTGTTCCATTTCAACTTCACATAAAGTCTCTGTGAAAGTCATCTTCAGTCAGACAGTTCTTCTGCAGAAGAGAGCTGCAAGAATTCAGTGAGTACCTAACTCATTGTGTTACAAAACATTACAATTACTTTGAAAATATCAACGCCACTATTCTTTATTTGTGCAGATTTTTATTATTATCTTTATTCTTAAGATATGCAAAAAAAAAAAAAACTTTTTGTTAGTTACAAGGGGTTAGCTTGTACAAACATGAGTAGCGATGTCAGGTTTGGGAGTGAGGATTAGGCGAGAACTCAAATGCAGAAATTCTACTGGGCTTTATTAATTGATAAAATAAAACGAGAACAAACAAAACAACGCCATGGGAAAACCCGGCAATAAATGCAGACACAAAGGGACCATAAAGACAATGAACTGGCACAGGACAGGAAACACTGGGAGAATAAATAGGGAAGCAAACAAGGAGGGTAAGAGGGAGGACAGGTCGAGCATCTGAAGCAATAATCAGGTCACAAAATGGGTGGGGTTCGACAATAGACATGGGAGCACATGGCACATAGAAGCAATAGAAACAAAACAAAGCCACGTGCTCACACAAAACAAAAGAATATGCGACCAATGAGAACGCATTATCACAAGACAATACAACAGCATGTGGCCAATGAAAACTCATAAGCCACATGCTACACCAAATATGACAACACAACAACCAACGAAGACACAAGACAAGAGCTCACAGTGAGGAAATGAACACTCAACAAGTGCACTCACAACAAAGGCAACACATAGACAAGAGAGTGGATGGCCAGAACAAATTCGAACTGCACACTCACATAAAGACAAGATACACGAGCATCAGTGTTCTGTCACATAACCAAGAATAAACTAGAACAAAGTGACAGAACTTTGACACTACCCCCAACTAAATGGACGCCCCCTGGTGTCCCCAACGAGGGACACCGAACACAAGACCAACATGACAACACAAGACAGGGGTCAGACAACAGAAACAAGAAGTGAAGGGAGGGAAACACAGGCAGTGCTGGAGGAACAGCCCAGGAAGTCATAGGACAGTTCAGGACCAATGCAGATGACCAAGGAGGGACAGAAGCATTGAGCCAGGGGGGATCCGGCAAATCGGAAATCCTGGCAGATAACCAGGGCGGAGCCGGAGGGACAGACCAGGAAGGCTCAGGCGTGTCTGGAGTCCTGGCTGAGGGTCAGGGTGGAGCCAGAGGGACGGACCAGGAAGGCTCAGGTGTGTCTGGAGTCCCAGCTGAAGGCCAGGGCGGAGCCGGAGGGACAAAACAGGATAGCCCTAACGTGTCTGGAGTCCCGGCTGAAGGCCAGGGTGGAGCCGGAGGAACAGACCAGACAGGTCCTGGTGGAGCAGGAATGGAGTGCCAGGAAGGAACTGAACGGTCTGGATCTGGGGCGGATACTGGAACAGACTTGAGGGGCTCTAGGGCCGGAGCGGACTCTGAAGTGGGCTCCTGGCCTGGAGCGGACTTTGAATTGGACTCTGAAGGCTCCCGGACCGGAGCAGATACTGCTGGAAATGCTGCAATGGGGTATTCTATTTATTATTTTAGGATTTTTTTGTTTGCCCCAGTGAAGCATTTCTATTAATATAACTAATTAGTAGTCAAACTCATTCTCATATCAGCAGAATAGTGTGGTACAGAAAGTCTATTGTCCATAGAAAAGGTTCTGAATGAATTATGTTACTGATACCTAATGGTCAAGCGCAATAGCAAAAGTAATAGGTCAATTATTAAATTGCAGACAGACTTTGAAAAGCTAGTATGGCTTGTACACTTTATTGCCAAAAGTATTGGGACACCCCCTTCTAATGAACAGGTTTGACTACTTTAGTAATTTCCATAAGTACAAATCTTAATGTTTAAGCATATTATGATATTCTAGGGAATTGTGTGCTTCTAATTTTATACCAATAGTTTGGACAAGACCCTTTTCTATTCTAACATGGCAATGGCTCTGTGTATAAGGCAAGGTTCAGAAAGAAATTATTGATTGAGTCAGTGTGGAAGAACTTGACTGATCTGCAGAAAGCAAAGTCCTAATCACAGGCTGAACATCTTTGGTGTGACTTTAAATGCAGACCTTGCACCAAAAACGCCAATGACTTGTACATATGCGTACAATCATTTTAAACACTTCCAAAACTGGAAATACAATTTTTAAATACATGAATTATGTTTCCATCTTTGTTGCCACAGTTTTGGAAGTGCCTTTTTCTGTTCTAAAGAAGGGGGTCCCAATACTTTTGTCCATATGTGTGTACAAGTCACAGGTGTTTGGTGATTAGTTTTTGGCTCAAGGTCTGCATTTAAAGTCACACCAGAGGTGTTCAACTGGGATTTGGACTTGGCTTTATGCAAACCAGTCGAGTTTCTTCCACACTGACTGAATCAAATCTTTTCTTTTTGAACCCTGCCTTATACACAGAGGCATTGTCGTGTTAGAATAGAAAAGGGTCCTGTTCAAACTATTGGTATAAAATGAGAAGCACACAATTCCCTAGAATATCATTATATGCTTAAACATTAAGATTTGTACTCGTGGAAATTACTAAAGTAGTCACACATGTTCATTAGAGGGGGGGTTGGTGGGGTCCCAATTCTTTGGCAATATAGTGTATGTTTGGTGCGTACAATATTTTTGCACAATAATTGTGCACGTATAGTGTACAAGTTTCAAAGTTTCAGTTTCAGACTGTGCACTGGAACCAATCAGTATTGAGTTCATGCCTGAGTGGTGGAAAGCAGGAGCAGGAAACACACCAGAGCAATTCTTAATGCAGCATGCTGTAACACTGGGGGTCAATAATTTACCCTCTGCAGAAGAGGAGCATTAACAAATCATTTGCACCTTTTATAATTAACTTGTCAACCCTCCCGTTTTTCTCGGGATTCTCCCTTATTTTACCATTCTATCCCGTTATCATCCTGTTTAAATATTTTCCCGTATTTCTCCCGTATTTTTAATCTTTCTATTAAAAAAATCCCACTGGGCGTATTTTATGTGTTTGCTACATTCGCTTCCGGTAAAACTCCCCTAATTTGTATATGGGCCAAACCTCATTATATGAATAATCACGACAACAAATTCCAAGGTTGTCCAGTTGCCAAATCTTGTATGAAACGCATCTTTCTCACACGATCGATGCATACAAATTTCAAACCATTTGTCCCCTCAACTTGGCAACCTACAGCCCAGTGATGCTATTGATATCTGCGCAGGGAGTACCGCGGGAAGGAAACAATGATCACTGGTAGAAATGGGAGGAGAAGACTCAGGTGGTGCTCCAGTGAAAAAAACTCAAATATACATGTAAATTGAGATATAGCCTACACTTCCAAAGGCTATGGTTTAATTGATTAAATATGAGTGCTGCAAGTTTCAAAGTCAGGTGCAGCGCTGCTTTATTTACTGCGGTTATGGGGGAAATGGCTATATTCCTGGTGAAAAGCGCCACCTGCTGGCAGAGAATGAATTAGCATTTTTTCACATAATGCCCCCCCCCCCCCCCCCTTCGGCTCTTTGGTTTATACCAAATCCAAAAATAACCCTTATTTTACGCAGAAAACACGCAGTGCAATGTGAACTGGTGTATCGCAGAAGATATGAATTAATAGAACTCTAAAGATATATACCAACTAAGATATTTTATCCCTCTAATTGATATAATTTATTGATAATAATTGTTTAAACTAATATAATAATTGATAGATATCAATAAGAGAAAGTTGTTACTTTGACTCCGCCCACCATACCACACTATATTGGTTGCTCCTCTCCAGCTCGTCAGCATGCTCAATAAGGTGGCCTTTAACCCTTTCGTGACCTGTCAGTCACAGCCTGGCTCAAGCGGGCCCATGCAGGCAGAGCAGACAATGCCAGTCCAGCTCCAGATGGACCGCAGCTGTGGTTCAGTGGAGCGTGGACAAACTGCCCTCGTCAGCTGCCTGCATTGCAGCTCTGCCGCATGTTACGCAAGCCGCTCATTCTCGCTCTCTCTCTCTATATATCTCATGCGTGAGGAGGGCTCTTAATGGCACCCTGGTGACTCAGGGGAAACATAGAGCAAGCTCTTTTACCCAGCAAGCACTGTAGCAGACGCCTCCATTTTCATCAAATAGCCTATCGAGAGGATGGCGAGAGGCTTGAACGCACCTGAATTGTTTTTTCACCGACACAATGAGCAAAAGTCACATCCCTGTCAGGATTATTTCATCACATTCGTTCACAGGAAAACTAGAAAGAGACAACGAATTGAAGTCAAAGTGGAAACAATGTGCTTGACTTCATTCAGCCACGTGTAACATGGTCCATCATCCGGAACAATAGCTGTTGCTAGCCTACAGCCAAATATTAAATAGAGAAATCATGAGTGGAGGAAGCCGAAGTGGATGTAAACGATCAGAGAGAAGACTCTAAGAAATGCAGCTTATGTTTCTGCTAAGCAAAATGAGGTCAACTGACATTAAATATGAACTGGGCAATTTAAACAATATGGGTGAAGCTGCAGGCAGGGATGTGGCAGTTGCATAAAAATGCCTATAAAAGAAAAACATTAGCAGAAATAGAGATAGAGACAACAATACCCACCAGCAACAGTTTGACTGTCTTTGTCAAACTATTGAAGACATTCCATGTCGATATACATACAAGTTTTGTTCAGCAGAGCATGCTGCAAATCAACTGGTCACCACCATAAAAAAAGGTCATATTTGAGTGCAATCATAACATTTTCATTGTTGACCTTGAATCTGACATTGATAATGTTTGGCTTGGAGGCGGGTTGCCAGTTGACTGTCAATCAGTAGGCACACAAGCACATATACAGTACATAGGCAAAATACACTGTAAATGATGCGCACACACATAGGCATTCATCTCATTCTTCATTACAATGATATAATGTATCCCAAGACTGGAAGTAAACTGCAGGAGAGAGGGCTGACATCAGATCCCTGGGCCTCGGGGTGGAGCAGGCTAACTGCTGCACGGCTGCGTTAGTCACACTTAATGGCCTCAGTGAGATAAACAGAGCATGATGGCATGGGCTAAATAACACATGCAGCCCCAGCAAGGGCCAATGCTCTGCTGATACAGCTGGTTTTAAAGAGCGCGGTGCAGGGGAGTATCACCCCACCAAACTTTGACTTTTCCAAGCAGAAGTGCTGCCACGACACAAGGGTTTGTTGACGAGTAATTGAAAAGAAAATGTTCTTAGATTTCATCTGATGGAATGAAATGAATGATGAGATTCAAAGAAGTCAGTTAATCTCTGCAGAATTTAGAAACTGCTCTGAAGCTTCTTTGAGATGTAAAGAATCTTTATTTGTAAGTGCAGAGCAGTTGTTCTTAACCTTTTTGACTCCATGCCAAAACAATAGACAATATTAGAAGGTCCCCCACTTCATCTTGAGTGTCAGTAGGTTTTTTGTCTGGCAGTTGCAGCAGATTTGCGATCAAATTTCTAATTTGAGCGTGTATTACGTTGATTCTGGCACCCAACATCACAACAAGATTATATTTTAAGCTCCTTATGTAGCCGAATCTGCGCTGGTTTGAATGGGCCGCCTCCAGTTTCCCCTTTGTTTGAAAAGGGTATAACTGCAGCCTGGAGATCTCCAAATGGGGGCGGGAACTCCAAAACGGGGTGGGAGCTGCAAAATAGGGCGTGGCTTCCTCCTATTTACAGACAGGCACATGACACGCATGCACAATTTTTTCCCCAATCCACTTCAGTGCAAACTCTGCCCCACAGCTGATTCTAAAAATTTTATTGGTTGTCAATTAAAGGTTGATTTCCTACACTATGCTACATAAAATGCTAACCCTTAAACCTACCTCACACCTGACCCTAACCTTAACCAGCAAAATTGACTGCACGGCGGGATTGGCGCTGCGTGGTAAAGAAAGTTGCAGTTCAGGAGATAAACAGTTAATAAGATTATGCGATATGAGATTGTTTTGTAACTCCCCAACCGGACCTCACCGGACAATGGCACCTTTTTAGTTACACCCAGCGTCACTACCCCCTCCTACCCTGCGAATTTCGAGCCCCGGGACGCCCCCGTTGCTTAGTACAAAGCGATAGAGTGAAATCTTTCCCTTGCGCTTGCTTGCCGGAGAGCTCGTGGGTGATTCCCATTTATATCATTAAGCAAAGGTTCAAACACCAGTCTGAACAACACTGGCCACGAGCTTTGGACTCTGCTCTCACAGAGAATATTTATTTACATAGCATATTTTATTTTAGATCAACTAGAAACAAAGTTTAATTTATAAAGTTTTATTTTGAAATGTAAGTCAATAACAATTGGCTGGAGCCAGAGCCAATGGTGAAAGTCTTTGCGCGAGGAGACCCCGCCCCATTTTGGAGGTTCTGCCCACTTTTGGAGTTCACGCCCCATTTTGGAGATCTCCGGTCTGCAGTTATATCTACTTGGTTTGTTCTGGTGCCTCCAGCTAGCGCTGTGACGTCTGCTGACCCTAGTTACCTGTGGTTGGCCTGGTCGTGCGTCACTCAGAAAACAACAGGCCAATCAGAAGAGAGGCTCATTAATATTAATTAGACAGGCCAAAATCGGTAAAAGTTAGGGTAATAGTGTGTAACAACTCAGATCAAAGGAAAACCGATCTCTGGCATTATTGAGCCAGTTTCTCTGTCCATAATGAATAAATGAATGAACGAACGAACGAATAAATAAATAAATAGGGGAGACCGGGTATGGTTGTAACATGGGGAGAGTTGTAACAACACCATTTCCACCTATCAGGGATAAGTCCAATGATAATTTCATTATTTACCCACTTCCACCCTGATCTTATATGAATGGTTGTCAAGGCTGTAAATAGGTACAGTGGGGCAAAAAAGTATTTAGTCAGCCACCAATTGTGCAAGTTCTCCCACTTAAAAAGATGAGAGAGGCCTATAATTTTCATCATAGGTATACCTTAACTATGAGAGACAAAATGAGAAAAAAAACATCCAGAAAATCACATTGTAGGATTTTTTAATAATTAATTGGTAAATTCCTCGGTAAAATAAGTATTTGGTCACCTACAAACAAGCAAGATTTCTGGCTCTCACAGACCTGTAACTTCTTCTTTAAGAGGCTCCTCTGTCCTCCACTCGTTACCTGTATTAATGGCATCTGTTTGAACTCGTTATCAGTATAAAAGACATCTGTCCACAACCTCAAACAGTCACACTCCAAACTCCACCATGGCCAAGACCAAAGAGATGTCAAAGGACATCAGAAACAAAATTGTAGACCTGCACCTGGCTGGGAAGATTGAATCTGCAATAGGTTAGCAGCTTGTTGTGAAGAAATCAACTGTGGGAGCAAATATTAGAAAATGGAAGACATACAAGACCACTGATAATCTCCCTCGATCTGGGGCTCCACGCAAGATCTCACCCCGTGGGGTCAAAATGATCACAAGAACTGTGAGCAAAAATCCCAGAACCACACGGGGGGACCTAGTGAATGACCTGCAGAGAGCTGGGACCAAAGTAACAAAGGCTACCATCAGTAACACACTGCGCGTCCAGGGACTCAAATCCTGCAGTGCCATATGTGTCCCCCTGCTTAAGCCAGTACATTTCCATGCCCGTCTGAAGTTTGCTAGAGAGCATTTTGGATGATCCAGAAGAGGATTGGGAGAATGTCATATGTTCAGATGAAACCAAAATATAACTTTTTGGTAAAACTCAACTTGTCGTGTTTGGAGGGGAAAGAATGCTGAGTTGCATCCAAAGAACACCATACCTACTGTGAAGCATGGGGGTGGAAACATCATGCTTTGGGGCTGTTTTTCTGCAAAGGGACCAGGACGACTGATCCGTGTAAACGAAAGAATGAATGGGGCCATGATCGTGAGATTTTGAGTGAAAACCTCCTTCCATCCGCAAGGGCACTGAAGATGAAACGTGGCTGGGTCTTTAAGCATGACAATGATCCCAAACACACCACACGGGCAACGAAGGAGTGGCTTCGTAAAAAGCATTTCAAGGTCCTGGAGTGGCCAAGCCAGTCTCCAGATCTCAACCCCATAAAAAAATCTTTGGAGGGAGTTGAAAATCCGAGATCGTACTGCTCTAGAGGAGACTGCATGGAAGAATGGCCAAAATACCGCAACATGGTTAAAACCTTGTTAAGCTTACATAAAACGTTGACCTCTGTCATGCCACAAAGGGTAGATAACAAGTATTGGATAAATTTTTGTTTATTTTCCACCATAATTTGAAAATTAATTCTTTAAAAATCCTACAATTGATTTTCTGGATTTTTTTTCTCATTTTGTCTCTCATAGTTGAGGATACCTATGATGAAAATTACAGGCCTTTCTCATCTTTTCAAGTGGGAGAACTTCCACAATTGGTGGCTGACTAAATACTTCTTTTTTTTCCCCACTGTATATGCAGATTTTATAAAGAAAAAACTGAAAAACTTTTTACCAAAACTATATTTTACAATTTAAAAACTTAAATTGTTGCAAATAAAATCATATAACTTACATTAGAATAAGTTGTAGATTCTCAGGCTAAATGTGATGCATTTTTAAACTGCTAATTTCAAAACATAATGAAAATACAGCTAACTAAACATTGGATGACAGGGGTGGGGTAAGTTGTAACACATTTTAGCATTCCCTTACATAGAACTGAGAGCTTTCATGTTGTCTATATGGAGCTTTTTTGGCAGCTCAAAGCCAAAGGAAGTGTGGATAAATGTGCCCTATGCAGTTTCTGGATCCACCGAGTCTGCACTCTAGGGTTAAAAACATTGGTTTGTCACCATTGTGACTCTGATTGAGAAAATTCATACATAGTCACAATCTCACACACAAATTTACACAGTTTTTTGTTACATCTACATATTCTTTACCTCGGTACACTGGAGTTGAATGTTCAGTAAGCATAAATACCGTTAAGAAGGTTTGTTCTACTAGTCTAATATACACACATACACGCACACACTCCCGCATCAAACAGAAAGTGGATTTGAGCTGTGTTCATTCGTAGAAAGTGTGACATTGTTTTCTATAGTTCTTTTAGATTGTTTCAATAAACCTGTTTTTGAAGCAAAAGGTGGCTGCTGTTTTTGCTTCTTTTGTCTGACTGTTACAACTCTCACCAGTATGTGTTACAACCTACCCAGAGAGTAGATTGTAACAAAGGCACTCCATGTATTTGACATCAACTTATAAGGGCTGTGATATACTTGCAGAGGTTTGAATTGGTGCCTTTTGTAGTGAACAAATGTGGGTACTTTGTATAAAAGTTTGAGCACTCTAGCTCAAAAATTCAGCGAGTTACAGATGTTGAAACAAAAAGTATTACATACCCGGTGGTCTCCCCTACATTTAAAATATTGATAAAATAAAAATAGAATTTACAAATAATATGAAAATAACTGTCTGATGAGAAATAACAAAATAAAAGCCTTTCATAAAAAATACCAATTTTGAAAAGCTCCCTGTTTCCACAGACCACTTTCACTTCAGAGTGACAGTACACCTGCTCAGAGAGTCACCCACACAATGTCAGGACTATCTGATGTATAATTCCAAAATAAAAGTCATTTAAAAGCTCATAGGCTATTTAAGCTGCTTTGTCTGTCAATTTGGATTGGTTTAAAGGTGACATGTTATGCCACTTTTTACAATATGTAATATAAGTCTCTGGTGTCCTCAGAATGTGCCTGTGAAGTTTCAGCTCAAGATACTCCACAGATCATTTATTATATAATTTTGAAAATGCCTATTTTGAGTGGAAGCAGAAACACACTGGTTTTCGGGCCTGTGTCTTTAAATGCAAATTAGCTGAAGCATCCGAAGCACAAGGACAAAAAGCTGCTGTCACAGCATGTGAGTACTAAACTACGTTCTCATATTTCACACACAAGTTTACGTTAAAAACACACGTGAGTTACAAAAACAGTCGGTTATGTCTGTGAAGGTAAACAGCTGGGAAATAAATCGCTTGTTTATTTTAGATCTGTGTGGCAGCAGCAATACACAGTAAATAAATCAATAAATCCACTACTCTCCTGTCTCCACTAAGACTAGGACCCTACATAGTGTTCTGTGCTCGTCTGTGCAGTCAAAGGCAGAACAGTTAGCATGATTTGCTCAAACTTTCGCCATGGCATTAGAGCTGGTAAACCGTTGTCGCTTGTGAAATCAAAATGATGTGTGTAAATTTACAGATTAAGGGGCGGTAATATTACAATGAAATCCCTTTGCCACGTCACCAAGGGAGTGAAATCAGACGCGTTTGTTTTCTCAGACGCTTGCAGAAAAGGCTTCCCAAAACAAAGTTACTGGGTTAAAGGGGGCATAACACACACAGTTTCACCCAATCATGTTAATCTTGAGTACCTATAGATTAGTACTGCATCCTTCATATCTCCAAAGTCTTTAGTTTTATCATATTTATAAAAAAAAGATACAGCTTTACAAAAAACAGACTTCACTTACCGTCTGCAGTTCTGAATCATGACTGGGATCTTTTATAGCTGGACCGCTCCATCTTTCAGTATCAAACGATGTGCAAAAATACAGCGTCGAACTGGGCCTTGTTTATAAAAAGTTCATCAACAAACACACTTGTGAAACTCCGTTGCCTCTGTCACTAAAAACAAACTGCATCCACTGTTTACGTAGTCTCAGCCTCAGACGTCACGCCCACGGACCGTTAGCTGAACGTCTGATGCATACGGCACATAAAATTGGAAACACTTCAGGAGTTTCGAAGTCATCATCGGATTGGTTGAATTATACAGGATTTCCGGGAGATGTGTGTCGCGTTCTTTAATGTTCCACCTGGAAACAAAGATGCCGTGATGCCAAACCCCCTCACGTTAGAAGAAAGCCGTTGTGTTTACAACTGTAACAGAGCGTTTATCAGGATCAACTAAATGCTGGATTTCCAAAAGTATGTGAAATATAAAAATTTGCGGCATAGAATCTTTAAAATACATCCGAGAGTTTTACACACCGGTCTGTTATTGTGGCGACATTTCCAAGCCCTGAAACGTGACGCTGAAACTAAACGAACTGTGATTGGTTGTTTTGACATGTCAGTCAAATGGCCTCATGGGCGGGCTTTGGCCAATGAAAGCTGCCATGGATTCCAGACCTTCAGTCGTCAGTCTGAATGTCTGGCTAAACGAGACTGTTTACATAACGCTGGGTTCTTTGGGAAGCTGAACAAAGTTATCTTTCCCTTACAACCAAAAACACACTTCTTTGGAGACATTCTTCCTGAGCAAGTCTCGTGCAGCGCTGACGCCAGATGAAGGATGAAGCGTGTTGATGGGCGAGATCTCGCTCTTGCTCCAGGTGCGTTTTTCCGGGAGAAATGCCCATATATGGAGTTAGATTTGTGGCACAGAAATCCCAGAAGTAAGATTTGTGGCACAGAATTACTCATACTCGTCATACGTCCAAATTGTTTTTTGAAACTTTGTCTCTGTGTAAACAAATCTGAATGCATGAAACAGCATTGTACCCCCCCCCACACACAAACACTCTTTAATATTTGTCACTATTAATAAATAAAAAAAGTAGCTAATAAACTAGAGAATATTAAACAGTTAGCATGTTTAGTGATGATTCACAATCATTCTGTTTACACTGAAAATGACATTTACGAGATTCACTAACAAAAATGTATATAGATTGAAATGTCTAAAGAGTTGCTGACATTTAATACGGAGTTGTAAAAAACGTGCTCATTAAAGCTGGGAAAAATCTGAGATTAAAATGGTTGAATGTAGTTATACAGTGGCTATACAGACATTTAAAAGGGTAAACCAACCAATATGGTACAATTAATCTAAACTATTGCACTGAAAATAAAAATCTTACTAAACACTCTGCTGGAGAGTGTGTGTAACGGGGCTGACAGACATGACATGTATCCATCTGCAGGCTTATTTAGCTAGCGTAGGTCACCGATCAGCAGACAGAATCACAGGGGCGAGACAAGAGGGTTATCTAAATCCAAGAAAACAGGCAAAGATCAGAAACCGCAAAAACAGGCAAGGCAAAACAAGGAAAACACGGAGACTCGGAAAGGGGTACAGGCTAAACAATACTCAGCAGAGAAAGGTGGTTGGAGTGGGTGTTATATAGTGAATGAGGTAATTAGAAACAGCTGTGTGCAATGAGTGCAATCAGGGCAGTGTGCAAATTGTGCAAAGAATGATGGGATAGGTAGTCCTGGGTGCTATGCAACAGTTGTGTAGTGCGAGAGTCAATGAAATTAGAAAGGGTGACCTCTGATGGCTAGCAAACGGAAGTTCATGGACCGACTTCGTGACATAGCCCCCCCCCCGCCCAAGTAGCGGCTCCAGACGCTCCAAACACTAACCGCTCCATGTGGGTGGTGGTAGCGGAGGCGGAACATGGGGAAGGGAAGGAGGTCCAGTTCCAAGGCTAGAGAGGACCAGGACTGAGGCAGACCGGCGGCGCTGAGGACCCCACAGCATCGCAGACGGGACCTCGAAGATCCCACGGCTGAGCAGAGTACCACTAGAGCCAGACAGTAGACCACCACGGCTGGGCAGAGGACCACCACGGCGGAGCAGAGGGAACAGAGAACCCCCTTGGTGAACCACACCGATCACCGATCAGGAGACCATGGCGGAGACTGTAACAACGAGAGAGCATAGACAGACAACACAGACAGAACATTGTGGTTGATAGACAAGACTGAGCGTTCAGGTGCAGCCTCCCTGGCTGGGTCGGGACAGACAAAGAGTTCCCAAACGACCTCCATAACCGGTGACGGACAGAGAGTTCACAGACGACCTCCTTGGCCGGAACAGAACATGCAGATCGTTCATGACGCCTCTTGGCCTGACAAGACAGACAGAAGAGTTTCATAGACGGGCTCCTTGGCCGGAACAGAACAGACAGAAAGTTCATAGACGGCCTCCTTGCCGGAACAGGACGAGCAGAGAGTTCAAAGACGGCCTCCTTGGCAGACAGGACTCAGGGATTCATAGCCGGCCTCCTTGCCGGTAACAGACGAGCATGGAGTCATAGACGTCCCTCCTATGCCGAACAGGACGAGCAGAAGTTCATTAGGCTGCTCCTTGGCCGGGACAGAACGACCGACGTTCATGACTTCCTCCTTGGCCGGAACAGCACGACAGAGATTCATTGATGGCCTCCGGGCCGAACAGTACAGCAAGAGTGTTCATAGACTTCCTCCTTGGCCGGAACATGCGCTCATAGAGTTCATGACGGCCCTCCTTGCCGGAACAAGAACGACAGAGAGTTCGTGACGGCCTCCTTGGCCGAACAGGATGAGCATAGTGTTCATAGACGCCTCCTTGGCCAACAGACGACAGAGTTCACAGTTAGGTACTACAGACACCTCTGGAGGTTCTGCAGCGGATTCCGCCACCTCTGGAGGTTCTACAGTAGTGCCCTCCAGATACAGGGAGAGTTCGGCAAAGGTTCCATCAACCTTGACATGACAGGTTGAAAGTGCGTTTCTGGGCGCCACCACCACGCAAGGAGCTGAAGCGAGCACCGCCGCTTCGGGAGGTTCTGCAGCATGCGCCGCCACTTCTGGAGAAACT
This sequence comes from Sinocyclocheilus anophthalmus, assembly GCA_018155175.1. Classification (NCBI taxonomy): domain Eukaryota; kingdom Metazoa; phylum Chordata; class Actinopteri; order Cypriniformes; family Cyprinidae; genus Sinocyclocheilus; species Sinocyclocheilus anophthalmus. The sequence goes on along the minus strand of JADLZN010002415.1, from coordinate 127,293 downwards.
GCAGTGGGCACCATCGTTTCGGGGAACACAGCAGCGAGCACCACCTCCTCAGGAGAGACTGTAGCTTCAGCCACCGCCTCTGCAGACCTGATAGTGGGTGCTGCCGCCTCTGGGAGTTCTGTGGAGGTGTATGCAGCCGAAACGCAACAAAAGGTGATCCCCATCAGGGGAAACACTTCAGACAGGGGAATTAGTTCATGAACAGAAGGGTTAGTGTGAGTGGGTTTGGGGATACCAGCAGACACCAGCGGTGCATCCCTCACACTGGATACCAGACTGGGATACCGAAGGACAGACTTTGATAATCTGGGTGCAACAGACAGGAAGTGACATGACTCTGGATGATCAGCTGTGACTTGACCGGACTCCGATGATCAGCTGTGACGTGAAGTGACTCTGGATGATCAGCTGTGATGTGAAGTGACTCTGGATGATTAGTTGTGATGTGACGTGACTCTGGATGATCAGGTGTGACGTGACGGGACTCCGGATGATTAGCTGTGACGTGACGGGACTCCGGATTATCAGCTGTGACGTGACGGGACTCCGAATGATCAGCTGTGACGTGACAGGACTCCGGATGATCAGCTGTGACGTGACGGTACTTCCGGATTATCACTGTTTACGTGACGTGACTCTGGAAGATTAGCTGTGGCTTGACTGAACTCAGGAAGAACAGCTGTGACTAGACTCGACTCGGGAAGATTAGCTGTGACTAGACTTGACTCATGAAGATCTGTTGTGACTTGACTAGACTCATGACGATCAACTGTGACTTGACTTGACTCATGACGATCAGCTGTGATTTGACTAGACTCATGAATATCAGTTGTGACTTTACTAGACTCATGAATATCAGCCGTGACTAAACTTGACTCAGGATAATGAACTGGAACCTGACCGGACTCATGACGATCAGCTGTGACTAGACTTGACTCATGATGATCAACTGCGACTTGACTTGACTCATGTAGATTAGTTGTGACTTGACTTGACTCATGAATATCAGCCGTGACTAAACTTGACTCAAGATAATGAACTGGAACCTGACCGGACTCAAGACGATCAGCTGTGACTTGACGGCACTCAAGATGGGCAGCTGTGACATGACGGGTGCCGTGGTGTCCGCCATCTTGCGATCAGGCTCCACTGTCGCCACCATTTTGTGAGCGTGCTCTGGTACAGCCATCATTTCAGTCACAGACATTGTGTCGCGTTCCTCCTCCGCGTCACCCATAGTAAACAAAGAGCCAACTGACAACAAAGCATAATCCATCAGGTCCCTTGAACTACAGTTAAATTCCTCTCCAGGTAACCAAGATTTCATGGGTTCATTGAGTCCAAAACGGAACAAGTCTTTAAAAAAAAAATTTCATCATACAGTGGAAAAACCCCCTTGGAATTTTAAATAGTACACGACTGGTGACATACCCGCAATAGAAAGTCGCTCCTTGCCGTAAATGTAGTAGCTGTGACTGGGTCCATACCTGGCCAATGTCCACGGGAAAAGCTGCTGGATCTTTGTGTGGCCGAGTATTCTGTTACGGGCTGACAAGACGTGAGACGTGTGGATCCATCTGCAGGCTTTATTTAAGAGACGTGATAAACAGGCAGGGTCAAAACAATGGCAAACACGTATATGGCGGGCAAAAAACAAGAATAGTCACAGGGCTAGCATAAGTCACCGATCAGCAGACAGAATCACAGGGGCAAGACAAGAGGGAGAAATCCAAGAAAACAGGCAAAGATCAGAAACCGCAAAAACAGGCAAGGCAAAACAAGGAAAACACGGAGACTCGGAAAGGGATACAGGCTAAACAATACTCATCAGAGAAATGTGGTTAGAGTGGGTGTAATATAGTGAATGAGTATTATAAACCGGCTGTTGTGCAATGGCAACAGGGCAGTGTCCAAATTGTTCAAAGAAATGATGGATATTATTCCGGGTGCTATGCAACAGTTTGTGTAGTGTGAGAGTCAATGTAATGGAAAGGGTGACATCTGGTGGTGAATAAACGGAAGTCCATGAACCGAATTCGTGACAGTGTGTTCCAAGTAACTGCCATTCCATACATCCAATGGCGAAGATAAGAGAATTCCGAATTCCATTTTCCCAAAATGCACTGCAGCTAATGAAGGACCTGTGGCCTGTATATAACAGCAACGGTGTAGAGTAAACATCAATTATAACGCATTAGCCTCTCTCGCCCACTCTCTTAAACAGCAGTTCAACTTGATGAGAGTGCTAGCCTTAACTAATCTAATTTGTTTCTCTCCCTCTCAATCCCAATGATTCAGGAAAAAGCAGTGATGTAATATCTTGATATTTTATTATTATTTCTCTATCTGTGCTTTATGTGAAATGTAAATTGGATATGCTTTTATTGATTTCACCCTGTCTCAATGTACAGGTTACCAGCCAACCACTCTTGTGAAATATTTCAATAGAAGGCATTGAGGTGATATTGTAGCAGTCTTCAAAAGTGTGCTTTTTAGGTTAAACAAGGCTGAACATATACAAGCGTATAAAATCCACCTATACTGAATCACACCGAGCCATGAAAGGAGGCCCATCTCATTTATGCAGGAAAGAAAACGAAAAAGTGAAGGAAAAGCGTGGTTTTGTCCTCAGTAGTACTCCAGAGGGAATCGTAAAATAAAACACTTTCACGTGTCAAGGAGAAAGTCAAATAAATTGGAGTAGTGACACAGAAAGAGATAAATATCGATTTAAAATGCAGGAGCAGAGGTGAAAAGATAAAGACAGGCCAAGGATGAGAAAAACTCTGACGCCCTCTAGCCACAGTAGATGATAGTGATTTCGGACAGTTCCTGATACATATGTGGGAGAAGAAATGGGATTTTATGCCTAATTTGTGGCTTAAATGCATGCTATAAGACATTTATAAATGGATAAATAAATACAATAAATATGACCGTTTCTTTATGGATTACAGTATAATTTATTCACTTTATTTTATTCTATCCATCTTATTTTGCAACACGGAAGTAAACTATTTTCTTTGAATGTGTGAGACTTCCTATTCATTAGTCACTATGTAAATAACTAGAAGTATAACAAAGTGCAGTAAATGGCTAAATTATTTTGTGCTACAAACCTCTTTATGATTACGATAATTAATTAAAACAATATGGTAACAAATACCAGTTTACAATATCAAGCAGCAAAACAGACTGTTTTTGTACATGTAAAAATATTTGGAAGCCATGACACCGGAAGTACATTCAAAATTCACCTGCTCTTCAGGTCAAAAATAAGGTGGATACAAATAATGTAAATGACATAAATACAAATAGATTTCTGTTTTGTTCATGGTAACTGAAAATCTGGTGATATGCTGTAATAAAATCTCAAGGCCTTTGAAAAGGGCTCAACTTTTAAAATCTCAACATTCTTCAACGCCACCAGATGTGTTTGTTTGCACCGTTCCATGCTCTCTCTCCGATCGCTCCAGGGGAGTGCCAAGTCAAGCTAACCACCCCTCACTAGGCCGCCATATGGCTGCCTAGGAGCTCAGAACTCCAGATAGCATGGTGTATCATGCATGAGCGATCGGTGAAGCTGCGAATGCTGTGATTAGACAGGCACGGCCAGGTCAGCTGATCCGCGTGGTTGAGACTCCTGATGATCTTATCCTCATTAGTGATACTGAAAACAAAGGGGTCCTCTGAGAACAGCACCACACATATATTAACCCAGGGGCCCCATTTACATACACTAGACAGCAAATTGGATATAATGGAAAGGTCAACAATTTCAGTTTAACTAACAGTTAAACAGTTACATTTTTGTTGCATGTCCAATTGGCTTTGTGCTGATGAAACATGACAGGAGATGCCAGGCAGAAGTGAAAGTAGGGAGACAATCATTTCATCAGGCCTTATAAAACTCATTGTTATTTAACTTTTCCAGTCAGGTTTTAATATTGTACATGATGTTACAAGAATAGTTGACATTGGGAAAACAATTTGTCTATTGACAAACTAAATATTACATTAATAACAAACACTTGAGCATCAAAAATAAAAAGGGAGATGTTGTAAAGCTGATTAAATACACAATTTATTACATTTTTTAAATTAATTTTCATTTTCATTCCAAATTTTATGGGGTTGAAGACTAATACAGCCTAAACTAAAAATGATCTCTGTGCTTTGTGACAAGAACAATATTTCAATTAAAAATCATTAATTATTCACCATAACAGAGCTTGATTGAGCTCGATGACTTCAGCACACACTACTGTTCAAAGGTTTGGGGTCAGTAAGTTTTAAAGTTATGTTAAAATTAAAGTTACGCTCACCAAGGCTGCATTTATTTTAATTAAAATACAGTAAAACAGTAATATTGTGATATATTTTTACAATTTAAAATAACTGTTTTCTATTTTAATATATTTGAACAAATATAATTTATTCCTCTGATGGCAAAGCTGTATTTTCAGCAGCAATAAGTCCAGTCATCTTTATTCTTTAATGAATAGAAAGCCTTTACTGTCACCTTTGATCAGTCTAATGCATTCTTGTTGAATTAAAAAAATTAAAAACTTACTGTTGTGTAAGTGTTATGAAATACTGATAAACACTTCTTTTGATGATATTGTACGTATCTGATTGCAGTATATGATGGCAGAAATATCAAAGCAGCTTAACAGTAAAACATTCATGCATTCCAGAAAAAAAGACTTTCCAGGAGACAGAAAATAAATAAATAAATACATACACACACAAATAGATCATGAATTTTTGATTCTACATAATTATAAGAGTCACCGTCATTAATTACACATAATAGTCATATGATAGACACCAAAAAGGCAGTCACAATATATTGACAATTCTCCAAATTAATCGGTTGGTTTGTCTTTAATACAGTGTATATACAGTATATATAGATATATTATAGTATTACAAGATATATAATATATTATATATAAATATATATGAAACTGTGTGTGCATGCAATGCTAAAATATCTGGGCCAGAATGAAACTATTTTGTTCACTAGACTGAGCGTGCGATTGCTGATACTTGACCCATTGTCAGCTTTAAATCAGTCTTCGCTGTTTTCTGTGTCTTTTCTGATGGATCCAAACAAAAATAGGCCCTATACAGACAGCCAAAGAGAGCCAGAGCATGGCAAACCAATCTTTTGTCTGCAATTCAACAGGCAATGCCAAATCCCTGATGATGTTAACGTGCACAACTGGAGGGAATTAATATCCCACACACAACTTTTCCTCTAACTATTTGTTTTTTTTTTTTGCAAATTATGTACACTTTCTTGTACAAGCTAATTCATAATAAATAACAATTTTACCTAAATTATTAACCTTTTTCATGAATATGTATTTTACAAATGTTTAGTAGAAATGTATATTATAATTTATATAATTAAAAATCATTTTAAGCAAAAGGTGTATACAGTATTGAGCATCAGACAGACATCTCCAGACACATTCAAAGCAAAGCTGTTTCTATTTTATGCTCTCTGTACCAGGGACACTTCCTTTGATCCTCAAAGTAAAAGGATCAGCAAACAGATGCAGGATGATTCCTATGATGCTCTGAACTGACCAGCACTCAATAAATCTGAAGAGGCAGTTACTGATCAATGTTAGTATAACTGACAAACAATAGGAAGAGTTCTGTTGAAGTAGAAACTGATGCTATACAACTTTTATTGATTTTATAGAATGTTTTATATGTTCTTGCATAGAGGATAAGTGAGACCAGTCATAATATAATATATAAATTCTATGAAATTGAAAATGTCAATTAATTTTTTTAGAAAAGAAAAATAAAAAGATCAAGATTTAAAAAAAAAAAAAGTCATTTGTATCTGACCTCTTGATAAGTTCCCATTATATGTAAAATCAACAAAAACATTATGTGCAAGGAGGGGGTTAACCTCACCAGAAACATCTCACAGTAAAGCATTCATACACAGGTTTATGAATACCATCCACTGATTCACACTGAGACCTTCATGGGAATGAATACATGTCTTGGTTTAAGAATTTTTACCCTAGCATTCACACAGTACACACACACAATCCTATTCAGAAGGTACAAAATAATATATAGGGACATCAGGAAGACTAAGACAGGCAGGGCTCTCATGATGTTGTGGCTATAGATTAATATCACCATGTTTAAATAAGAGGGTCAAAGTTGAAATGATTCAGCCCGGTCACAATGTGCTGCATTATTAACCATCAGATACTGCCAGAGGTTGCAGCATGAATAGGCAGGTCTAAGGGTAGTCGTTCATTTATTATTCCATCTCTGGTTATAAATCACTGCATAATTGGTCTCTGGAAGGTCAGACAACAAGAGCAAGGCCAGGAGTCCGTCTTTGCATTCTTTTCTCTCCCACTTTTGTCTTTATCTCAACACAAACAGTGCTGAATAGAGATCTTCTACTTTATTTATGAAAGATTACATTTAAAGGTTTTTAAATTATTAAGAGTTTTAAACATTTCTTATGTATCTTAAGGTGTTGGCTTTAGGTTTGAATAGTGAAGGTAATATAAAAAGAAATTTAAAAAAGGACTGCATTTGGCTAATTTTGTATAACCACCGTGTCTCAGTAATACAGTTTAGAGTGAATGGCATCTCGGGTTTGCAGGAAATTGTTACTGATGGTATGCAAGCTTCACAGTTTGTTTTAGGTCCCAAGCCTTATGTAACCACTTGCCAGAAATAATGCTTGACCTCATGTGGCAGGTGAGCATGATGCATTGAAGTGTTGTGAAGTGGTTGTAAAGAGATGTTATTATAGGCTTAGTATACAATGGAAGGAAAAATATATATATTTTTTGCTTTATAATATTAATAAATGTTTACCCCATAATGCCACCATGCTGATGCAAAAATCAATAGCCAAGCCAAGCAATCAATAAGCAATCATTATGGCAGTGTACTTTCTAAATACTTTAAATAATCTTAATAACAGTTTAATCCCAGTTATACATAATCAGTCACTGAGTTATACAAGAAATCACCGTGAAGACTCACTGATCTTGACCTTTTCAGCAAATAGTGAGTCATGACTCATAGCAAACTGAGGCATCCTCAATGTTGGTTATTATTGCACAGCTGATTGGAAGAGAATACGTGGTAGGAATATACACACTGCCATTCAAAAATGTATTGGTGGTCTGTAAGTATATGTTTTATAATGTTAAAACATGTTTGAATGTTTTTCAAAATAAGTCTCTTATGGTCATCAAGGTTGCAATTATTTTACCAAAAATACAATAAAAAAAGGTAATATTGTGAAATATTATTACAATTTAAAATAACTAATTTCTATTTTAAAATATTAAAAGCCAAATTTTCAGCAGCCATTACTTCAGTGTCACATGATCCTTTAGAAGTGATATTAATATGCTGATTTGGTCACATTTATTATTGTTATCCCTGTTTAAAAAAAAGTTGTGCTGTTTAATATATTAGTGGAAAACGATACATTTTTACAGGATTCTTTGATGAACAGAAAGTTCAAAAGAACAGCATTTGTTTGAAATAGAAGTTTTCAATAAATCAGAGAGAAGTATGGAGAGGCAATGGGACAGAAAGAGAAAGAAAAACAGAAAGAGTAGGCCTATGTCTATTATAAGAGGAAAAAGCCATCACATAATAAACATGGTGGAGTTACAGGCCACACACAAAAGAAGGCCTGTGAGTCACTCAAACAGTTCTCCAGCAGAGAAATTTCTGAGGCAAAGCAGTTTATTCATGAACTGCATCAGTCAGACACTACAAACATTATTTCAGCATTTATACTCAAACACATTTAACAAACCTATAATAAGTAAGCTGGAGAGATACTGACATGCTAAAGAGTGATGATATTGCAGGAAGCCTATTAAACATCCTCCATGACTCATACTCTCTGCCAAAAATAAAGCATGTTTTTCACTCAGATTTTGTTGGTATTTAAAAAAAAATGTCCGTAATTTTAATGGTAAAAGACAAAAAAAAAAGACATTAAAAAACTGTTAACTGGTTAATGCTACACTGTAAAAAGTGACCGTGAATTTAACGGTAAAAGACTGTAAAAATGCTACAGTAAAAGCCTGTTAAATGGTTAACGGTAAATGCCCCTACTATATATGGTGAAAAACTGTATTGACATTACATGTATTGGACATCAATTTTACATCAATTTTTAGTTTTTGGAAGTGAAAAATACAGTATAATTTACAGTGAATAACCGTAAATTGACATTCCCAGAATTCCCTGCGTTACATTTAAAATGTAATGTTTTTTTGGTTGAAATAACTATGTTTCTTCTTAGTTTTTTCTTATCAGTTTTCAATAGATTGGTATATTAACATTATATCAGTTAATGAAATTACGGTGTTTAACTTTAAATTTAAGTTAAAACCGTAAAACCTAAAACGTTGCTACTGTATTTTTTACGGTAAAATTCTGGCAACCACAGCTGCCGGTTTTTTACCGTAAATTTTACAGAATTTTTTTACAGTGTATATCTTCCTCTTCAGTATATTATGCAGTAAAAAACTGTAATAGATGTATTGAGACATTTAACGTAATATTAAACCATAACTGACATTCCCAGAATTCCCTGTGACAGCTCACATTTTATGTTTTTTTTAATCAGTTATGTACATTCGTGTTTCACGTTAAATCTTTCATTAAAATAAATGTTTATTGCCGTATTTTAGGGTCATGTGTGTTACCACAATGGTGTTTTGTCTTGACACTTGACACTGTCCACCTTTTCTTAGTATTTAGCTCAGCTTGTGGAAAAGCTACTTGTGATGAACTTTGATTCATCATGTGGCTTTATTTTTACCCACCTGTGTTGTTAAGGTGGCTGTTAGTATATTATAAATGTAATTTGGTATATTAATACCGTTTCAGTTAATTTTTTTATTGTAAATTTAAAGTTCAATATATTAAAAATATATTGCTACCACATTCTTTATGGTAAAATTATGGCAACTACAGTTGCCAAAAAAAAAATCTAATTTAACAGATTAAAAAAAAAATCTGTTTACCATTCATTTTAAATTTAACTGGAGAAGAAAAAAAAAACCTCACAAAATCAGGGTTTTCGTAAATAATTTTATTTGAATCATCTTTGACAGCCAAGAATGACAAGATCACAGTTTGTCTACATTGCTAATACCCGGGTGCTAATGTACAAAAATAAAAACTAAAAGAAAATATTGGGTGCTCACCCTCTAATATTGAAATACTTTTCTATGAAATTGCACTTGAAAAATCTTTCAAAATGAGCTTTATAAAACAGTTACCTTCTGAGAGGTAAAATTGAACAAACACAGACACAAACAGTCTGCTGGGTTAAGAAAGGACCGATCATAGATTGTAACCCTTACACGTCGTCAACCTTGGACCGATCTACTCTGACAGAATAGTGAAAAGCGTGAACAGCATGTGAAAAAACTACTTTGTGAAGATGAACCCAAGACATGAAGTATTTTAACTCACATAGCTTTCAGTTCACATAAGACTATTCATGACACAGATGTATAACAATAAATACAAGGAGAAAAGAATATAAGATTTTCATTGCATTAGTAGTGCTTATTTGGCTAAAGAAAATGGAATGCATGGACAGTTTCATTCAAAAGAGGTAAAATACTATAAAGACAATAAATAATTCAAATAAATAGTGTCCTCTGTTGCTTGTCAGTTTGGACCTGAGAGATAAAGACAGAAGTGACACACAGGGACCAATATCACAACACAGCGCAAGTATATGACAATAAGTGGGCTTGTGTTTGCCCTTTTGATTAATATTCCAGAAGACACATTTTGAAGTTATCCAATGTGTTACAAAGGCCTATTTTATTTGCAGTTGGTTGCGTCACTTGAAATCCAATGAACTTTATAGAAGGACAGACTTGTAGTTGACATTTTCTTTCCCTGTACATCTCAATTTCATGGTGCTACAGTGTTAGAAATCAAGGTAATCTCCCACAATACTTTGTGGCCCATATAATGCCTGCTTTGTTTTTCAGTAAGGCAATATTTCCACCCAATGTTTGACTCACTGGGGGGGTTTGGGTTGTGCTTTGTGCAGCAATGATCTCAAGTGAAGGGTCTGTAAGGGGCCAAATGCTACCGAACGCACAAGCTAAAATGATGCTCGAGTCAAATAATGTTACAAAATAAACACAATCAGCTCAAAAGATTTAGAAAGTTCCTCTGAATGCTACAACTGGCCATAGACTCACTCATAGGCACAATTAAAGGCTCTACCAGAAGAACCTCGTCACTCTATGTAGGTATACAAACACAACATGTCTCATCAAAGCATACGGATCTCAGATGTGCCATTATGGAAGAAAATATTTAAGGCTAATTTAATAAACAGTGGATTATCAAGATACGTCAAACAGTGAGGAGATACAACAGCAAACCCAAGCTAAATGAAACTGATACGGTACAGGAACAATCATTTTAACCTCAAGAGTTCTCTTGAGTCAGTTAAACACATCGTAATGCTAAAATATATCTCCTGGTAAAACAAAGAACATGTGGAATCTTTTGGTTGCAAGGGAAAATTTTGCTAAATAAAAAGAACCATGCTTTACTAATGCAGGCAAAAAAAATAACAAGTAACAAGGCGCGATTTGATAAAACGACACTACATTTTGTCGGTAACGTGGTTTCTTTTTCTCTTGTTGAGTACTGGTAGACCTGTCCACACTGAAAATTCACTAGACTGAAGTACTGCTCAAGTATATCGACTTCATATATATTAAACATCAAACATGGACGAGGAGGAACTGATTCACACATTCTGAAACAGTGGGAGCTGTTCTGATTGGCCAGGTTTTGCGATTGATTGCACTGTGTCACGTCACATTTAAAAGTGATAGTTCTCCCAAAAATTAAAATTATGTCAATTTACTTCAAACCTCAAAGTGATGTTTTTTTTCTTTCTTCTATGTAAGAAGATACTTTAAAAAATGTCTGCTGTTTTTGTCCATATTATGAAAGTTAATGGGATCCAATTGGTGAGTAAATGATTTTCATTTTTAGGTGAACTATCCATTAAACATTAGACAAATTGCTTGACGCTAAAATCTTGTTGAGTCGCGCCATGTTAGGACAAGTCCAAAGGGTTCAAAAATATGAAACTTAAATGAGACGCTTCCAAAATCGTAGGTACAGAAGGAAAAAAGCCAAATCTTGTTGGTTTTACAGACACAAAAGCAGAGTACCATTTTACTATAAACGTTCAATCATTGGACCAACAAGGATCTACATCTCAAAAAGTGCGAACAGGCTGAATACCACTCTATGCATCAAGAATTCCCTAACTAAATTATTTTTTTCTTAATATTTATAGACAAACCAGAGGATTGACAAAGTGTCAGTTTGAGGCAACAAGTAGTAAACAACTCGGGAGAGGATTGTAAAACATTGACACAATCTTTCAAATACTGTGTTCAGTTCACACGGAAGCTGTTGCTCAGGGGTTACAAATGTATACTGTACAAAGTACAAAACTTCTGTCAGACCAACTTAACTCTAAATAAGATCTATCCCCGTTTTTTCTTAATGTAGCGTACATGCAGCAGGTGTACACAACTTATCGTGCTATCGGTACAGTGCATGCTTTCAGTACCATGTGTCCATTGGATTTCATTTTACTCTTCCAAGCAGTTAGGGTTGATACCAAGTGCTAACCTATCGATTCTAATCAAGGTAGTCACTGTAAATTAGGCCAAAGGCAACAATGTTCCATATTACAGAACAGGAATCATGCAGATTAAAATGCTCGTGGCCACCGCTATAGACACGAAACTGCACCATCAGGCCACGTACAGTAGTGTCAGCTACAATTTCAGGTAATCAGCTGTGGAGGCCTGACATTCACTCTCATTTAGATTGACTTTTCAGAAAGATGCAAATGAAACGGGTGCCAGACTTAAACACATGCTTGTATAAGTGGATGAATACAACTATCTGAAGAACACACTGTCACAAACAAAATGCAAAACTACACTTTGCATTAATTCTGCTCGAACACATAAACATATTGTATTCTAACTGAGATCTCAAATTTGGTCTCTCTCTTATTAATAGAAGATGCCTTTAAGTATAGCAGCGTTTAATGAAAAAGTGCAGAGCCAAATGTTGGGTTTTCATCACTCCTTTTTCCTAAACTACAATTGCACTTACTCACCATCACTTAGCAGCTAATAATATGCCAAGTAATATGCACTGGTTTGGAGGATTCTCGGATGCACTACAATAAAACCTCTGGTAAAGCTACAGGTTACCTTTAAATTGTGTAAGTGCTTTTCAATATTGGCAATAAATAATTAAAGGCCTCTAATTATCAATATAAGCGCAAATAAATTCACACTGTGGTATTTCTCTCTGGTTAAAATTTATCTTAAATAGTCCTAACTGTGCTAATACAGTACCAGTGAGTCTTTCCTCTCCAATATGGGGATTCGTTAATTGGAAACTTTACGTTAGCTGTAACGTATACTTAACTGGTAAGTGTAAACTGCCATCTAACAAACTCACCTAATTAAGTAAGAATGCTCACTTTCTAGAACTCTCCCTTCATATTTGTAAAACATTTTATTTATTCGCCTTTTTACATGCTCCACCCTCTTTGTTCTGCAGGTACTTATCTAGCTCCGCCTCTCGCTTCACGGCTTCTGGGTTGATTTTTGGGGCACCAGGAAAACATACAAGCACCACACTCATGTTGTCACGACTACCCTGTTGATAAACAAATAAACACAGATAGCATGCTCAAGTTAGATTAATAACAGGATGCAATGTTAGAACCACCTCTAAAATATCATTACCATTAAGTAAAAAGTATACACATTTATAATATAATATAAATATGAGTTTACAAAGTAAACAATACTTTTTACAAATATTATGAGATTATTTTTTTAAATAATTTATCACATTTTTGGAGAGTCGCACCACATGACACTTTACAATGTGAACTAACTCTGCCTCGTCATAAAGACACACAGTCAAGAGGGTCTGCAGGGGTCTGATATTTCCTTTTTGATGGTTTTTTCTGTGTATGCTTCTGCATGTTGGTTGCACCACATGACTTTGTTTTGGTGGACAAAAGCTTTTCAAATATTAATCAGCAGTGAAGCAAGATTTTTCCATGAGAAATTATAATAAAAATTATGCCAAACAACAGGGACCATTTTATTGAATTAATGCTTCTTTCCTAAATGAATTTAAATTATTGAAAAACATTCCCATAATGGTGTATTTAAGTAATTTTATGTATGAATAGCACTTTTAATGTATTTTTGTTTAAATGAATAGATGCGAGTAAAAATGACCCAATAGCATCCAACTCAAATTGACCTTACCTTGTATAAACACGTGTCCACGATCTCATTACACACTCTCTCCAGGTCCTCTGTAACTTCCAAGCGTGAGCGCACAAAATCACACAGTTCTTCATTGGCCATGACGTCCCAAATGCCATCGCAGGCCAGCACCACAAATTCATCCTCAGCCTCAGAGCGTTCGATCTCATACACTTCTGGCTCCGGGGACACCAGCTGCTCAGTGGGGCCTTTCCCATGCACACACTTATAGTCGAAGTCGCCGAGAGCACGAGAGACAGCGAGGGAGCCATTGACCCTCTGGATCATAACAGAACCACCTGCGTTCTGGATTCTCTCCTTTTCCAGAGGGTTACTCGGCTTGTGGTCCTGGGTGAAGAAGTGAACGCGACCCTTGCGGCTCAGCAAGGCTCTGGAGTCACCACAATTGATGAAATACAAATGATGAGGAGAAATCATTATGCCCACCGCAGTGGAACCACTGCGGTCTGCCCCGTGCTTGCGTTCGGACATGGCCCGCATGTGCTCGTCGATCTGCAGGAAGCCTGTGCGGATTCCACATTTCACACTCTCCACAGAGGGCTCAGCATTAATTAAATCCCCACCTCCTGAGCAGCCTCCCCTGAAGTCCGGGTTGCTGGTGATGTGCTCCAGCAGATGCTCACAGCAGTAACGGGCAACCTGAGAGCCTGCATGCCCATCGTAGACGGCAAAAAAGGACCATAGGCCGAGGCCGTAAGGCAGCCCTGTCACAGCCGTGTGTGCGTCCTCCATCTCTACACGCCAGCCCTGCATGCTGCCGAGTCCGTAGCGCAGGCCGTTCCCCTCCCCGTGAGCATTGTGCTTCTCCATCTTTGGCTTGTCTAAGAATGCACCCATTCTTATTTTGCTCTGACACAAACATAACCACAAAACAAAGTGAGTAAAGGTGATCTATTATGACATAAGTAACTCATTCTCTCAAAACTGACAAACCGATAATAACATAGTCACACATATGATGGATATGGTATGAGGATTTATACTATAAGCCACAGGTGCAGCAGGCTTCCAGTAGCAAGTAAACTGTTTAGATAAATGCTTATGTTATTACGTCAATGGAGTAAACTTCTTTGCCAACAAACCTACTGTTGTTTAATTTTTAGCTTCATTTTAAAAGCATTTTTGACGCCAACGTAGCAAAATTAACTGACGTTAAAGCAACTGTGATGTGTTTACTAATGAAGCCACTGACCCTATCAGCATTTGCGAACTGCTGCACAATCAGATAGCATTAAGAGGCTAACTCCTATATTTAATGTACGTCAGAGTGATGTAATATCACTTACCTAGCTTCTTCGTGGTTTTTGCTGGATGAAGAAACACCGAGGCACCAAAGCCGCGGGTAAGAGCCTTAATATCAGTATGCTGGGCCAGATAGCAAAACACTATAAACCAGCGCTCACAGCCACAACACCCAGCAATCGATGGCTAACCAATTAGCAAGTAAACTAACGTCAAAACAGCCAGAAATCGATTACGAAAAAAAAAAAGTTTTATAAACATATGAAAAGCATCACATGAGCCCGTTAAGGCAGTCCGCAGCAGGGCAGTGGGGCATTTCTGGCTCCAGGTTTTTTGTTTTTCTGAGAGGGCGCTACCGGAGCCTCGCACTCAGAACACCTCTCTCTCTGCGCGGATTGGTTTGTTCGGGGACCCGGATGCTGCAGCGGACAGTGCGCGTTCCGCTCTCGCTATTACATCATCACTGCCACGCAACGGAGGGCTGGAAATAGATTCATTGATGAGAATGAGGGGCCGTTATGTTACAGACAGCAGACACTCTCGCTGTTGATTTAACTGTGCTTAACAGTTTTTCTGCAGATGATTATATTACTTATAGTCTTTATAAGTTTACAAAAGAGCTCATTGTCGTGTAAATACATAGGGTCTTTATCCGACAGAAATTATGGCATTTCTACATTTAAACATTTTATTGATTATCATCGACTTTGACCTATATGGTTTTTGAAACGTGACAAATGTATGATGAAACTTAAAAAAACGCCCAAAAGCCACTGAATTACCATCATGATTAGTTCATTGATTGACCAGTCGTTATAGGCCTTAAAATTAAGAAAGAAAGAAAAACAGACTGTAAAAAAACAGAGTAAATCTATTAAAGTTTGACACAATCAATATGATCAATTATTATCCATCTTTTTTTCGTAAGAGCAGGCATTTTACCATGAATGTCCATTTATTTTAGCTGTAGGCCTATAGGCTATGAAAACATTCCGTTATGCTGCTTGATATCGTATTTGCTATTATATTATTTATATCATAAACATGGTTTGTAGAGCAAATACTGCACTTCACTAGTGGCTAATGAATCGGATGTCACACACATCCAGTCACAGGAAATGGTGTCCCTACACTTAAAATAAGTTGGATTGTGCTGGTTGTACATGCAACACACAAAGAGCATTAGCTAGCCTACACTGTAACAAATTTGTAACAAATTAGTTTCACAGCATTATTACTGTAAAATGAACAAATCCATACTGTAGAATCTGTATACAGTATGTTGCTGTAAATTTCACAATAATCTTTTTACAGTCAAGTCAAGTCACCTTTATTTATATAGCGCTTTTAACAATACAGATTGTGTCAAAGCAACTGAACAGCATTAATTAGGAAAATAATGTGTCAATAATGCAAAATGACAATAGTAAACACTCAATTTTCAGTTAAAGACAGTTCATCATTGAATTCAGTGATGTCATCATCCAGCTCAGTTCAGGTAAAATAGTAATCTTTGCAATAATTGGCCAAATCAAGTCTATGATATAGCTGGAAATTACGTGTCCCCAATTAGGCAAGCCAGGGCGACAGCGGCAAGGAACCAAAACTCAATCGGTGACAGAATGGAGAAAAAACCTTGGGAGTAACCAGGCTCAGTCGGGGGGCCAGTTCTCCTCTGACCAGACGAAACCAGCAGTTCAATTCCAGGCTGCAGCAAAGTCACATTGTGCAGAGGACTCATCTGGTTCCTGTGGTCTTGTCCCGGTGGCCGTCTGAGACAAAGTCTTTACAGGGATTTATCTGGGGCTCATCTTGTTGTCCTGGTCTCCGCTGACATTCAGGGTTGTAGAGGTTCTCTCTAGGTGCTGATCCACCATCTGCTTTGGATACGTACTGGATCCGGGTGACTTCAGTGACCATCTGATCTGGATACAGAATGGATCTGGTGGCTACGTTGACCTCGGAATAAGAGAGAAACAGAATAATATTACCGTAGATGCCATTCTTCTAACAATGAAGCAAGTACATCGGGTGTTATGAGAAATGTTCCCGGTTCCGGTTGACCTAATTAAATGCAGCCTAAAAATCCTTTAACGGATTTTAATATTAGAAGCATATTAGTGTGTTATGTGTAAACCAGGTTAAAAAGATGGGTTTTTAATCTAGATTTAAACTGACAAGAGTGCGTCTGCCTCCCGAACAATGTTAGGTAGGTTATTCAGAGTTTGGGCGTTAATAGTCAAGTCAAGTGTATTTGTACAGCGCTTTTCACCATACAAACCATTGCAAAGCACAAAGCAACTCCTTACAGCAAATTAAGGTTCTACAATATTTAGTGGTATTTTATCAGTGGTGACTGTCAGTTAATAATCATATGGCAGAAATGTACGGAAAAATCAATTTAAAACATAATAAAACAGACGATGAACACTATCAACAGCAATTATTATATGACGCAATCAAACCTATAGCAAAATGTGGTAGTTCTGTATGTTGTTTCAGGGTTGGCATCATCTGAGGTCCTCTGAGGGGTTGGCATCATCTCTTCTCAGGTGTTCTGTATCCAGACTGAAGCTTGTGTAAATCCTAGTTACGGCAAAAAACAGAGAAACAAATAGAGACATAATTAGCGTTGCTGCTGTTCCAACCAAGAAAAATTTATTTGTTTAACCCAAACTAAAGAATAATAATGTGCATTTGATCAGATATAACTGCAGTAAAAGATTATGAGATGCATTATTTGAATGCTTGGCAAAAGAGATGTGTCTTTAATCTAGATTTAAACAGAGAGAGTGTGTCTGAACCCCGAACGTTATCAGGAAGGCTATTCCAGAGTTTGGGAGCCAAATGCGAAAAAGCTCTACCTCCTTTAGTGGACTTTTACAGTGTACATTAGAATTTTGTATGTGGCCTCTTTTTTCCTTTTTAGCTGTTAAACATTGTGATTGTAGTCACCAGATGTAGACTATTCATGCTGCTGTGTACAATGAGCTACATGTTTTGCACAGAAATTATATTGCACGTGGACTTGAATAGCCTAACCTGAATGGTTTAATTTGTATTGAGTGTGCACATCATAATCAATTACATTTTTTCATAGGCATTAGTAAATAGAGCTATAATATAAGCCCTTCATTTGTCTATCTGCAGTTAATGACATGTCTAAGAGCAATAGTAAAGGGAATGAGTCAATGCTAACATGTAATTTATGGTCACCCATGAACTCTAAATAGGATTCCACAGAATGTATAGTGGCTGTAAGTGTCACCATGCTT
The DNA here is from genome assembly GCA_018155175.1 of Sinocyclocheilus anophthalmus. Lineage (NCBI taxonomy): Eukaryota > Metazoa > Chordata > Actinopteri > Cypriniformes > Cyprinidae > Sinocyclocheilus > Sinocyclocheilus anophthalmus. Next base: position 109,361 of record JADLZN010002415.1, on the reverse strand, counting down.
TATCATGATATATACAAGGCTGAACTCGTAATGCTAATGACTGGAGGTAAATAATTAATGTAGTTCAAATTAAAAGCTTCTTAAATTAAATATATGCTGTCTGCAGGGTGACTTAAGTGTGTTGCTCAGAATGCAATGCAATGCACTTAGGGTAAGTAGCTTCTTGCTCTAAATGCCAAAAGCATTATACCTGAATGAAGTAACCTCCAGTTAGACTGCCACTGTGATGCTGAATTGCACTGTTTATAATATATCAATACAAAAAAAGGCCCTAAAGCTTTTGCACTACACTGTCTGTAAACAGTTATGCCGTTCTATTATTTTATGGCTATAGAATAATGCAGTGGTTCTTAACTGGTTTTGCTTCAGCACTGATATTTTACATTGGGCATCAACACAGTACCAAAATTGTTTACAATACAAAAAAATGAAACAAGATGCACTTAAAATCAAACTGAGTAATTCATTTGACCATAAATTGTATAAGCCCAACAATATGTGAAATTATTAACATGATATACGTTGAACAGGAGAAGTGACAAATTCGGTTTCTAAACATCCATTGAATTTCTAAATGTTTCATGCTCTTGGCAGCCAATAATTCACTACACAAAAATATCTTTTGTTGCTATCTTAACCATGATTAGCTGCATTTTATCAGAACAGACCAGCTGCAACCCATTTTTGGGTTTCAACCGACCAGTAAAGATCCACTGGAATAAGCTATAAAAATGCCACTCTTCTTGATTCTCTGACCATTTGAAGCATGTCAGATATGAAACAAGTATGAAGGTTATGTACAGAATGATTTGGATGAATGACAGAAGAAGGGATTTAGGAACCAAACACTGAATTGTTAGACTGCTTGTCAAATCGCCAACCACAGGTGAAGTATCCAAAGCAACATGCCACAACAATGACGCCCTCTTTCCAAATTCCAGACAGTGTATTTGGACTCTGTTGTCTAAAGCAATAACAACAACAGCTGCAGTGAAAGTGGCAATGTGTGAGGCAAACCAAGTGAGTAAATTTACTGTCATCACTCTTTAAAAACATCTTCTGTCTCAGGAGATCATACAAACAGGGTAACACCTGAAAATTTGATATAAAAAGCATCGGCCTAGCAAAAGACAAACAAAAAACCCCAGCAATATTATATAACATTAATACTGAAGTTCTTGGAGGTCATTTTCAGTACAGTCGATAACATGACACACAGTTTATCTCTGTCTTCTGAATCTTGTTATTCCAAGCACTGCTTTTCATTTAGATCATGGAAACGTCTCAGGTTACATATGTAACCATGGTTCCCTGAGTAGGGAATGAGACACTGCGTCCTCTAGGGGTTGCTATGGGGGAACGCCTCGTCGTGACCCGTGTCTGAAGCATACATTGAAAAAACACCAACTACACGTTGCCCGGCGACAGCCATGACGTCACTACCGGTGCGACACTTCTTCGTCTGAAGCTTGCATCCGCAGCATGGCAAGAAACCTAGAGGACGCAGTGTCTCGGTCCCTACTCAAGGAACCAAGGTTACATAAGTAACCTGAAACGTTCCCTTTCATGGGAACTTCGAACTGCATCCTCTAGGGGTCGCTATGGGGAATGGTGTACCCACACCACCATGCTGAGGGGAGTGCATGCCAGAAACCATGGTGAGCACTAAGTACCAACTCTAACATAACCACGGGAGATGCCCCTGGGACGTTAGACGGCTGTCAGTGACATTATTCCCTACGGCCAAAGGCCCCCCCCCCCAAAAAAAAACGTACCTGTTAGGGCCTGAACTCCTGGGCCTGGGGTAGAGCTCAAGGCTTGGAATCAGGATAGATTCCTTTAAGGGAATACGACCAAGAGCCTAGAATCATATTAGTCTTGGCCTGTCACATAGGGGCTACCGCTTGCTCTGCATGAGTTTGCTGAAGGAACTGTCTCAACAGACCTTTAGTAGCAACACCTTGTTAAGTAGGTATCCAGAGGATACATAGGTGGAGTGGTGCCCAAGGCGGAACCAGGGTTTTAAACCACTCAGAAAGAGCACGAAGCTGCTGCGCGTAGCTTTTACCATACAGGATTCTAGAAAGAACGCAAAAAGCTTAATTTGCGAACTTACCACAGTGTGGATTTTAAAAAGTGTACAAAGACTTATGTTGCACACTTACCATAACATGGATTTTTAAAAATACCGTTCTAAGGGGTTCTCGTGGTACTCTGAAAGAGCAGCCCATAAATGGAAATGGTGCATCCCAAAATGCTATGTTTGAGAAGTCATCAACTCGATCTAAGGCTTATAATGCTGGAGTGGCTGGCAGTAAATCTGTAGCTGAGGGAGCAAACATCCAGCCCTCAATCGAGAGGGAGCTTGACCTACAGCATGTTCCAATGGTGGAACAGCTAGCAGATACTTAGCTGAGGGACCAACACCCCTAGTTCTCAAACGAGAGGAGGCTCGACCTGCAGCATGTTCCAAAGCTGGAACAGCTAGCAATAATTTACTTAGCTGTGGGGGCAACACTCCTAGTTCTCAGTCGAGAAGGGGGCTTGACCTACTGCATGTTCCAATGCTGGAACAGCTAGCAATAGTTTACCTTAGCTGAGGGAGAACAAACCCAGCTCTCAACGAGAGGGGGCTCGACCTACAGCACGATTGTAGAATCAGAAGGGTAAGCGTACTGCAAGCTAGCCAAAAACTCAGCGCATCAGAGAGGCAGAGGAAGGGCCTAATTCGCCTGATGCTGCTGGTTCCAGGTGCTCTGGAAAAACAGAGAACTCAACTCTCATGTGAGAGGAGAACTCCGAATTCAGAGGAATATTGTTGCTCATTCCAGGTAACCCTTTGATGAAGGGGAGCATTGCTCGATACTACCACGAGGACAGCCAATGGAGCGAGGAATCTAACTCCTCAGATAGGATTAACGCTCGAAAGAAAGCACCTTACTCACAATAACCCTCAATGGTGAGGGGAGCGATGCTTCCAGAGTGTGTCGACAGAGACACACTAGATGAGTGGAGCCCAAGGTACCGGGGTCTAAACCAACTCAGAGAAAGGGAACGAGGTTAAAAATGCGTAACCCTTACCATACAGGATTTTCGAAAAGTGGGCAAAGCATAACGTGCACACTTTACCACTTGTGTGGATTTTTAGAAAGTGCGCAAAGCATAACGTGCAAACTTACCACTTATGTGGATTTTTAGAAAGGATTTAAGACTTAGTATGGATTTTAGAGTTTTCCAAGCATCTGCTCACAGATACCTGGAAGTACTGGGCCAAACGGGAGAGGCAAGCTCAAATACAACATTCTAAGGTGAGGGGAGCACTGCCTGAGGCAGCATTTCACAAGAAGGTTCTCGCAAATGCCACTTATACTTCCCGCTCGATGCCTCAGCAGGAGGGGATATCCTGGTGATCGGGAGGTCCCTCAGGGCGACCTAGATACGGTAAACCATACAGGGCAGCCTGAAAGCATAAGCCCAGCCCTGACGTCCAGGAAATTTTTGCAGTGACAAAAGGCTGATGATCATGAAGGCTCCCGCAGAAGCCTCTGACCCTGGCCGCATGGTCCAGGAATCATGAAGCCGGAACCCGGCTTACTCGGTACCGTCTGGACATATCTCGACGAATTAAATAAACCTGCAAGTCTAGCACCGTTTTTCTGATCCAGCAGAGGGGGTGCTCACATGATGAACCTACCATCGAAAAAGACAGAAACACACAGTTCCAGGAACACAGCAAAGAAAGCTACGAAGTGTTATACACACACCACCAGCCTTAAAATACATATTACTACATTAGTTATATATATAATACAGTATATATATTTATATTTAGAAATGGATCGTTTCCACCATGGTTCCCGCACCGGAGCCCCGTTGAAGAAGCCTCTAGTCCGGACCATCATTAAGGTGGTCACTATGATGCCATAGAGCCAACCAAAACATCATAGGTCCAGTAGGAGACTGTTATACAGGAAGCTTCCACCTAACCTCGGTCAAGTGGAGATATGGTGGTAACAGGGGAATTAGGAAGGTGAAGATAAAGGCAGATGTAAGACCCCCAAAGGAAACAAGTAGATACTCAAGTATCACTCTGATCCGTACGAAAGCACTGATGCCTTGTCTGGATCACGTCCCTTAGGTCTTGCCTACCTCCCTTTGACCCGCGATTTTTCCTACCCCTACCTGCGGGCGGGGGAGGAGCGTGAGTCGCGACACTAGCCTTCTGTTCTCGTCTCTGATCCTCAAATCGAGACTGGCCAGGACCCCTGGGTTGTTTGGGCTCAAACCTGGACCTTCGTGGAATGAAGGATTTTGAAGGCCGCTGAGCGCGCCTTCGCCTTCCTGAACTTCTCGACCACCGTCTCAACGGAGGTACCAAAAAGTTCAGAGGGCGAAACCGGGGCATCGAGAAGAAAGCCCCTTTCTTTCCTCCCGATGTCTGCCAGGTTCACCCACAGATGCCTCTCCGTCACTACCATAGCCGCCATGGATCTGCCCATAGCAGAGGCGGCCTGTTTAGTAGCACGGAGAGCGAGATCCGTGGTGCGGCGCAACTCAGCTACCTCATCAGGAGAAAGGCCCTCGCCTTTATCCAGGTCTTTCAGCAGGTCAGCCTGGTATGCATGGAGCACCGCCATCGTGTTTGAAGGGGCTTGGATGGCAAGGAGGGAGTTTTGAGAGAAGATGTCTCACCCATAGAGAGATAGCTGGCTAGCGTCTCTTCTACCAGGGGCATCCTCTCATAGCCGTTTTCGCGCATCGCCTCGATGTTGGCATAACTGGTATGCTGGAACCGATGGATGCGTGAGGAAAATGGCCTCTTCCATTCCTTCTCAAATTCTGTATGGAAAACAAGAAGAAAGGAAGGCTCACCTGAGCTGGAGGGCTATGGCCAGAAAGATAACGTTCATCGAGACGACCTCGCGACGTCACTTCCTTAGTCCGCTTCCACGGCAAGTCACTTTTTTTTTACCTCGCCGTGGCGCAATCCATAACTTCCAAGAGCTCATCATATGCAGGGCAGGAGGTTTGGGAAGGCTCAGCCTCAGCTTCTTCGCTCTCATCATCCATTTCCTGCTCTTCCTGGGCTGAACCCAGCAGAGCACTGGCCCCTGGATCAGAAGATGTTAAAGAAATAACATCATCCTCCAGCGGCTCACTCTCGTCCACAGCCGACGAGCGCGAGAGGGAAAGCCCCTCTTTAAACTCATCGGCCAGGTCCACCTGCGATCCCCACGAGCTCATTCCGTGCCTCAGCAGCGGTGGGTCCTGAATCGGGAAGCAGATGGCTGCCCCTCTTTGCTCGAAAAAGAGACAAACGAGAGCTTTTTCATTGAAAAACTTTCGCAGTGCACGCAGATTGCCCCCTGAAGGACATCGCGTGTGTGCTCTTCGCCCAAACAAACAACGCATAGATCATGTGTGTCATCAGGTGTCAAATAGCGATGACACGGATGCACACATCTTCTAAACGCTTTGCTAGTGCTCGCCATAATGAATGAATATAGATCGCTCTTACCACGGAAATGCACGCTTCAAACAAAACAGTCAGTGAAGACGAAGAAGAGAATGATGTGTTCTCCCGGCACCTATTTATACTATAGTCGCACCGGTAGTGACGTCATGGCTATCGCCGGCCAACAAGTTGGTGTTTTTCAATGTATGCTTCAGACACAAGTCACGACGAGGCGTTCCCCCATAGCGACCCCTAGAGGACGCAGTTCGAAGTTCCCATGAAAGGGAACTGCACCTGTGATGGGCTGTTTCCATGTTCTTTGGCAAGCCAAGCAGTAATTGAAATGTTATTGCCAATCTCCCCCTTTCATCTTTTCTTCTCTCCACCTTCTCTCAAGGACAAAGGAGCTACATTGCTGTCCATTTACGCTCTGAAAAGCTCTCAATAAAGATACTATTATTTTTTTGTGTGACAAGCAAACAAAAAAGAAACTTTCTGCCTCATGGCCATGTTTTTGCATTATTAACTTTTATTTTTTTTGTATTATGTATTATTATTTATTAAATTTTCTGTTTTTTCGCTCCTCATAAATTCGCAACACACATTGTTCAGTCTGTATTTAGGATCAGCATGTAATAAGATGCTTTATTTTATTAAAAATACAAAATCCAGATGATCAGTGATAAAAAAACAATTATTTTAAAGTGTTTTGCTAATATTGCAAAACTAACATTAAAATTAGAGATTAATGTTCCATATTCAATCTTCACATGGCCCCACACTATTGCTCCAAAATGCATGCTGTTTAAACAACAAAAGGAGACATCTAAGCTCTTTTTGTTGTTGAACCCTGGTGAGACCGACCAAATGAACATCGCCCAAATGAACAACTACAGTATTAGATCTAGAAGACTTAATGATATAAGGTCATTTTTGGTCTTATTCCTGTGTAAAAGTCCTTTCCAGTGTCCTTAATTCCAACAAGGGATTACAATCTAAAGACATTGTGGATTATCAATATCAACTGAGCTCCGCTGTAATACGGTCCAAGTGAAATGGCACACACAAATCCATGGCCTAATTTTTACACTTGCTTATTTGCTGTAATTCTAATCTGACGCAGAGCACTCTGATGGTTTGTGCTTTGAGCAGTGCCTCTGACCTTGCTGTTGACAGCAGCTGAGTTTATTTCTATGTGAAGATGATAACAACAAAACAGCAAATTCTTTGGATTAACTCCCTTTGTTCTTGTTTTCCCTTCTTAGCTTCCCTTTCTCTGCTGGACTGTCTTTCATGAATCACATATTACTTTAATTTCACTAAAATGCTTTTAGTAGGATATGTTATGAAAATTTTAATTTTAATTTATATATTGATTTATTATATATTTTAATAAATAGATGCATTTGGAATAAGTCTGTAGCTTAGACCACAGGAGTGAAAAATGCAAATACACAAAATAAAAAAACACATATTTATCTACTCATATGCACCTAAGAATCATTTATCATTTATGACACAAATTCCCACTTTAACATTAAGAGCAGTGTGTTGTTGTGTTTTTTTATTTACATGAAAAGTCTGTTTTATGATTGTTAAACTATGAAAACTCTCAGTACATCAGAGTTTTATCAAATAAATATATTTTGCTGAGAACTACTGAAACACCATATTGTCATTTTATTGCAAAGCTGTATAAAAAAATGTGAAGACAGTATGCACGATTGCGACAATATGGTTTAAGTGTGTTTTTCAAGTCATCTCCAGGTAATAAAGTAAGTATCTGAATAACACAGTGCCAATCGACATAGCATTTTTACAGTATAACCTATAGAAACTATAAAATATATTTTCTGCCTTATTCTGTGATAAAAAATAGAAACCTGTCAATTAGACCCAAAAAAAGGGTATTTTTACATTTGACATTTCTGTCCCCCTCACTTCTGAAATGATGGCTATGCCCCTGAATGTATATGTTCTTTGTTTGATTTCCTCAACTGGAAGGTTGACTTTGGAATGTTCTAATTGTAAATGTGTTTCTTCTATATAGGCCTACATATAATAAACGTAATGTTCACACATCATATTCTATCCCATTGAATAGCTCAGTGACATGTTTATATAGTCAGCTTGGCACTGCATATGTGCAGGCATGCATATGTGAATTCATTTTGGACTCTCTCACTTGCTTGGCAATCTGCTTCCACTTATGTGAGGCTGCATAATCAGAATGGTGAACAAATCAGGGGGCTTGACTCCTCAGTTTCCAGTTTCAATAGGCACCCACTAATGCAGAAAAATGAAAGTGCACTTATTACTGAGAATTAAAGTGTAATTATTGCTGATGCATATGGCTGACCGCCCCATGTTAATAAGTGCTATTTGTGTGTATTAAAATACAGATGCTGTATTTCTGTCAATGCATTTGTGCATGATTAACTACATCCATGACATTGCACTTTAATTAAATAGTAGAACAAACGTGAAAATCCATCTATTTTTAGTCATTATTATTTTGACTACACTGATCATGAGCACCTTTATCACGATTTTATTTCAAAGGTTAGCTGATGCCACCTAGTGACAATGTCGTGGCAAATGCTAAATGCTATGCCTCTAAACAGTCTTTTTTAATAATTGATTTTATTATGTATAATTATAATTTTTCTACTATGTAAGGGGGTGTGCGTGTGGGTGGGTGAACTGCATGCTGTGAAAAAATTTAAATATGAAATGAATACAATCAAATAGGATCAGGCATTTAATTTTGTATGCTTTACATCAAATATTTTTTTTTGCATGCTATTTTTTTCTTATTGCGCCATTATTGAATTACTACTGTGTCTACCATAATATAGAGAGTCGTTGGGTTGAGGGGGGGGTGGATTTGAATATATATTCTAGCTTCTGCTTTCCATCAGATTAAAAGGATTGTCATTTCTTTTCTCCATAATTTGAATGTTATGTTGAGTGGTCAGGGTCAGAAAGATGGTTTAATGTAACACAATGCGAAAATAAATAACTAACTGAATGCAACAGTGTTATAATGAATAGTTGTTTACAGGGGCATTTAATGACACGAGGGCAAGTGAAAAAAGCCATAATGGTCTGGGGGCAGAATAATACAGCATCCACTTCTCATTTGCTCAGGAGACATGGAGAGGAAGGTCACTGCATGCTAGACTGAGTGCAGGGCATGCTATTGTTGCTGTTGTTTCTTCTATCCTGGTTTTTCATTCATTTGTGACCAGGCTAGCTTTCCTTTCTTTTTTCAGATTTCAGATTTCTTTCATAAGTGAAATCTACACTGTACTAATAACAACCAGAAAACATTTTCAGCGTTACATATAATGAGATTGAGCGAATAGTATGCATATTTAGCATGCTGTCCGAGGAGTGAGGAGTTGGGGCGGAGGAGGGATGCCAGAAAAACAGAGGTGGGACAGAGGTAAGTTAGCTGTATATACTGTATATTTACTATCATGCTAATCATGCGCCGCCTGTGCTGAATTAGTTGCTCCTCCTAAACTTTGTTAATAAAACATAATTTTAAGCACACTGAACTGTGACTGTCTGTAAAATGCAATGTGACACAATGAAGAACTAAAATATTTATGTGATAGCAAAAACTAAGAAAAAAGAAAATATGTCTCTTAAAAGCTATGGATAATTTCTAATTATGAGAAATATGCCTATATATTCCGACAGTATATTCCACAATAATTGTAGATTTGTCACTGAAGAGGACAGAGCTGTTTTCTAATTCTAAATAGCTATAATAACTTTGAAATTAGGCAGAAGTTGGTTGTTTTTTATGCTAATTTAATTGCAATTCACTTTTATTTGCACAGTAAATGAAATGCAACATCTAGGCCTATTTATCATGTATGTAACATCTGTAACAGAAAATGTATGGTTTAGTGCATATATATGCTGAACCCACTGTCTGGTGGGGTGGACTAAGCAAGACAGCAATGAAAGTCGTAAACGGAATAAAAGAAGAGTAAATAAATAAAGAAGTAAAGAAGAGGCACATTTATGTTTTTTAAAGATTTTTTTAACCTGAAATAGGTCTTCAGCCCCTGCTGTAGTTACCTCTGAAACCACAAGGTGACCCTATTTCCTAAAAAAAAAAAAACGAATAAGACCAATGACTACGCACTAAGAGTCGAGTGTAACTTTCAGTACAATGCTCAGATCCACCTTTAGTAGGCTAAATTACAGGTGTCGCGGCTGCGTAAACTACTTTTGACTGAAATTAATTTTAATTTGAATCTCGATTCAATCCATAGAGCGCGTTTATTCCCTCAAACGTTTCCAACAATTCCCCATCTTAATTTGTTATCAGGTGCCGAAAGCATTATTGTATGCCCACTTCCAGCTCTGTGTGTTTAAATGCTGCGTGCCACTATGAGCTCCAGACACGGTGACGTCAGCGCCGAAACACTGAGCTAAACAAGCGATTTTCAGCAGCGCGCGCCTCTGCCGGAGCACTCGGCCTGCCCAAACCACTTCTGATAGTTACCCAGCGTTTGATCCGAGGACTTGAACAGTGCTCTGCCTGCTTTTCTTCTGTCAGTGACCGCGCCTCTCTGAAGAGCATCGCACACAGACGGAACGCTCAAAAATGTCTATGAAGCCGGAGGCAGATTCGGAGGGCAGCTGGTACGAGGACGATTTTGAGAAGATTGACCGCTTTGGAAGTACCACCACCACCAGGCGTGGCGACTTGGGAGTGGAACGGCAAATGAGAGACTGGGAGGACGAGTCAAGTGAAGAGAAACAGTTCTCCAGCCATCCCGAAAGCGACCGGCAACCGCTCCCCGTTGCCATGGAAACTGCTTCCACAGGTAAGATGGTTTTGATGTACATCGTCATATATGCAATGCTTTAACTTCTCTGTCGACCGGGGCCTGGTTATCAGGTAGCAGTAACCTTGGCTTATTGGATCGCCCTGTCTGGAGTGGAAGTTTAATTGAAATACGGGATGGACATCGTAAGAAATGTAATTCAAATTGAATACAAAACAGATCAAATATAACAGTAAGGAAATACATTTCTTTATTTTACAAGGTGTGTTTACACAGACTTCTTAGAGGTGGCATAAAGGTTCTTTTCTAAATATATATTGTAATAAAATGAATAATAAACACTGATCATAAAAAATATACACATTGAAAAAATATTTTATACACAATATTGTATTGTATTGTAAAAATATAGTACACACATTATAAAATAATGTCTTACACACATTTGTATATCTTTAATTACACGTTGTATGAACAACCATATCAGTATTTGATTTAAGTGGACAAGCAAGGGTGACAGCTCTTAGTTGATTTCGGGTCTGACATGACTAAAGTAATAATTTCCGGTTCAGTAAATATATCTGTTTAATTTAGAGACTGATCCAGCTGATTCATATGTTTTTGATTCTAAAAGTTGCTTTGTGACAGTTGAGTGAGTCATTGAATCATCAACCGATTAATTTATAACACAGATTCATCCAGGAAGTAAACAACATGTAGCCTATATATTTGTAATATAATACAAATTTGTATTCTATTTATATATATGATATATTATTATTTATAGTTGCATAATTTATTATTTATATTTGTATTCTGTTTACATATTATTAATATAATAGTATTTATATATTCTTATAAAATGTATGTATTTATTCACCAAAATAACGTGCTAAATATTCACATTAGTATTATAAAAATAAGTACTATATTTATCCAATATCACAAAGTTTATTTGTTATCCATAAATCTGTAATTTATATTCACATCTGAGACCTATTTACTTTTGTTTAAACGCTACTTTAAAAAAATCTGCTTTTATTTACTATGATTTATAGAATTATACATTACAATACCATAAATAACTGCAAATGATATTGTACTGTGTTAGTGAGATGTTGTATAACTCAATCTCTTTCCTCTTCAACTGCTGGTTCTTTATCTTTGTTGTCATTATTTTCGTTTTACCAGACACTTTACAGTAACCTTTACAGGTCGTTTACTGCTTAGTGATCAATACTTGACATTGCCATTTGAACATCTCACAGACTTGGATTGAAACTCTGAGTTTTATGACATTATGCTACTAGGTAGAAGAGAAGCCCTATGAAGGACCGACAGAGCTTTTCAGACTATAGTCTTTCGTCATGTAGTCATTTTTTTTCTCTTTGTGGGATGAGATTGTAGCTCCATTTCTATAAAGCACATGCCAAAATTAGTCTTTACAACTGGACAAAAATATAAGAGATAAGTAATGGTAATACTATATGCAAAAAGAAGCTTTTTCAGGTTTGCACGTCTCTTAAACCTTCAGATCTTTGTTATGAAACTAGAAAAGCGTTTTCTTTTTCAATTGTAGTTTTTGACAGGTCTGCCTTTCTGTGTTTGTTGTATCTTAATGCTGTACACTCTAAAAAATGCTGGGTTAAATATAACCCAGCGCTGGGTTAAAAAGGGACAAACCCAGCTATTGGGTTGTTTTGACCCAGCGGTTGGGTTCAAAACAACCCAATAGCTGGGTCAAAACAACCCAATAGCTGGGTTTGTCCCTTTTTAACCCAGCGCTGGGTTATATTTAACCCAGCATTTTTTAGAGTGTAGACTTGTGAGTGAGAGTGATATTATATAATAGACTTTCATGTGGGTATCAGAAAGATGGAGCGTTTATCATTGAGTAACAAACAAATAACCTAATTGTGAGCTATAAAACCGTAAGCTAATGTGGAAATGGTATTAGTTGATGGGGGAAAAATAAATCAAATCATCACATAGTGCAGGAGTAAAACAGCAATAAAAAGGGCTTCAACTCCAGTCCAAGCTCTTTGCTTTTGATGAACCAAACAACAGGACATTTGGAACATTTTCAATACCCTTTTTAATATCAGACTTCTTGTGCAGATTCAGGACTGCTGGATGTTAGGTTTGGTTATGTTTCCTGTGGCCACCGTGAAATTGTTGTAACCTATGCATGTAAACACTAAAGCACTGATAATTGAGCTCAAATTAGAAACTTGGTAAGTTTAAAGATGCATCATGAGTCACACAAAATTTGTAGAAGTTTTGTGTGTGTCTAAATCACCAGGCTGACGTTAACAAGGGAATGAAAATCAGAGTAAAATCCTCTTATCAGACTGAATCTCTCATTAGCTGATTGACAGCCTATATACTCCAGTGCTTATTGAACCACAATACTGACTCTTAGAGGATGTGATATTTGGCCTTTTAATAACCAGTCATTGGATCACATTTACAGCACATTGTTACACCTTTTTAATGTTGATATTAACATGAATTTATTTGGGTGTTGGAGTTTAGCCATACCTGAAAGTTTCCTCCTGTGCTCATATAACATTTTTCTCTACAAACATCTCACATGTTCCTTGACTTTCTGGCAACACTGTTTGATTTAAGGCATATAATGAGTAATTATATATCATGTTTAGGTTGGGTACTGGAAATACCCCACTGTGTTGTCTTCAGTAGTACCACGATCAGAAATCAGAAAGCCTTTTTTAGTTGTATACAGACAGGCAGTTCATTGTTTTTAGTGTCTTCGCTTCAGTGAACCGTGATTCATTAGGGACTCTGGAATGCAAGTTCACTTTCTACTTTACACACATACAGAAAGTGTTGTTGGTTGCAGAATATCACATGGGCATCAAAAAGTAATAAGAAACATAACAAGATTAAAAAAATCAGTTTCCCTTTGTGGTAACACATTCGCCTCATTAGCCCCCTGACTCAGCACTTGCTGCCATGAGTTTAAAATGCTTGTATAGTTCAGAAACTACTTTCTATATACTGATATTTTATAATAAAGTTATTCAACCACATTATATATCATTTGAAAAATTTTACTTTATACTGTGTCTAAACAAGTGTCTAAACAACATCTAAACAAGACACGTTTACTTGAGAAGCAAAATGGCATCGTAATATGCTTAAAACAAGAAAAAAAACTTGTTTTTTCCATATAATAATACTGACTATAAGTATAAGAAAATAAAAAAGGTATAAAATTTTTAGTTTTATAGTTTTCATATTTATTCTTTACTTTTGTTTCTATCTTTTAGCAAGCATTATGGGATAATTTTAACACGTAGCAAAAATACTAGAAATAATCTTGATGGCCAAGCATAAGGTGTGCATAGACAATGTACTGTTTGTTGTGATGAATGAATCTCAATGCAACAAGCATATTGCATCACAGACTAAAGCGATTATGTAAAAGCTCTAAACATATGCTCATTTGTCCAGCCTTATGAGGAAGACAGATTACTGTCTTCTTTTCCCTGACAGATTGTTCTCCATGGCAATTGACCCTAGTGATGCAGAGAAAATAATGGTTATATTTAAAAGAAAAAATCTCAGAAAATGAATTTACAAACTAATGCTAAGTGGACTACAGAAGCTGCTGATTTTTTAAAACCATTGTTGATGGTTGGGGTCACTATATTTTGCATTAAATGATATACAATTAATACATTGTTCCATAAATATTAAGTTAGTTCACAGACATTACCATGCTCTATTCAATAAAATTTCTGAATTTTTTACTAGTTCAATTTTCTCTAAACACACTATTCCAACAGACTTTGGCATGCTGGAACAGTTGGTTTTCAGGTACAAGAGAAGTACCTCTAACAGCTCCCTCTGGCTCGCCATCTGCATCTGTTCTGATGAAGAAGTAAATCCGGTGCAGTCATACATATGCACACAAAGTAACCTGCAGTGTGTGCCTACAGTGACTTGAAGTTGGCACCAAGTCCTCATCACAAACCTGTCAGTGGCATCCTGCTCTTCTCTTCAGCTTATCTGTCAGACGTACTGTTCTGCAGAGATATGCTGGTGGCACAACAGAGATGGGTATCTAAAATAAAGCTCATCTTAGTGCCTTAGAGAGCTTTTTTGTAAAAAATAAAAATAAACATGAAATTTTGGGACATAATTATGCTGCTTTGAAACATAACCCCTGTCACTTTTTATCACTCTTGTTTCTGTTGCAGTGTGGCTTCATCAGTGTCTTCCTGTGAAGGATGTCAGTAGCCCTGCTCTTAGTATTATTTATTGACCCGTTAGCTGACTTTTCTTTCTTTCTTCTACTTAGTTAATCCATTAGCTACATGCAACACTAGGCATGTTACATTTGTGCAATGGTGACAAGTCTGCTGTGTTGTAGGTCTTAGATCTATTGATTAACTCATACTGTGGATCCTGCTAATTCTCTTCTAAGTTCTTTAGGTTTAAGCAGAGGAGTGATTAGCTTTAGCGCATTAGTGTTAGCGCCATGGCTAATGACTAACTCTTACCTAACACATTGCCAGAACATGAGCTTTACTCTGAGCTCCAGAGTCAGTGCCAACAATGCAATAAAAACAGACACACCCATCCACTCACACAGCCAGTATGTGACCATTTAGAAATTTTGTGATGGCCAAAAAAATTTTTTTATTTGTCTTTCTCATATAATTCGGTCACCGCAGGGTTGTTTTAAATGTTTTTGTTCATTCTCTGCTGCCATCTGAGCTGTTTGTTGACACCAGGTGAAGCTGAAGACATCCCTCATACAAAGCTCGTTTTATGAAAGGCTTAGCATTTCACCTGATCCAGGTGTGGTTTTCCACATCATCCATATTTTGTACTGGAATGCTTGCTGTGCTAATCTAGGTTGTTCAAGTAGTATGTCTTTCTGCCCTTGCACTGTAAAAAATGTTATGTGCTATGCTATCTACTTTTTAAAAAATATGGTAACAATATTACACAATATTTCTGAGTAGGTTTTAAGGCTTGATTTCTTAATGGAATTTACCTGAATAAATCATGTAAAATCTCCTAAATTATTTAATCTATGACACAATTAATTGAATATTATTAGTGAAATGTGCTCATTTATTTTAAGTGGATTCTCAAAAGTCTGTGATTTTGAGTAAGGCCTGTTTGTATTTGACTTTGAATTATCTTGTACAATTAAAAGACTGTATACAGTAATGACAGATGTTTCCCTTCACACAAAAACACATAAAATAGCACTAAATATACACACTATTTTTGAATTATCACCTTAATTGTTTAAATGAATATTACAAGACCCGTGATTCATTTTTTTACGGTGTGGCTTAGTAAATATATACCCAATTACAATGGCTTGAATGCAGCTTTCTTTCCTTTGTTGACATATTTCCTTTTGAAACAGGAAGCTGACTTTATTTATTGTTTTTTTTTGTGTGTGTTTGAACTGTTCCAGAGTTAGTACGATTTTTTTATTAGATATTTTTATTCAAAAAGATTGCATTCAATTTATGAAAAGTGACAGTAAAGGCTTGTACATTATTACAAAAGATTTCTATTTTGAATAAATGCTGTTCTTTTGACCTTACATCAAAAATATCCTGAAAAAAGTAGCATGGTTTCCATAAAAATACTAAGCAGCAACTGTTTTCAATATTGATAATAATGAGAAATGTTTTCAAGCACCAAATCAGCATATGAGAATGATTTCTGAAGGATCATGTGACACTGAAGACTGGAGTAATGATGCTGAAAATTCAGCTTTACCATCACAGGAATGAATTACATTTAAAATATATTAAAATAGAAAACAGTTAATTTTTTATTGTAATAATATTTCACATTTTTACTGTTTTACTCCGTTTTTGATCATATAAATGCAGCCTTAGTGAGTGTAAGACTCTTCTTTCAAAAACATTTAAAAAGTTACTAACGACAAAAAACTTTTGAACAGTATGTGACTATTTTAAAAAATTTTATGTTTTACTCTGTGGCAGAAACTGCAATAAAAGAAAAATACAAGAGATAGATTTATTTATGTATATAGTTAAAAGCTAGTTTTAAACTTTTATCAGTACACGATCATACAGATGTCCAAGCTAACAGAAAGGACAAATGCCACAAAACTTCGATTTTGATTTCATGGAGTCTTTAAAAGTATAATATCCTTGTCAGAAGATCACACTGGAAAACACTGTAGTATATGACTAGTTTAGAACAGAAAGAAAACATTTGCTTAAATTATACAAGTTAGAGAATTACCAGTGTAGTAGGATTTGGTAGAAGCAACAACTTGTATATGCCGGTTTTTCGAAATCTAAGCAGTCTTTTTTTCAGGTGAAAGACAATTTAGTAACGGACTCTAAATGAAAGATCAGCACTTAAGGCCACCATGAGTTCTCGCTATTGCTGTGTTTTTGAGAGGATGAGTCATAGCTTGCACGCTGCTTAAATGTTGACGGTGAGAGGTGTGGGCTGGAGATTGTGTGGTGCGAACACTGACGCACATGCTGGATTGTCCGTCACATACAGAAACATTTCTGTGACAGTCACTGAGATGATCCTGTTGCTATATGGGTGCAGGTACTTAAGGTTATCAGTTAGCAGTGTAATAAAGAAGGTTGTGAGTTGATGTGGTTTTTGATGTATCAGGGGCTCTCTTCTCTCTCTGCACTTTTTTTTCCTAGATCCTCACACTTCTTAGCTACTGATGGTTAAAAATAGAGTCCCAGTGGAGTCAGTTTGCCCAGTGAATGTAGGGCAGTACAGAGACAGAGATGGAGTGATGTTAGTATGGCGATTTACACAAGCCATGCAAATATCCACAGTTACACATCTGTGGTGTGGCGGGAAACACACCTGATGCTGAAAGTGGAAAAAAAAGTGTTATATAAAATAAAATTGGGAGTTTGAGCTAAAATCTGAACAAAAACTATACTTTGAAGGTAGTTTGTTAATGTTATTTAAGTGTGCTGCAGTTTATTTTATTGGATTCATTATAGGTAGATGGTACAATGTGTGGTGCTATCATGAGGGAACTAAAAATTAACCTAATGAAATTAAGTAATTTTCAGAACAAACAATTGGATTAAAACTAACTGAAATAAGACAGATATTGAAAACAAAAATATAAAACAAAATAATACACACTTGCCCGCTCATCCATCCATCTCCTGACCTCTCTCCTCACCCATTCACTTATAGCACTACAGTCACTAAAATGATAACTTCACAGGCTAGAATGGAATATTCTAAGTAATAATATTAAATACATTATACTTAATTTTAGATAACAGATGAAAACACTACAGAGACATTTTCCCTGCTTATTTTAAAACACTTACCAGACAAACATTTAACTTCTGGGGTAATTTTCTCACAGGGAGAGCGAGGGGGCCGAATGCGATCATAGCAAAAATCAGTGTGGTGGGTGGAGGGGGAGAAAAAGATGTACTAGAGGGTGGGTGGTGGGGGGAAAAAAGAACGATGAGGAGGGGATCAGGGTGGTGGGGGGGGGGAGCGTATGTATGCGTGTACCAGTGGTTCTCTAGCCTCATCGACGATCGAATAAGGCGGGTTTGAGAACATCATCGAAACAATCAAAAACGAGCGAACATGGAGAGGAAAATCTAGAAGTAGCCTTTGTGGTTGCCGGTCCCTATGTTCTGTGGTTTGTAGGTTTGGGGTGGGTGTATAGGTGCTGTGGTGGTGTTAGCTTGATGTCGTGTTGTTGGTCGGGGGTTGAAGTGGGAAAGTGTTCTCCTAGTTGCTCTTCGTGTTGGGGGCCTCTTCTTCCCCCCTTGGTGTAGGGTGTGGGGTGTTTCCTCTGAGGGGGAGGGTGGGGGGGTGGATGGGCCCGGTGGTTCGCCCTCTGCCCTCGGCGTGGGGGGTCTGGGTGTGTGGGTGGTGGTTCCTTTATCTGGCTTGCGTGGTGGGAATGGTGGTGGGTTTTTTTTTTTTGGGGCGGTTGTAGTCTGTTGTTTTTTTCAAGAAAAAAACAAGAAACGGAGATCACTCTCTCTCGCCCTATAAATCAATGGGTGTATGATGCGGGGGTGATATGGGGGGGGAAGTAGGGGTTTTTTTTCACATTTTCAAAATGCACTGGGGGGGGAGGGGGGGGAGGGAGGGGGGGGCGGGGGGGGGGGGGGGGGGGTGGGGTTACCCCATTCATCTCCCACGGGAGTGGAGCCGTGGGGCGCTCGGTGGGGGGGGGGGAGCAAAAGAAAAGGTAGGGGGATCTGGACCACGAGGGGTGCGGGGGGTGGCGGAAGGGTGTCCCCCCCGCGGGCATTGGGGGGGCGGGGAGGGGTGGGGGGGGTCTTCTCCATGGGGGTTCCCCGGTTACCCTCACCTGCAAGACGGTTTGCTCCCCAGGAGCGAGGTGATGTGGGGGCGGGGGGGGGGGGGGGGGGGGGTGGCAAACACCCAGTTCCACCACACACCTAAGGTTTTGTAGGTGGGGGTGAAATAGTAGGGGGGGGGGGGTGGGGCTGTGTTCCTCTTTTTATCTCTAGTTGTGTCGTGGGGTGCTGGGGGTCGGTGGGGGGGGGCGTCGGTGGGGGGTGGGGGAGGGGGGTGGGTGGGAGGTGGTGGGCTCCCTTGTGTAGTGTGTGGCGTTTCTGTTCATGTGGGGGACCAAGGGGGTGGTGTGGGGTGGCGTGGGGGGGGGATGGGTGTGGGGTGGGGGTGTGTGGTGGTGGGCTCGGGGCGGGGGTGGTGCGCGGTTTGGGGGGCGAGCCTTGTGGGTGTCTGGGGGTCGTCCGTGGGTGGAGGGAGGGTAGGTGGTTGGGGGGGGTGACCTTAACGGGGTGGGGTGTGCGGCCTTCTCCTGGGCCCCGTTGGTTGGCGTCCTAGTTGGGGTGGCGCCGGTCTGGTTGTGTGGGGTGGTTGGGACAATGCTGCAGGTGGTGGTGGGGGGGGGGTTTGGGGCCCCCCCTAGTCGGGGGGGTAGAGCTTCCGGTCCGTCTCTCCCCGGGTAGAGAGAGTGCTGGTCCATGGCTGGCTCTGGCGCGGCTTCGTCTTTTTGGCGAGTAGAGAGCGGTGGCGCCTTGGTGTGGGAAATTTTACCTTAAAGAAAAAATACAGGCAGTGAACAAAGGGAAGGTGTGGTAAAAGAGGAAAAAGGTTTCTGTCCTTCTCTACCGTCTCCTTTTTTTGTGCTAGTGTATATGTCACAACACAACAAATCAAGAAATTCTACACATTTTTTCGCGTTGCGTGGGGGGCTGGACATGAACTCACAATCAAAACCGTCCAAAGCAGTTATCCTTCTCGCTCTTTCCCTTCCATAGACCAATAAAGCCCTCTTGAGGACCCTTCAAAAATTCCACCCTGAATCCAAAACACACACACACGACACACACACACACACACATACGTATTCTCTTTCTAGCATCCAAATTTCACAAACAACACATGCACACAGTCGAATTCACCCCAAGGTCACTTGATGTAAGAAGCTTTGTGAGGTACAGCATGCCGTTATAGATCAGATCAAACTGCTGCTCTGGTGTGCAGCTCTCATCTAGGATGCTGTATTTATTTAACAATATAATACAACTGCAAAAGGACAGTACAACAACGTATAATCATATAAAAAAAAAAACCCTAGGGGGGTAAGGGGTGTATGAGGCATCACATTTAGGACTTAAGAGAATAAACCAATAAATGATCGTGTGCTGGAACGGGGATGACAAATCTGGACGACGTCTGGTGCAACAAAAATAAAGCTCAGGTTATTTGTCAAGGACGAGCGTAAATATGAAGGATACACGATTAGATTAAGAGGAAATTTCTTAAAATAAAAACACACATTAAAAGATTGAGTAGGTAGATGTTCGGCGACGAAACACCACAACACCACACCCCAAGGGACAAAAAAGGAATCGGCCAAGCTGTCACCGTTCATATGGGTGAAGAAAGAGATTTTGAATTATATCAAACTAGAGGAGAAAAATAGGTAGTAAGGGCTTAGTAAATGATATGGTCCAAAAAAGTCGGCGGTGTAGGGGTGTTAATCACAGGAGCAAACGTTGGGTGCCATTCTGGAATAGTCGAAAATGGGAGTCACACATGAAGTCCATCAGGGGAAAACAACATGTAGATTAATGGCATTCTCAGGGAAACTATGCATTAGTTTCCATTTTTTTCCCCATTTGTTCTCTAGTTTTGTGAATGCAAAAGTTTTGCTAGTGAATGCATATGTGAAGCACACGAAAGCAAAAGTATTGTGTATGAACATAAAATGTTTGCAAGATAACACTAATCGCTTTCGAGAGAATGCGAAACATTTTGCAAGAGAATGCTACGTTTTTCTGGGGAATGCAACAGTTTTGTGAGTGATTTATATCAGTTTTTGCTACCATCTTATTTTTTCCCATCACTAAGTCCCTTTATGGGCTCCATAGTGTGATATTGGAAAAGGGTGTAAAACTATAGGGTGTTTTGTTTGATTTGGCTAGATTTGAGTCAGAATAACAACACTAATTTTATAGAATAATCATTGTTTAAACATTGTGCTTTAAGTATGTTAAAATAAGTTATAATTCTTGCTCATGTTCCTCTCTTCTCATGCAGATAAGTCAAACTTCCAGAAGTCATCTACTGATGATAGGGATGACCTGTACACCTCCCTCTTGTCCAATCAAAGCTATGCCTCACATGAAGACACCTCCTACTTTTCTGGCAGTCTGGGCAGATCTGGTGACAAAAATACATCCAGCAGGGAAGACTTCACCTCTGGAGCCCATTCCCAGTTGACCTCAGACTCCGGCATCAAGATAAACACCAGTGCAGACCAGACTGACAGCTCTCACAAGATACATGACTCTGAGAAAGCTTTTGACTCTTCTTACAACTACATGGACATCAGTCGTAAAGAGGACTCCTGTAGCTCACAGCGCCCATTTGAGGAGTGGGGGATGAGTGGCCTCTCACAGCCCACCCAGTACACTAAACTGGAGAAGAGCCCATCACCGGTAGAAGTGGACATTGAAGACATCAGCTCTGCTGCAATTCTGGACTCTCAGACCTTTCCATATGTAGAGGAACCATCTGATGAAGAGCTGTCTGATTACCAGCCCTATCGGTCTCCAGGTACCGGCAGTAGTGCCAGCCCAGTAAAAATCACCCTGACAGAAATGACACCTACATCTGCATCGCCCACCACAGTCCAGCACAGCCCTACGTTTACAGTGTCAGAGAAGGAGAGTATTCTGAGTCTGGGGCTAGAGGGAGTGCCAACCGTCACCCTCTCAGAGCCTGAGGATGAAAGCCCTGAGTCATCTACACCCCCTACAGGTGGGCATCACCATCCCACACAAGCTCTTCACTGTAATTTATCCACTACACCACCTTAAATTCCTCTGCTAGCTGACCCTTTGCTCCTGTGTAGGTGTATTTGTCAATTTGGGAACTTTCATACATTTAAATGTATTTCATTTTTTTTGTAAAGTGACATGAGTGAAATAAGCGGTTCTATGATATAAAAAAGACAGATCTGGTGGAAAAAGCAGCGAAACCAGTTCCAAACATTTTTGAAAAGTTCAACTTAGGACAGAAACGGGTGAGGCACAATGAAGCATCAGTGTAGTAAATGTCAGAGTACCGTTCAAAAGCTCACCACGACAAGACAAAAAATATTTTCAAACTCAATAATTTGGTGATTCTTCAACTTCGGGTACTTCTTTATGCCTTGGGGATTAAGGAGTTTAATTAAAACAAACAGAATTCCGCCTTTTTTTATTACATGAAGCTCACATTGAAACTGTCTTGAAAGGTTGTTATCATGCCTTTATCATTTATTTTGCAACTTTCAAATTACTTTTATGTTTCGATTTTTATTGTTGCAGCTTTATCCCGGGCCCAAAGTGTGTTTGAACAGAGTTGATCTTGTAGAAATCAACCAGGTCAGAAGTGCCCATAGTTGAGGAAACACCCAAGATTTAAAAGCAGCAGCTCAATGACTTTACTGGCTGTACATTATATCTTTTTAGTAATATAATAACGCACACATGCTTACACTGTGGGATGCCTTGGCAGACCAGATGGCCACAAGACACCTTACCTCACTCCTTGTCCTTTATTTCTCCTTCTCTTTCTTTATAGAAGAGTCTGACTCTCCTTTGGATCCAAGCATCCAGCCTGGTGAAACTAAAATAATGAGCTCCACCCAAGACAAGACTCAAACATCTCCCATCTCACCCTCTCAACCTACTTCCAAGCAGGACAGTTCCCCAGTGGAGATGAAGTCTTCTCCCCCAAAACCCACCTTGCCTCCTTCCCCCCAGGATGTTGAGGGTAGCAGTACCGAATCTGGCGACTCTGAGATTGAGATGGTGTCTGAAGAGCCTAGTCCACGAGCTCCCAGCACTGGCTACATGAGCTTCAGTAAGAGTCCCAGCACAACTTCGTCTACCACAGTACCTTCCACAGTACCCATCCCATCTTCTACCCCTGCGTTTGCCCTAAGCACTGCAATGCAGTACAGCATCTTGAGGGAGGAACGTGAAGCAGAGCTGGACAGTGAACTGGCTCTGGAGTCCTGTGGAGAGGAAAGTCCCAAAAGATTGACCCACGACTCCACAAAGGGTTTCAAGGAGACCCCACAGCCAGTCAAAAAACCCACAACCCCGACTTCAGCAACTAAAGAACCAATCGTGACTCCCACTGCACCTCCTCCAACCATTCCGGCCCCAACCAGTGCTCCTAAAGAGAAGACATCCACCATGGAAGAGAAGCCCAAACCCAGCAGCACAACCCCCAGCCTAGGCCTGCCAGAGCTGAAGGTGGAGCATCCTGCTGGAGAGGTGCACCAGAAAGAAAGGAGACGGTCCAGTCAAGCCCGCAGGGGCTCTGAGAGAATGACTGCACCACCCACCGTCTTCCAGGGTCTAACCAGGGAGAAAGGTAAGCACGTTCCCCAAAAGCTAATAGTCACCTCAAGACACAAGTTCTGGCGGTCACTATCTTGAGTTATTCCATTTGAGCACAGTTACGGTTGAGCTGCCTGACTCAGTGCGTAATCGAACATTTGAAGGATTAATTAGACATCATCACCTTTCAGAGCAAGTGCAACATCAAGCCAGTTGTAGCCCGATTAAGGTGTGAACATTCTGGATGATGCCGAGCTACAATCGCAATATCTAGGTCTGTTAGTCCAACTTTGCAAAAATCAGACTGTGTAAGCTGTGCTTCATAAATCGCTACACTATTGACAGTAGACAATGGACCTTTTTCCCTCTAAATTGTGCTTAAATGTTGCTGAAAAGGTGACCACACCTTTACTGATCACACCTTTAACTGAAATCAAACTTAATGCATGTACAGTAAAATGCATGTAAGTTTATAAATGCTCCTATGGCCCCAATAAATATAAAACTGTCAAACTACTATTTAAATTTGAATCATTCTTTCTTTGTAATTCAAGTCTCACCATCAGGAAATATTTCTCTAAAAGGGACAGTTCAACCAAAAATGAAAATTCTGTCATCATTTACTCACCCTGTCGTTCCAACCCTGTTTGCTATACTTTTTTCTGTGAAACATAACAGATGATGTTCTGAAGATTGTGAGGTTAATTATCCCTTAAAGACTAGAGGCTTAAATACACTGAAATTAAAATAAAAACTGACTCATGCGTATTGGCCTCACCCTGGAAACTCCCTTTGGCTTTAACAGCAGGAAAAAAAAAACATTTCAATGCATCAGTCCCTTGAGAATCAGTCAATACTGAGCATGCACAGGCTAGCTTTCATCTAATATTTTCCTAATATTATATAAAGGTAGGGTAATTGGTAATGTGAAATTTAATACAATTTCTTTTAGATATCTGTACGTTTGCATGCACTTTGAAAGTAACAGACCTAGATAATGTAATTGTTCAGAATTGATACAAATGATGTTTTATACAAAACATGTGTCATTGCTTTTCTTCGTCATCCAACAACAGTGGTCCAGAGAAATACAGCACAGTGTGAGATGACGTTTCTGATCATCACCAGAGCTCCAGAAGGTCATGCAAATGAAATATCAATTTTACAAGACACATTTCTCACACAATCCCCTGAGCCATTAGATGGGCGGCTAATGTTTTAGATTTTATTTCACACCTGACTGCTCCCTGCATCTGTTGTTTGTGTCTTCAGGATTGAGCAGAGTTCAGTGGAAATATCATGTGTGAAACTGTGAAAAATTATTATGGAAGATCTGGCTGACCTACAGCAGTCTGTGCATGGTAAAACCCTATGATTTATGGAAAGCATTTTCATTCTTTCAGTGATGGGAACATATCCCAGTAGTGAGTAAGGGATTTAAATTCTGAAAAATTGATTATATGACAATGTTACTATGTTTATATGGACCCAATCACCATTTTGCTGTATTTTCACAAATAGAAATTGCTTTAACAATTAGTTTTTATAATTACACACACACACACACACACACACCACACACACACACATATATTTAATATATATATATATATATATATATCTATATATGGGATATAGTGTAATATAGTTTTAAAAATAACAACAGAAATATTATTAAACATTAAACTTTTTAAAATAAATAAGATAATAATAATATTTTATGTTTTTTTTCAATTATTAATGATAGTTTTGTCTAAATAAATAATTATTGACTGCATTTTATATTAGTAGATGGGTACGTCATTTGTTTGTGTCTTTTGAAGGCAGTCACCATCTTTTATTAATGCTCTAGCTTCAGGCTAGACTGTTGTTTGAAGATTTCAGAACAAAGCATCCCCCTGCGATTCAGGTCAGTTTCTGTCTGCTACATTTGTGACCAGTGAGTGCTGCCTTCTTGTGACACTGCAACATGGGAGGAGAAGGAATTGCACAAATCATATAGTGAGATAAAATGGCTTGGATTTTAATTTCATTTCATAATTCCATTCTTGACAGATGAAATTTTTTAGTATATCTTGGCAAGCGGCTGATAAATCCTCTCATACTAATGTAACTGAAAATTTGACAAAGTCAAATTTCAAATCATGTTTGTCTTATAATCAATTCATTTTCAATCAGTGTTTTTTATGATGCTTCTCAGTCAATATATTCCTCTTTACAACCTTGAACTTTGGATAACAGATCGTTTTTACTGTTGGTGCTCGCTGACCAATCAGCCACCAAACCAATGAAACCAATGTTTCTGCAGCGTTCTGCAAATTAGGTATGGTGCCGGCCCCCCCTTACCCCCCCCCCCCTTTCTTGAGCTCAGTGTCTCACCGGAAGCCTCTGGAAATGAGATGACTTTTGTTAAGAGCATGCACACATAATGAAGATGGGTATCAAGAAAAATGCAAATTTCTTCCAGCAGAGGGCTCAGTTTACCACATGCTGTCTTTGTCTTGCTGTCAGCCCATAGACTGGATAGGGGCTGTAATGCATTATCAGTATGTGTGCATTTGTATAAATTAGAGATTTATGACTGAGCTGTGAAGGACAACAACTGTGTTTTCTTGTTTGTATGTGTTCCTGTGGTAATTCATTGTGTTTATACTACGCTTCAACTTTGGGGGTTATAGATCTTTAATGTTTTTTGAAAGAAGTCTCTTATACTCACCAAAGCTGCATATATCAAAATTTGAATAATTTTGTAAAATATTACTACAATTTAAAATAACAGTTTTCTATCTAATATATAATGTAATATGTATTATGTAATTTATCCCTGTAATGGCAAAGCTGAATTTTCAGCAGCCATTACTCCAGTCTTCAGCTGTTGCATGATTCTTCAGATATTTCTTTTGATATTTTATGTAAACCTACAAATATTTTTTTCAAGATTCTTTGATTAATAAAAAGTGAATAAAAATCGAAAAATTTCCTCTACAGCTCCAGACCAGGTTTGGATTCATCACATTTTCTTATGAAACAGCAGTTCCCCTTAAATTCTTTAACAAACATTTTATTTGTTTATGCAATGTGTTTAGGGATTTGGGTGGGTGCTAAGTGAAATTGATGGTTAGTGGGTTTCTTGTGAACCCCACTGGTGCCACCGTGTTGGAGGAGGGTCAACTTTACAGTTCACAGTCTGTAGCAGGTCATTCACCATTTTTTTTAGTAAACCCCATCATTCATCCAGTAATAACAAGTTGAGCAAGGCAACACAGCTCAGATATGTCATTGTGGTGTGGGGTGGGTCGTGCGCGTTTGTTGCTATGGTGTAGGGCTTGGTGGCATTCTGTCTCTATCAATCATTTATCTTTTAAAGGCCCCTAGCATTTCATGTGTCAAGAGTTCACTGGAAGCTGAGGCACAGACATTACACATATGCTAATTGCCATTGTTTGGATGTGCATTTGCTTCCCTTTTTTTCTTTTATGTATACATAAAAGTTTGAATGTATACAGCATCATGCTAAACCTTTGAGATTTCAAAGATAATGCATAATTCACAGTGAAGTGCTGTTCTTTTGCATGATAAATTGATTGGGTAAGGTTTCTGTTATGTCTTACATGACATATGGGTTCATGGTGGAGGTTCTCTGTGCACTGAAGTGTCTCATTACAGTCTGCCATCACACAATGACTAGAATTAGAGACTATGATTAGGCGATTTATAGCTGATACATTGTAGTGTGAGATTTTAGCATAACATGTAGGTAATATTAAAACTAATATAATATTAAAATTTTACAATATAATAATTGATATCATATTTTTGTGGGGCAGATCATTAATAATGTGTAGAAGTGATGTGTAATATTTTCAACTGAATTTATTTTACTACAATTGTACTCTAAATTCATGATGTGGCACAATTAACCTAATTAACTTACATATTGTAAAATACGTATGTGTATGCATCAATACATTGTTAGTATTAACTGTTGCAGATATGACTGTGTGGGACGGGCGCAGAAAGTTGGGTCAGTAAGTAATTAGGTCAAATACTTTTGATCACAGGCACCATTGAGTGGCAGGTGACAGTAAAAAGATGTTGTTTCTCAAATAAACTTTATTTTTTCAAAGAATCTAAAATGGGTTTGATAAATGCATAAGAAAGAATTATTGAGCAGCAAATCAGAGTATTAGAGTGATTTCTGAAGGATCATGAGACCGCACATGAATAAAATCCCCCCCCCAAATTCCCCAAAATGCCCACAGGAATAAATTTTTGTTTCAGCCTTTTAATAAGCATTAAAATAGAACAATAAAACAGTTATTTTAAACTGTAATAATATTTGACATTATTACAGTATTTTAATCAAATAAATAAAAACATTAGAAAATCTTAGTGAACTGTAGTGTATGGAGAAAATTATTAGGTGGGACACCACAACTTAGCAGCACAACCGCCATTCTGTTAAGGTCGCTGACACACTATATTAAAATTAGAAATCAGCCAAGAAAATACTGGTCGGGGTGGGGGGTCAGAGGCATGTGTTGATGGGGGGGGGGTGTATTCTGTATGCCAAAAATCATTAGGATATTAAGTAAAGATCATGTTCCATAAAGATATTTAGTAAATTTCATACTGTAAATATATCAAAAACTTATTATAATTAGTAATATGCATTGCTAAGCTCTTCATTTGGACAACTTTAAATGCGATTTTCTCAATATTTTGATTTTTTTTTCACCCTCAGATTTCAGATTTTCAAATAAAATAAAATTTGTAAATCCCCCCGGCCAAACTATAAGTCCTAAGGATCAACAAACCAACATAAAAACCATCACTGGATATCTTATTTATTCAGCTTTCAGGTGATGTATAAATCTCAATTTCGAAAAATTGACCCTTATGACTGGTTTTGTGGTCCATGGTTCATATGCCGCTTTTATGGGCAGGCCTGATGATATTGTAACTTTATATCTTTAAATTTAGTAATGTTTACTTTTTATATAGATTTAGTTTTGACAGCCTGCCCACAAGTTGGCCTGGTCAGAAAAAGTCCCATTGACTTTCATATGGCCAGTCCATCCCTGACCATTGGACAGGACTGCCCGCTTGCCTGTGAGCTCATCCCATTTCTTTTAACCGAGAGTGCTGAGTCATTCTCCATATCCCATGAGGCTTGACTCATGATGTCTCCTTCCTCACACACACATATACACACACTCACTGTTATAGCAGTCTAGAGTGAAATTTGTCAGAGATGATGCATCGAGTACAGAATGAGCCTTTGCACTGAACGAGCAAAATGAGTCTGCAGCAATGTTTACCTCCAGATTTGAACCTCCTCAAAAGGATTTGTTAGGATTAGTCTCCCATCTAAAATGAAAAAGGAAAACAAATATTTCATCCTCCCACTTTAGAGTCTATCTGCAGGGTTTTAAAGAGACAGTTAACTCAGAAAATGACAATTTTGTCTCATGTCTTTTCAAACCTGTATGGTTTACTTTTTTACGTAAAACACAAAAAGAGATGTTTAGCAGTAAGTTCACGCTGCTCTTTTCCATACAATGAAAGTGAATGGACTGCCAAACTCGAAAAATGTAAAAACTGGATGTATTTTATTTAACATCCTTTTTGATTTCCTTTAAAGTTGTCAATCATGATGCTTTGCCCCTCCCCCAAATGTCTGCCTTTAACAAAATCAATTCTCAATTCCTCCACCAGTAGGCAGCACTGTCACTACATCTCCAAGTCCTCCTCTCCTTCATCCCTGCCTCCCCTCCCCTATCTGTCTCCTCCTCCTATGGGTCATTCATGCACTGGTGTGAACCGGTGAGCGAGAGAGAAAGAGAGAGAGGGAACTCGACAGATACGGCGCAAGCAGTGAAGAGGCTGTAGCAGTAGCATTAGTAGAGAGCGATTCGCAGTCCTTCCCAGCCTAGCATGCAGGCCAGCACCATGGCAGCCGCAGACTCGACCAAGATGGAAGGTTTCTGGAGCAACTGGAAGTGCCAGGGTAGGAGGAAGGGGGTCCATGGGGTACAGGGGATTCAAGATGGGGTTGAATGTGGTGGGACGGAGAGGATGCATGTGCATGTCTGGGGTTGATTTTTTTTGAGGCTGCTGGATTCTGGAAGATGCTCAGACACACCCGCATTTTTTTTTTCAATCGAGGTCACCGCCATCATGGGCATATGAGCACCAGACTGGGGGGATTTGAGACAGCTGGGCACGCCCTTCCTCTCCTCCCTCCTCGTTGTACTTAGGGGGTCCATCCTGAATTCATAGACTCTGTGTGTGTTTTATTAGAATTAATAGGCATTGATGTGCATGACTGCCTCATTTTCAGGTCAGATGCGCATTTGGATGTGGATAGTTCCATAAAGAGCTGTCAAATGCCTTTTGCTTGCTTGCTTGCTTGTATTGATCATAAAGGCCTTCAGGTTGCATTGGGAGCAGAAAGCGACAGAAGAAAAGAAGAAAGAGAGATGTGTGGGGTGTGGCTACCTGACTGTATAGTCAGCTCAGAGTGCTATCTGTGTGAATTCTTTTTATCCTGAAAATTGTTTATTCTGTGAAAGAATGGATGTGGATACATGTGTATGTGTCATAGTGAATTTAATTTATTATCCACTGGAAGACAACTGTGCATCCATCCTTTTAATCAATCCAATACCTAGACTATCATATTAGAGGGACTCATGCGGGAGGAAGAAAACTAGAACAATTTAAGAGGGAGGGTTTCTGGTAGTGGCTATTTATATATTGAGCATTTAGCATCTCTGACAGTTCAAGGGCTTATAAACACAAATAGATCTATTTCAATCAATGTTATGCTTCTTTATGTGAGAGTAATTAAATATTTATGACATTCGGTCTTTGTCCCATTCATATTTAATAATTTTTTGATTATTTAACACATTAGGTACCATGAACTAACAATGAAAACATTTTTACAGCCTTTATTAATGTAGGGTAGTGTTAGTAATTTATAAATTTACTATCGTTAATTTTTTATTCATCTTCACTCATAAAACATCATATAACAAGTTTATAAATGTTAAAATGTATTAGTTTATAAATGTTAAAATGTATTAGTATAATTAACTTTAACCTGGATTAATATATCAAGTAAAGTATTTTTTATTGTTATCTCGTGATATTTAATGCATTAACTAATGTTAACTTTAGTGTAAATTGTTACCATTTTTTTAAGACTGACTATATAAAAGTCCGTTAGAATTGGTTTTAAGCAGCTATTTAAGAAGATATTTCATTTTGTAGTTTGTATATCTATCTATCTATCTATCTACAGTGGGGACAAAAAGGAGTTAGTCCCAGCCACCCAGTGTGCAAGTTGTCTTCCCACTATAAAAGATTACAAGATGCCTATAATCTTCATCCTTGTATACCTCAACATGAGAGACAAATGAGAAAAAAAAGTCCAGAAATCACATTGTAGGATTTTTAAAGAATTTTTTTTGCAAATTATGGTGGAAAATAAGTATTCGGTCGATTACAAAATTTCATCTCAATACTTTTTTTTTATATACCCTTTGTTGGCAATGACATAGGTCAAACGTTTTCTGTAAGTCTTCCCACACTGTTGCTGGTATTTTGGCCCATTCCTATATGCAGATCTCCTCTAGAGCAGTAATTTTTTTGGGGCTGTCGCTGGGCAACACGGATTTTCAACTCCCCCCTATGATTTTCTATGGGGTTGAGATCTGGAGAATGGCTAGGCCACTCCAGGACCTTGAAATGCTTCTTACGAAGCCCCTCCTTCGTTGCCCGGGCGGTGTGTTGGGATCATTGTCATGCTGAAAGACACAGCCACGTTTCATCTTCAATGCCCTTTCTGATGGAAGGAGGTTTTCACTCAAATTCTCACGATACATGGCCCCATTCATTCCTTCATTTACACGGATCAGTCGTCCTGGTCCCTTTGCAGAAAAACAGCCCCAAAGCATGATTTTTCCACCCCCATGCTTCACAGTAGGTATTGTGTTCTTTGGATGCAACTCAGCATTTTCTCCTCCAAGAATGAGTTTTTACCAAAAAGTTCATTTTGGTTTCATCTGACCATATGACATTCTCCCATTCCTCTTCTGGATCATCCAAATGCTCTCTAGCAAATTTCAGACGGGTCTGGACATGTTCTGGCTTAAGCAGGGGGACACGTCTGTCACTGCAGGATTTGAGTACCTGGCGGCGCAGTGTTTTACTGATGGTAGCCTTTGTTACTTTGGTCCCAGCTCTCTGCCGGTCCCATATCACTAGGTCCCCCCCGTGTGGTTCTGGGATTTTTGCTCACAGTTCTTGTGCTCATTTTGACCCCACGGGGTGAGATCTTGCGTGGAGCCCAGATCGAGGGAGATTATCAGTGGTTTTGTATGTCTTCCATTTTTTAATAATTGTTGATTTCTTCACACCAAGCTGCTTGATTCAGTCTTCCCAGCCTGGTGCAGTTCTACAATTTTGTTTCTGGTTTCCTTTGACAGCTCTTTGGTCTTGGCCATGTTGGAGTTTGGAGTGTGACTGTTTGAGGTTGTGGACAGGTGTCTTTTATACTGATAACGAGTTCAAACAGATGCCATTAATACAGGTAACGAGTGGAGGACAGAGGAGCCTCTTAAAGAAGAAGTTACAGGTCTGTGAGAGCCAGAAATCTTGCTTGTTTGTCGGTGACCAAATACTTATTTTACCGAGAATTTACCATTAATTTCTTTAAAAATCCTACAATGTGTTTTTCTGGATTTTTTTTTTCATTTTGTCTCTCATAGTTGAGGTATACCTATGATGAACATTACAGGCCTCTCTCATCTTTTTAAGTGGGAGAACTTGCCCAATTGGTGGCTGACTCAAATACTTTTTTGCCACTTATCTATCTATCTGTCTGTCTGTCTGTCCATTGTCATTATATTGTATCATTTAATTTCTTATTGTCATTAATGCACACCTGAATTAAGATACGTTGAGCCCTTTCAGTTAGGATTCATTTAGGATTTATTGCCTCCTTATAGTGGAGAAGACTCTGTGCAGTTTCTGGTAAAGTGCTCTGTTGGCACTGCAATACTAAGCCATTACAAAAATTGAAACAGATATGAAGATGATAAAAACAAAGGCTTCTCGCTTTTTTAATGCCATAAATGCCAAATATGTTGTACTGTTTGATGACGATGTGCCTGTGTCAGCCCAGGGTTGTATTTTGTTGCCATCTCTTCCTTTAGTCATGCCCGCTGGCTCAAGATTGCTAATATCTGTGTCCCCTAGGTATTGATTCAATGCTATAAAGTCAAACCGCAGGTGCTGGCTTTTCTTAAGTCAGCAGTTTCTGTTTCTCCTCACAGTATGCGGTTTAGTCAAAACTGTGGCGTGAGTCACCACACCGTTACTGTCTTGATGGTCATTTGGTACTAGGCCAAAACGATCTCTGCCAGTTCTTCCATTAACTACAAATCATAAAACAGATTTCATCACTTCACACTGACAAATGTGTTAATCAGTTATAGCGCCATTCTTAATAATAAAAACTGGGAACTGATTGGATCAGATAAGAATGGAATGATCCAACTTGCATCCCCAAACTCATAAAAACCTTTATAGTCCCAATTTTAGATCTCTAATTTAGAATGTATAATCCTACTCTAGAAATATTGAACCTAGAATTCAAGATGTGGTAATACTATTGGTTGTTCAATAGAGGATCTAAGAGGCGTTTGACAGCCAGGCTTAGCACAGTGTCATATGATCTTACGGATCCATATCATCTTTTAGATTGTGATCAGAGCAGGATGTTGCAGGACATCCTATTTAGCAGCCATTTTTGTAAGGTGTCACTACAACGACAGTGTTATGTAGGTCGAAAGTCTATTTTTGAGTACTCATCCCCTTTTAACCCAATTTGCTTGGTGAAATTACAGGGTGCATCAGTATGTGGTTATAAATTTGTGAAAGATGGTAGGAGTTGATTCTTCAGTTGTTTGTCGTGATTCTTGCTGTGGGTCAGAATATCCTCACAAAAATACTGTCATGGTAAATCCCATAATAATACAGAAGCTTATTGGTCAGTATACATGTGTGGTACTTTGTCTCTTAGCAACAGTGTTTAAAGGCATAGTTCACTCATAATGAAAAATCTGTTATCTTTTACTCACCCTCATGTTGTTTTAAAACACGTTTAACTTTCTTTCTTCTGTGGACCTCAAAAGAAGATATTTTGAAGAATGTTTTTGACCATATAATGAATGTCAATGGGGTCTACGTTTCATTGCAAAAAATATCTTCTTATCAAAATGTCTTCTTTTGTTTTCCACAGAAGAAAAGTCGTACAGATTTGAAAACAACATTAAAGCCAGTAAATGATAACATCATTTTCATTTTTGAATGAACCAGTTCATAATATGTATATCCACATCCCAAATGACATATGTGGTCTTGTTTTCTACAAGACCATAGAGTGTCCCATTTGACATTTTAGGTGAAAGGAGGAGCTCAAGAGTGCCCCCTTTGTGCCCTTGATGTGCACTTTCTGATGCGTGCTCTGCTACCCAATAATCTATGCAACATAACATCAGCAAAGTGGATTCAGAGGCGGGCCATAAGGCTCAGGGCACCATCTGGGACAGGACCCTATGCAGCAGAGTTTTATCATGCTAGTCAGCAGTTGCTCAAGCAAGAATATATATTACATTCCTAAGTTTGCCTAATATTTCAAATCTAACTTGTATTATAATTGTAAGAGTATACATGTATGCCCTATAGACTTGTGCTGTCCCATATAGGGCAGTATGATGAACCAGTCAAGAGGAATGATTAAACACAGCCATTAATTACTGCTGACTTTTGAATCTCTTTCTGTCTCATTGTGGCATCCATAATGTTTTCTTCACTATTTTACCAGGCCAATTTTTTATGTTTATCTGGGGGCTGTTTGGGATGTCACAGCATGTGACACTTCTTTGAAAGAGCTTTCATTATTTCTAACAGAGAAATGTTATTTGCCTTCTGTCTTTATGGAGCTGCTTGTCCCGTGCCAAGATTGTTGTCATCCAGATTAGTGTCTAGTGTGTAATAATGTTAGTCATAGGCTGTCTAAAGTGATCTCTTTGTTTTACGAGTATGATCCACTGATGTCAAGAGCAGGCTATGTGTCTACAATGGAACAGACTCTAAAAGGACTATACAGTCTGCATTCAGGCTTGCAAGATATACACAAGTAAGCCATAAATTGTTTATGACTGTCTGTAAGTATTCTTTACTGGTACAGTATGTATATTATACAGCATGCTCTGTTGTGTAGTCCTATTTGTGATATGTTACACAAGGTATAAGAAGACCACGTGGGTGTATCTGAATCCCACCTGAGTTCGATTTAGATCTCTGTTCTGCTATATCTCAAACTTAAATATAGGGGATGATAGCCACACATTTCTTATAAAGTTCCTGTTCCTATTTTCAGTCTTTATTTAGTATTTGCAGGTATCCATCTTTTTCATTACCACATCGCCAAAAAAAATAAAATCATTATTGTCAGTATTGTCATAAACAGTATTGTCTTTTATTTCCTGTAAAAACAGCTACCCAAAAATTAATTAAATGATTTTATTTGATAACATCAGTATTTTCTTTTCTTTTTTGTCAACAAAATACCATAAGATACATTTTCTTGAGAAGCAAAAATTGTTTTAGATATTAACATTTGTTTTAAACATCACAAAATTGCTTATTTAATTTATTTTGTATTACTTATGTAACTTAATTTAATTTTTTACCACACTGGCATAATAATAATAATAATAATTTTCTTTATCAGTTTTTTGTCTTTTTTACACAAAGGAATAGTAAACATCCTTAAAACAACATGGATGCACATATTTTGTTTGATAATGTCAGTATTTTCAGTCTTTTTTCCCAGTAAAATAATAAGATAATTTTCTTGAGAAGCAAAATTGTGTAAGATACTAAAGCTTCATTTAACATAATAATATATAATATAATTCATATTTTTCCTATTTCTCTTTTTCCAGTAAACATAACTAAGCATCCTTGAAGGTAACACACCCGTATAGCTAAATATACACAAATATTTTTAGACCTTTGTTACATTTCAGATGCTAAATAGTTTCTAGGGAGAGATATGAGCCTATAAGTTAAATAGATAATATTTAGTTTTAAGCAAACTTAAATCGTCAAAGTAGTTTCTGAGAAGTGACACTAATATTTGAAATCAATTTAAAACAATTTTTACTTTACTTAAAACAGTAAAAGGGCCCCAGTTTCACAGAGAAGGTACATAAAAGCTAAACGAAAAGATAGTAACTTCTACGCCTCCCTATTCTTTTAGTTTAGAAAGTAAGTATAACTAATTTTGGCCCAAATGAGCATATTGGAACAATATTGTGCAGACCTAAATCTAGAATGATTTGCACATGTCTAGCAGAAATTTTTGTCTAATAAAAATAAATAACATATATTGAAAAAAATAAAAATTAAACCAATCTTTACCATTTTTACTTCTCAGTATATACTGGAAAACAGTACAAAAATTATAAGAAATGATAATTTTGGCCCACAAATAGTTCAAGATAGGATTTCTAAAGATCACTATAAGACAAATGCAGTAAAAATCAAATTATGATGAGCTATTTTTTTAGGCAATATCTACTTGCCTTTATAGCTAGCTGCTGATTTAATTAAAAGATTCGTCTTACAGTACTGAAATCAGTTGCCGCAAGTCTCGGCTAAACATATAGTGACTTTTGTGGAAACCTTGGGATGCTTTTTGTTTAAGTGATTTAGCTACTCCTTGAGTGAAAGAAAAAGTGCAGGCCAAGTGTTGTTTAAAAGGCTCCAAACCGTAAATTTATTTGAAACATACCTTTTTTGATAACATGGAACAAGTATTTTTACTGTCAACTTTCTTGGTGTGTCCCAAATTAATTCATGCTTGATAAAAAGCAATAGGCAGTCCTTCAATAACGAGGAGCATGTTGTCGTCAGCAGTGGGGTTTTTTAGCAAGGGGCCTTTCGCTTTGTGTCTTCATAGCATGTTGTTCCCCCTCGTTCGCCCTCCCCCATCATTTCATCAGCACCTTATTACTCTGTCTAGCAGGCAGCGCTCAGTGAGGGGGGGGTGGGGGGGTGCAAGCTCCATCGCATATTGTAGACTGCATCACTAATCCTTGCTCCCATGTAGTTAAATCCACTGCACCCCATATCTCTCCAGTTTCCGTGGTGACCACGCTCCCTTCATCTCATAGCTCAACTGCCAACTTCACGCCGACACATTTTATACAAAGCTCACCGTAATGACCCCATAAACAAGCGTGTGTCGGTGCTTGCTCGGAAAGAGTGGGCGCAATGAGCAAGTGTCCTATTGTGTGTTGATTTCCACCTGAAAATAACTAGAGATATGTTTGTTATTCCACTCTGATACATAGAAAAGGACTGAATATTTATCAT
The DNA here is from genome assembly GCA_018155175.1 of Sinocyclocheilus anophthalmus. Taxonomy (NCBI): domain Eukaryota; kingdom Metazoa; phylum Chordata; class Actinopteri; order Cypriniformes; family Cyprinidae; genus Sinocyclocheilus; species Sinocyclocheilus anophthalmus. The sequence continues at coordinate 72,753 of JADLZN010002415.1, read as the reverse complement.
TACTATAATGAGCTGTAGAATTATAGTGCCTATGAATTATACATGACGCATGAAGCTTTGCATATTGCATAGAGTGTCTACACCACACCTTCATAATGCAAACAAAGAATCCCACCGAGGTTTTGTTGGGTGATCCATAGTGCTTCGTGTTAGGAAAAGCTCTTACACTTTACTTTAAGGGGTGTGCATAAGACTGACATGGTACCTTCATAATCATGATATGACACCTACATAATCATGACATGAGAAATGTCATGAATATGAAGGGGTTTTATGCATGTTTATGACAACTGTCATTAAGTGTCATTCGCTCAGTTATGTAATTTTTAATGCAAAGATGACATTGTTTGAGATGTCTTAGTTATGGGCTATGGTTAGGAATGCTAATGGGTAGGGGTAGGTCAATAATGTCATATTTGCATTAAAAATGACAAAACTGAGCGAATGACACTTAATGACAAATGTCATAAACATGCATAAAAAACCTTCCTTGTCATAATGTCATGATTATGTGTCATGTTATGATTATGAAGGTGTCATGTCAGTCTTATGCACACCCTTTCAAGTAAAGTGTTACCAAAAGGTCTAACTTAGCACAGCCCAGTTTTCAGGCATTGAGTATGACAGGCAGCCATCCAAGGAAATGATCACAGAACTCTGTCTAGACTCTGAAGCTCCACTTAGCTCAGATACATACCTGTGGTTAGAGTGAAATGCTGCTATCATGTTATAATTATGAGCTAGATAAGATGCTTAATTTTTAATCTCTTGAGATGTTGCATCATCTTAAATTGGGTGGAAAACAAAGACCAGAGGGAAGAGCTTTGGAAAGGGTGTGGTAAAACAGTGGATTGATGCGATGCGATGTTAGTTAGATATTGCGAATCAATTAAATCACACATTGTAAATCACTGTGTTTAGCTTAAACTGTTTTAAGAAAAAAAAACACACACACACATTTACTGTATGCGCTCTCCCTATGACCTTATGCACGCTCTGATAAGGGGAAGTTCACCCAAAAAATGAAAATTCTGTCATCATTTATTCTCCATTATTTTGTTCCAAACTTCTGCAGAACACAAAATGAGATACTTTAAAACATGTTTGTAACCAAACCATTTAGATTACCAAATGGACAAAAAACAACAAAAACAAAGACATTTCTCAAATGATCTTCTTTTATGTTCTACAGCATAAAAAAAGTCATACCGGTTTGGAACGACATGAGGGTGAGTAAATTCTTTAGGGTGAACTGTCTTTAAGCATATTTGGTGTAATATGAAATTATTCCAGTTCATTGGCTCACATTAAACCCCTGCTTATTAAATGATCATTATGTATATAGTACCATTCAGACATTAGGCTTCAGACACAATTATTGCATTACTGTCACATTTGGTCTGGGAGATTAAAGATGGACATCAAATTAAATAACATTTGAACAGAGGCACCACGCACTGCCAGATTTGTGCACCTGGTTCCAGTCTGTTGCCATGGCCACCATGCTGTCACTTGGCTGGAATTTATTGTTTCGGAGAATTTGTGCAGAAAGGCCACAGAGACAGAGAGGGACATGGAAAGACATGCATCACTCTGACAGTAGATGATGAAAAAACTGAGTTTACTTAGAGGCACTTGGATATGAAAAGGGACAATATTTGGAGGATTTAAGAGCAGAAATGTGAATCTTAGGGCCAGATCTAATAACAGCTTGTAACTCTCATTTGGCCTTAAAAACTGTTGTCAGGATTTACTAAATACATGCAGAGAAAGTTGTCTTTAGTAAAGTAAAGAAAAGGCGTGGACACAGGGATTTTTGTGGCTGACCTTATTGCATATTCATTTGTTAGAATGTCTCTTTCAGATACAAAATTTATGGGAGTTGATTATTTAAATGAATCATTCAAGGTGATTTACTAAGGTTTGCAGTAGTCAGATTTCTGGTATTTGTGCCATCATTTGATGCCCCAAAAAAGCATGTCTAAACCCACTTTGCACCTGTGTTGTTAGATTACACGCACCTGATTACATCAGCTCTGCTTGTTTGAAACCCTATATGCTAATTTGCACTCCTCTTGGTAGTTTGTGTTTGTCATTGTGGAAATGCAGAACTTTCCACTCCCAATGGCACTTTTATAGGATTGCAGTCTCATGCTAATATGCGCTGTTTAGTAAATCTGGCACTTAAAATTATATAAAAGCACTTACATTAATTCCTCTGTTAAAACTTGTCTATTATTTGAACTGTAAAGTTGTTCTCGTAATTTGGGTTTCAGGAATTATTTTGTAATGACAACATATACTGTATATGTATAACCCAGAAAATGAAAGTAAGCTATTATACTATTATTATTTAGCTATATACTAAAATCATGTCTTGTGGCTGTACTATTGAATGAAACAGTATTTTAACATTTACGTTTTGGCCTGATTTACTTCTTTTGCAAGTATGTAAGGATATGATGGACAAGTAAAAATTAATTTTTGTGGTAATCAACAATAAACAAGTACAACTAACCTCAAGGAATAACCTAAGTCATTCCAAACTTCGAGAGACTTTTCTTTTGTAGAACTTAAAACAGTTTTGTTTACCATTGACTTTCCAATGTATTGACACAAATACAAAATACAAAAAAAAAAAAGATTTCTCGAAATATCTTCTTTTATATTCCACAGAAGAAAGAAAGTCATATCAGAACGACATGAGGGTGAGTAAATCTTTGGGTGGTCTATCCCTATAATCTCCTCTGCTCCCATGGCCTCATGGGATAACAAAGTATTCACGGGTTTACACTTCAGAATCTGAAGCAGATACTATATTTTTGCCTGTTCTGTCATACCATTAATCAGACCTCTCTGCTTCACTGGGGTCGACTTCTTTTTGCATATTATGAAGCAGGGATGTACACATATGTGGACATAGGCCTTCTGTCTGATTCTGCAGGCTGAATTCAGGCATATTTTTGAATGCACTCCTGTCTGTTTGTGTAATCATTATTATTAATTGTGTTATCTCTGACTCAGCTCTGATGCAGGATGATTCACTAGTTATTACATCATCGTAGGTCATGCCATTCAGTGGATGCTGATTGTGTATCCGAAACAACATGAAAACAGAGTTTAGGTTATAATCCTGTAAACAACTACCGGACCATCCCCGCTGTGATTCTGACCCAACGCTAACTTTCTCTCTCTCTCTCTCTCTCCGTTCATCCAGTGATGGAGTTGCTGCACTGGCGGAACCTGAAGCAGAGTGGGCTGGTGTTTGGCAGTTTACTGCTGCTGCTTTTCTCTCTGACGCAGTTCAGTGTGGTCAGTGTGGTGGCCTATCTGGCTCTGGCCGCCCTCTCTGCCACTGTCAGCTTCAGAGTTTACAAGTCCGTACTGCAGGCTGTGCAGAAAACAGATGAGGGACATCCCTTCAAGTAAGCCTGCTGTGTGTGCACAGACTGTGTGTGTCACTCAATCAGTTACTAACATTGTTTTATTGTGGATGCAGAGCATATCTGGAGGTGGAGATGTCACTGTCCCATGATCAGATGCAGAAGTACGCAGAAAACGCCCAGTACTATATCAACAACACACTGAAAGAACTGCGCAGACTGTTTCTGGTGCAGGATCTGGTGGACTCACTAAAGGTGACCCTCCGTTCAATTTAATCTACACCAGGGGTTATTCAGTTATCAATTTTTCCTTAAAGTAATACTTAATAGGACAGTATAGAAAAGATGGGAGGTGATCAGGAAATTACCTGAACTGGATTTAAAACTGGTTGCTCACACATAAATGCCAGCACACTTCAAAGCATTTATCGTACTTTCCAGGCCGTACACTACAGTTCAAGAGTTTGGAGTTGGTAAGATTTTTTTTTTGATAAGATTTTTTTTTCCTTTAAAATAATTTAATAATGTAATTTATTCTTTTTATGGCAAAGCTGAATTTTCAGCATCATTACTCCAGTTTTCAGTGTCACATGACCCTTCAAAATGCAGTGTTGAAATCTGTTATGCTGCTTCTTATTTTTGTGGAAACAGTAGATACTTTTTAATATTCTTGATTTAATACACTTCCGAAGAGACGCATTTATATCATGAAAACTCTCTGATGATTTTAGCATGGTAATGTTAATGTTAATGTCGTGTGTTGGTCTTGGTGGAATAGTTCTGTTACGCTGCTGAATTGCTGCTGCTGTTATTGCTGTTGCTGTAGATTATTGCTTCTGCTGCTGCAAAACCGAAGACTTGACTGCCAATACATACGCCAAAACGGTGCTGTGAGTATTTAAGACACACTGCTGCTACACAAGTAGCATATACAGTATAATAACCCGTAGCAGATCTATACAGGTGGAGCTGGGGAAGGTGGAGTGTTTTAAAGGAACTCTGAAATCATGCTGCGAAATGCTCTAGTAGATGCTAAAGAGCCATTGTGTTAATGATCCATCAGCCTGCGCCATATAGAGTTTCATGACAGATCCTGGCATTTATTTGAAATATTTTTTTTTTTGTCTCTACTGCCAATTTTAATGCATCCTTGCTGAATAAAAGTAATCATTTCTTTTTTTTTTAAATCGTACTTTCCCGAAATGTGAACTTCAGTGTATCTATGAATTTCACAAATATTTATTGTACATTTTTAAGTTATCAGTAACAAAAATGTTGTACAAGTAAGAAATCTAGAGTCTGCATCATGGTTTGCTAATTGGTGACCTCTGATCTACATAAATAATGGTAGCAGTAATTAGTATACAGAATATTAGGGCAGTTTCACACTTTATGAACTTCTACAATGCTTTAGTTCCGCTTTTCACAGCACTGGCACATAAATGCATCATAAATCATATGATTCCTTCATTCAGTATATGTGTGTCTATGAACTGCTAGTTGTGTTTGTTTGACTCAAGTTTGCAGTGCTGATGTGGTTGCTGACCTATGTGGGAGCCCTCTTCAATGGACTCACTCTTCTTATTATGGGTGAGCATCTTTTTCGGTTTCATATGCACCTGTAATTTGAAATGTAGATGAATGTATGCTTTTTGAATGGCAGAGTACTGCATTTACTGATTATGTGCTCTTTTGTCCCGTCTTTTAACATTTACATTACATCTTGCTTCAGTGGTGGTGTCCATGTTCTCGATGCCTGTGGTCTATGAGAAATACCAGGTCAGAGTGGCACCATTGTTACCATGACTACAGAATCATGCATAATTCATAAGCATTATGACTACAATGACTCACTTTTTTAAATCTTTCTCTGTCTCTAGGCACAGATTGATCAGTATCTGGACCTAATAAGAACCCAAGTCAACTCTGTGGTAGGAAAGTAAGTACTCCCTTTAAGAATATAATATAATATAATATACTGTAATGTTTTTTTAAATAAGTCTCATATGCTCACCAAGGCTGCATCTATTTGATCAAAATACAGTAATATTGTAAAAGTAATGGCAGTTTAAAATAATTTTTTCTATTTAATTTAAAATGTAATTTAATATTCCTGTGATGTGGCAAAAGTGCATTTTCATAATCACATGATTCATGTCTGGCTCTATCTACTCCGTTCTAATATCATGCTAATATGCTGATTTGGGTGGCTCAAGAAATATTTATTTTCATGTCAGTATGAAAGTTGTATTTTTTTTTTTAGAAAGTCTTTATTACATTGAAGACTTCAAAAGAATAAGAATCATTTGAAATATTTTTGTAACACTATAACTGTCTTTACTGTCCCTTTGACTCAATTTAAATGCATCCTTGCTGACTAATATTTTTATTTCGTTTTAAAAAACTTAGACAAAGATAATAATATAATATATAAGATTAATATAATATATATTTTGAATGTTTGTTTTGGATCCAGGATCCAGGAGAAGATTCCTGGGGCCAAACGAAAGGCTGAGTAGGCCACACAGGGCCCTCTGGACGAGGTTGTGAGCACCTGAAGGGGTCCTCTTTGTACACACACACACACACACACACACACACACACAGAAATCAGACACAAATAAACATCACTGGAACATAGTTCTACTTTGTACACATTGTGACGTCTAGAGCAATGGCTGAGCTGTGCAGGAGAAGTCCCATCCTCGCTTTGTAACAATAGAAAAAAATGAAGAAAAAAAGCGAAGCGTGCTATCAAATCAAGATCTAGTCAGAAGTACAACTACTCAATGAATTGTAGAAGTAACCTTGAAACATAATATTCAAATCTGGCAAAAAGACTAGATGTGATTTTTTTTTGTATGTGTTGCTCATGAAGTGCATGAAGTCAAGAGTCTTAAGTGCTGATGAATTCTCTTTTTATCTTTTAAGTTTGTGTGCTTTCTCAGCTGTGCTGAAAATCTCTGTAGTATGTGAAAGATCTCTGCAGCTTTATTGCTCTCCAGTGACACTCTCTTCTTGGGGGAAAAAAAAAAAAGCTTTTTGTGGGGCTTTTCCTCTTCCATCACTATATCTGTAAACATGATTAACATAACCGTCATTGTCAGCTAGACGCATGGATCTGTTGAGGTTCATGATATCTGGGCACAAACGCAACTATTTAGCAATGTTCTAATTAGATATGGTCAGCTCACTCGTAGCAATGCAGTATGTTTATTTTTCGTAGGGGTCCGCTACAGAGAGTGTTTTTAGGTGCTGTCATTGCTCTTTTTTTTTGGAAAATGATACAAAACAAAAGAGAGGGAGGAGAAGGAAGCTTCAGTGAGTGATTGCCAGCTAGAATCTGTTAATCTTTATACTGTTAAGTGTTGTTCATTCTTTTAGCCATTGACTCTTAACTATTTGCACTTAAGATGTACTCAATACTGAATGCGAAAATAAATGTTCTAAAATGTACTTCTTCATGGCTCATCTTTCATAATTTAATGTTCTTATAACCACTGATGGCAGTTAAGAAGGCAGTTAATAATGGCATTAGAAAATACTATGACTGTGAATTTGTAAATAATATTTAATAGCATCTTTTACTAATTGCTATCAGGCTAGTATCGACATTATCGATACTACTATGGATATCAATACTTTGGATTTTTTTCCTCTAATTTCTAAGGATATCTGATAGTCATCATTAAGACTTAAACTTCAAATGATCAAACTTAAACTGTTTTTGTTAAATCATGTTAACAACAATTAGCCTATACAACATAATCAAACTTTTATTTTAAGTATAGATTACAACAATCGTCAATTTTACTTTTTTCAGAGAACCACCACGAGCTGGTTCTCTGAATCAGATGTGTTAAAGGGGTCATATGATGCAATTTCAAGTTTTCCTTTCTCTTTGGAGTGTTACAAGCTGTTCTTGAATAGATAAGATCCCTAAAGTTGCAAAGACTAAAGTCTCAAACCCAAAGAGATACTTTATAAAAGTTAAGACTCGTCCATGCCCTCCTAAAACTCCTTGTTTAAACACGCCCCCACATGTCTACTCAACTGTGTAGTATATTTGCATAAAGACCCACGCCCGCCCTGTACCGCAAGAAGGCATAACTTTGATTCTCGCTGTAGTTTTGTTGCCGCCGCAGCCATGTCATGGAGACACGCGTGTGTGGTTTGTTGTTGAAGCGAAAACTACTACTTTGTTTGGGGGTCGGTTGCCAAGCGGACACACTAGAAATCAGTGGTTAGTTGATATTACAACATGTTCGCAGACCAGTTCAAACCAATATCAGATGTGTGCAAGCATTTTCCGAAAGACGAGGACTGTTTCCGTGGTTTCCTGGGAGAGTGGCCTACAATGCTGGTTTTCTGACAAATAATGCTGACTCACAGCCTGTAAGTATGTTTTCATATTTAAATGATTTGTCACTGATGATTCAAACGCGAGTTTTGAGCAGTGTAGAGTAGCGCTTGTTGTTTGTCATTTCTCCGATCACAAATGCAGACATGGTTTTATGTTTACGCGGCGCAATGCAACACAACGCATAAAAAGACAGTATAAGTCCTTATAATCTGTAATTATGTCCCCACTGGATGCAACAAATGCCCTTTTATAATGGGTTTTCATGTTTTTGTCTCGTCGCTTGGGGCTCCGGGCCTGGACACAACATAAACGGCATCACAGTATGGTCAGGGGCGTAACATTTCCGTCTCACGCTTGAGGTATTCGGCCAGTCACAACGCTCTTGTTAGCTGGCCAATCAGAGCACACCTTGTTTTTCAGACTGATTAGCTTTGTAAAAATCGACGTGTTTCATAAAGGCGGGGCATAGAGGAAAAACAAAAATGTACAGTATGTGGAAAAAAATGTTTCTTTTGAACCTTAAACCACATAAACGCATTTCATTACACCAAATACTGTTCTTTTTTAGCAACGTCATATGACCCCTTTAAATTAGAGAAACATGCAAAGTATGCAGAGCAGGGGGTTGCCAGGACTGGAATTGAGAACCACTGCTATATATAGTATGGAACTGCCCGTGTCATTTTGTCCCTTGCTAAAGTTGTACTTTTTCACGCTAAAATAAAATGACCAGCAGTTAAAATAGGATGACGGCTTGAAAGATGGACAGCGGAACATATAACGCCAAGAAAGTGGGTGAAATGCATTACTGTAATTTACCTGTCAGTGATGTTGTGTTACAAATATGAATAATGAATCTCTTGAATTAGGAGGATGCCACCCATCTGTCAGCGGGCACTGTTGGGTGTGCCCAGTACCTGTCTGTTGTCCAAATGCTGCACTTTTGCCCCAGGAACAGGTGGGACAGACTTGAACAACAGTGCTGTTTCCGCTCGCAGGCATGACTTGCAACCACACACCACTCACACACCGCACACACACACACCACACAGAAAACGTTTGCTTATCTATCTACTGAGAGCCTGGCGTAGACTTTCGCGATTTTTATAAGCTAGGTGTAAATACAGTAAGCTAACATTAACTGAAAATTCGTTTTTTACAATGATCATTACTTTATTTTAATATTTGACTTGTTTTTTGTTTTTTTACAAATGAGGATTTTTAGCGTGTCTCTTGCCTTGGCCAAATACCCACACTTACGGTCTTTGTACTTGACCACTTGACTACTTATATGACGTATTTCCTGTATTTGGCCCAAGTGTTCAAGTGAGCACGAAGACGACAAGTGTGTGTTGAACTTTTCATTACTTGATGGGACACACTTGTAGTGTTGTAAAAAATGCAAGTGTTTACATAGCTTTATTTACTTTGCATTTTAAAATCAACTTCTAAATGTCTTTTCAGTCAGTCCCTATCAGGGTTCCTCAAATCTTACCCTGGAGGTCCAATGTGCTGCAGATTTTAGCTCCAACCCTGATCAAACTCACTATACCTGTGATTTTCTAATGATCCTGAAGACTTTGATTAGCTTGTTCAGGTGTGTTTGATTAGGGTTAGGGTTAAACTCTGCAGGAAAGTGGATCTCTTGGGCCAGATTTGAGGATCCCTGCCCTATAAAATGACAATTTTAATGTGTGGTGCTTCTAATTAAGTGATAAAAAGCAATTGCAAATGTTGTACAAAATAAATATCACCACTACTCATCTTTGCACCAATAAAACGTAAAAACAGTGTTTTTCTACCAAATTATATGTAATATCTAATTATTATATTAATATTTAATTTGCATTGGAAAGGTTTCCGTGAACATTCCAGAACATGATGCATGATGGAGCGGTCTTCGAGATAGTGTGGGTTTAGTGTGCGTTAAGGCCACTGCGCTCTGGCGGTTTTAAGACCTGGGACAGTCTTGCGCACTTCCTTCCTGTCGCACGCACGCGCTCTCAAGTGGCCAAGACCGCAAGTGTGGGTATTTGGACAAGGGGTCAGTCCTGCAGAGTTTATATGCGCGAGCTCGCCTCGTCCTCTGCTGGTGAGGGAGAGGTGGTGAAACGGGAGAGTGGGGTAGTAGCGTCGAGGAGGGACAATAGGGAATTTGCTGACAGTGGGTGTGGTGCTCAGCATCCGAAGAGCTGACTGAGTGGTGATCACCAAAACAGGAAATTATTGTTCCACTATGTGTTCTTTGTTTGTAAATAATGTTCAAATCAAATTTGATAAAACCTCTTAACGGTTGGCATATCATCAGATCACGTTAGTAATTAGTTTCTCTAATTGTATACATTTCAGTGCCTGTACACTAGTTTTATAAAGCCAGACGGAAGTTTAAGTTGTCAGTTGTTTCATTGTAAGGACAAGATCATTATTCTGCAAAAAGTGATTTTCTCGCTGCTGAACCCCCCCCCAATAGAAACCGTTACAGAATTTGTACTGGTTTTATTGGTTATAATGGGAATCGTACTGGTTTTAATGGAAACTGTAATGGTCCCTGTGGGTCTCTACTGGTAATTTGTCACCTTAGTGCAGGGGTGTCCAAACTCTGTCCTGGAGGGCCGGTGTCCTGAAGAGTTTAGCTCCAACCCTAATTAAACACAATTGAAACCAGCTAATCAAGCTCTTACTAGGCATAGACTAACTTCCAGTCAGGTGTGTTGAGGCAAATTTGAGCTAAACTCTCCAGGACACCGGCCCACCAGGACCGAGTTTGGACACCCCTGCACTTGATGGGCTTGGTTATAAAGCCTAACCAGGTGTTCCCACCCCTGCTCCAGACGTCGACTTGTCCTGCAAAGTTTAGCTCCCACTCTAATCAAGACACCTGCCTTTAATTATTTAAGTGATCCTGAATAAACCTAAGTTATTGCTTCATGGGTGTGTTTGATTGGATGGTTGGGCTGAACTTTGTCAGACATTGCGTCCGGTCATGAGCATGTTGGGCCCCCTGGCCTAACGCACTAAATCCTAAGTGGAATTGTCCCCACTAAATCCTAAACACACTACAGGAAACCATTTTTAATGATTAATGGTTAATAGTTGATGGGCTATGTAATGTTTGTAAGGGTATTTGGAATTTCTGTAATCGTTTCTATTATTTTTTTTTTTTTCATTAACTATCTAAAACATTTCTTAATCAAGAGACCTTTCCTTTTTGCCTCTTGACAAGCAATAGTTACATAAGATATTTAGGGTCGGTTTTTTTCCCCCCTCATAGAATTAATCCAAGTGAAGCGAAGTTTGGTATTTAGTAAATGAATTTTTTATAGATACGATTATCTCCGGCCCGCGCTCGTTTTAAGTCATGTCTTAATTATGATCGTAGCTGGACCAAGTTCTTTTAGCTACTGCCGGGAAACAATGCAGAGCCCTTTTTTCCCCTTCCTGCAGAGAAGACCAAACTTACAGTTTAAGGGGGAGCGTTGGAAAGAAACAGTAGCCATTTGCCTTATAATAAGTCAGAGTTCCATCTGAGCGACTTATGATTTTTTTCATGGTAAAAATCTTAAATAGGCTACAGTTGCTTTAAGCAAGAACTCAACGGTGTTAACCCGGTCATTTGATTCATAGGGTAGGGCCATCCCGGTCCCCAACCTGATAGGACAAAATGGGGTCCCCTCTACTGGTCCAAAATGACCCGGAAGGCCAAAAAAAAAAAAACAACGCCAATTTTATTATATTTATGTTTTTTGGGTCCAGGAAGTCTATCTTGGGTCAGGTTGTCCCTTTTTTTTTATTTTATTTTTTTATGTAGTTTTGGTTTATTTTTCATTATTTGTTTGGTTGTGGTTATTTTTATTTATTCCACATGGGTAAAATTCCTGGATATTTTTTTAATGACATTACATATATTTTGTAGCATTTTTTTTCGAACGCAAACCAAGAAGACAACAATGGTTCGAATTTCTGTTTCCTGTTTCTTCATATGGATTATACTTTAAAGAAAAATCATGATGATAAGGGTATGGCCTCACGCGGGGGAACCGGACCCTAGGGGGTCACGAAGGTGCCTCTGATTGGCCGGATCTGGTGGTGGGGTACATGGACCTAAACGTGAAACCAACTAAGACTGCATTGTTAATGATGTACAGAAAGCAAGAACGCCACTAAGTGGCTCCGGTTAGAAGTTACTATGTGAGGATTCTTAAATGACGGAACGTTCTAGCAACCAAGGGCATGAGCTGCAGTGGCTTCATTAAGGTTTCAAGATATATCTCAACAGATCGACGTCAACGGCTTCAGCTATATACAAACATTAAAAAAAAAAAACTATATTTTTGTAAAAAAAAAAAAGAATTTATATAATATTTTAAAAAGTGGAAATTGATGCTGAATTTAATCCAAACATATGCAGTACAGTATTTTCATAAAGTATGTAATAGTATAAAGAAGGATACAGTTAAAAAATGGGATAAAGATGATATAACTCATTGGTCTCCTCCCACCGCGGACGGGGTGCCTCTTCCATCTCGGTCCAAACCAGGCTCCTCCACCGCAACCGCCTCCCCCTCTCCATCTTCTCTCCAGCTCTCCTCTCTCCCTCCCCCATTCCTCTCTCCTCTCCTCGTTCCTCTCTGTCTCCCCCCCATCATAAATTTTAAAAAAACCAAAAAAAAAACAGGCCAACATATGATGAAGGAAAGCTAATATTTGCAGTGCAGTGCTGCTGTAAAATATCCTGGCAAAGAACTAGCCTACTCCTAAATAAACATTTCCCACAGTCTTCTCATCTGAGGCTCTGGAGACGAAGAAACTGCAAGCCCCGGGGTCCCAATTAATAAGATACAGTGCTTTTTTTATGGTAGAAACATGGATCTTCTCATGGTAGGGGAGCAGCCTTTGTTATATGCAAGGTGGACAGTACTAAGTACATTTACTTTAAGAAGATTTTACTTTACGTTCACTTGTGTGAGTATCGGCTACTAATTACCCGTTGAGTAGTTATGTTTTCTTGCTGGGAACTTATGGACTTTTAATTTCACTACACTTGAAGACAAATATTGTACTTTCACCCACTCACACTTACCATTTATCTATCAAAGTTCCTCGAAAGTAGAAAAGGAGTCGTTACTTATGTAGCAGCTTTGAAAGTCAGTGGTGATTTTTTTTCTTCTCTAAAAACTATAGAAAAGGACTTTTACTTCTTTTTCCCTTCCTTTTTTTCTTCTCTTCCTTGTTCTTTTTCCTTTTTTTTTTCCACGACAGTTTATTTAAAAATCAGTAATCACTCATACATGACTCTTAATCACACGTATCACTCTTTTGGGCTACAGGAAGTGATTCTCCCATTTTTTTGAACACTTACCCGTTTGCAAATGTGGTAGTGGTATTCTACAACAATTAACCATGAAAAAACAATTCAATAATACGAAGTTAATATTGTGGTATATATTAGACACAATATTGTCTTATTTTGCTAAATTGTGTAAATGAAAATATTAGCTATGAAGCCACAGAAGAACTGTTGTGCATTTCCTAATAAAACACAAAAGGTGTTGGGCTTGAAGCAGAACTGCACAGACTGTTCTGTTTGTGACATCAAAGTACCACGAGAGCGGTACTTTGATGTCAGCATTTAAAATGTTTGTTTTGATGGCAATTAAGTGTTGCTGTTTTGCTTTTTTGTTAAAGCCGTGTTGCTGTTGTAAAATTGTGACAGTTGTACAGCTACCGTTGGTTACACTACTGTGTTTTAAATAAAAAGCATGTTTGAATTTTTTTCTTTTTCTTCCTTAATCACTCCTGTAATTACTACAGAATTTCACTTGTATACTGTATTCAGTAGTGTATGTAATTCTCCGTTGCTTCAGAAGTATTGCAAGTACTACGTACAACAATAAAACAGTGCATTGACATAAGAAAATTTAGTTTTGGTACTTATAAGCGATAACAATTCTATAAGCAAGTACTTCTGTACGTTTTAAACGCCTTTTACTTTGAAGTAAAAAATCGGTTTTATTTTAATATTTATTAAATACAGCTTTTACGTGTAATCGTTATTTTGACCATTCAGTAATCTGTACTTTCACCCGAGATCAAGTAATGGAGTTGAGTACTTTGTCCACCTCTGCCATTTATAAACATGACCTCCAACTCAGTGCTGCCCCAACTGGGTCTGTAGCTTCACTCTCAGAGGACAGAGGTTCACTCACCTACATCCCTTCATTCAGTTCTGTACTCATTAATCTGAGAAACACTACTGAAGCAACAAGATGTCAAATGTCTTTTTGATGCTCACATAGAGAAGTGAAAACGCTAATGTGAGCAAGGGGTGCCCTCTGCTGCCAAATATGTGAAAATTATTTTTACGTGTTAATAATGAGAAGTCAAATTATGGGCTGGCCTTCATTTCTAAGTAGTTTCAAAATGCTATTTGGTAGTAAAGAAATATTTTTTTTTTTTCCTTTTTTTTCACCATACCAATTACAAGCGTTTCCAAAAAACACCACCATGTTTTCAGAGAGTTAACGAAATGTCAAGATGACAAGTAAATTCCATATTTTTTAAATGGAAAAAAAAGTCTCGTGTTCACCAAGGCTGCACTTATTTGATCAAAAATACAATAAAAACAGTAATATTGTGAAATGTTATTTTGATTTAAATGAGCTGTTTTCTATTTGAAAATGTTTATAAAAATGTAATTTATTCCTGTGACACAAAGCTGAATTTTCAGCAGTCATTACTCCAGTCTTCAGTGTTACGTGATCCTTCAGAAATCATTCTAATATGTTGATTTAGGTGCTCAAACATTTCCTAATAAAATTAATCAAAGTATTAAATTGCTATTATTAATATTTCTGTTATTGTAAAAATGCAACTTGGTAAAAAAAAAAATTCACATTACATTCAACAACATGCTTTGAGAGAATTAACCAAATGTCAAGTACTGAAATTTTGTGAAGCCTTTGGTGCTACTATTTATTATAAATACAAAAATAAATAATCCATAGATTTATTTTAATGTCTCTAAAATCTCAAGACCTTTATCTCACCTTGCTTACACTCTGTGACATTTGGCAAGATGGCCTTGAGGTGCCTGTATGTTGAGAAACTCACTGTACCGGAGCAAATGTCAAATGTGCCCTCATAAACACAAACTGCCAAAGGCCTGACCAATGTCACCTTGTCAAATACACCTCATGACAGGGTGAAAAAGCTTGCAGTGCCCAAAACTATTTAAAGAACTAGCAGAGGCCGAGTACAATATTTAACATTCATGAAACACCTCGCAAATGACTGTCAATACCACATAATGAGAGCAAACACTATAAATATCGGTTGATTGGTTAGTTTCAGTTAGATTCAGAACTACTTTTGAACAGAAACAGCAAGAAAAGGGTGGAAAGAAAGGGCTGTTAAAAAAAAACTTTGAAGTAAAACAGACTTTTGAAGAATGTTGGGCATAATGGTTGGTAATCATAAAAGAGCCAGCGGAGATGTCAGAGATAAAACTCTTAATGCACACTCTTACCTCTCAGTTCACCTGAGGACATGCTGCTGTCAGTCAGTCAGACAGGCCTAATGGATTCATTGTCTCCCTCACACACACTCCCTCTGGCTCTCTATGTCTAACAGACCACTGCCCATTCCAGTAGCAGTCAGAATAGATTTTGTTTCTTTTGTGCCTTTCACAAACCAAAAGATCTCAAAAAGCATAAGAATTTCTAAATTTATAAGGCCTCAAAATTATCAACATGATCAAAACTTGTACACAATGTACCCCACTGAGCTTCCGTCCTTAAGAACTTGTCCTGTGCTTGGGTTTAGGGCGATTCAGCATCTGCTCATCTCCCCGGCTGAGACACTACTGAGGCCTCTCGGTTCCATTTTATGTGGTGGTGGTTGATTGTTCCTAACAGCCTGCAGCTGAGGCTCCCTGTTAGAGGGGAAAAAAGTGAACACCTATGTTGGAGCTATCCCTGGTCCTGAACCCTCTTACTGGGTGGCCCAGGCCTTGTTGCTTCCTCTGATGGGGCTGTCCATGGTGCTCCACGGTGAAGGTGTTCAGTCTGCATTGTGGGGGACCATACCTCTTTATGGCCACCACATACCCCCCTTTCCAGCTCCAGGCTCCCGCTTGGAGCACACATCCAACAGCAGTAATGTCTTCTCGACATTGCATCTGCATTTGCAAGAGAATTTCCAGCCCGGTGTTCCACCTCAATTTGGAAGTCCTGCAACTGAAGAAACCAACGAGTGATTCGTGCATTTTTCCCTTTGTTTTGAGACATCCATTTGAGCGGGGCATGATCAGTTACCAAGCTAAATTTCCACTCCAACAAGTAATATCTCAACTTCTCAACAGCTGATAGCAAGGCATTCTTTTTCTATCGTGGCGTAGTTCTTCTCATGAGGAAGTAACTTATGGCTAATTTACATGACTGGGTGTTCCATACCATCTTGTAGCTGGGACAGCACTGCTCCAACTCCTACCTCTGAGGCGTCTGTTTGTAACACAAAGGGTTCACTGAAGTTTGGGGCTTGCAGGATAGGTTCACAACAGAGGGCCTGCTTCAGGTCAGTGAAAGCCTGCTCTGCTTCCTTAGTCCATCTCACCTGGTTTGGGTGGCACTCGCGGGTTGTGATGAAGCACGCAGGACCCAACTGTTCAATCAGCTCATCTATTCTTGGCATTGGGTACGTGTCAAACTTTGAAATCTCATTAAGTTTTCTGTAGTCATTACAGAATCGTGTGCTTCCATCTGGTTTCGGCACTCTTCAAGACAATGGGGCTTGACCACGCACTTTGAGACTCCTCGATAACTCCTAGATCCAGCATTTTCTTTACCTCCTCTAGGATGGCTTCCTTTTTGCTTCTGGAATCCTGTAAGGTCGAAGTCGGACAATCTTCCCAGGTTCTGTTACTATATCATGGGTTATCAGAGAAGTCTGCCCAGGGAGCTCAGAGAATGCATCACGGTGCCGCCATAAAAGTTCTCTCAACTCTTGCCTCTGCCTGGGGGATAGTTGATTACCCATCTTTACTTCTGGAGTTATGGGTGTCTGGACCCCAACTGCAAAGACGTCACTCGGAGAGGGAATTGGTTCATGCCATGGCTTCAAGAGGTTTACTTGGTAAATTTGCTGGCCCTTTCTCCGGCCGGGTTTGCGCACTCTGTAGTTGACTGGGCCTGTCCGCTCTACAACTTCTTAGGGTCCTAGCCACCTGGCAAGAAATTTGCATTCACTGGATGGGATTGAAACCCAGGTACCTTTTCTCCCGGGTGAAATTCTCGAACCTGTGCCCCACGGTTGTATACCCGGGCCTGCTGTTGTTGGGCCTGCTGCATGTGTTCTCGTACAACTGGCCAGATCTTTGTCATTCGATCGTGCATCTGTTCTGCATACTCGATGATGGTGCGACAGCATGATGGCTGCTGCTCCCAACTTTCCTTGGCGAGGTCCAACATCCCTCGAGGTCGCCGCCCATAGAGGAGCTCGAAAGGTGAGAACCCTGTGGGACTTCTCGAATAGAAAACAAGACATACGGTAACAATTGATCCCAATTTTCCCATCAATGTCAATGACTTTTCTAAGCATTTGTTTAAGAGTTTTGTTAAAGCTCTGGACAAGCCCATCAGTCTGGGGGTGGTATATGGAGGTTTTGAGTTGTTTCACCTTCAGTTGTCGGCAGTTCTCTTTCATCACTGTAGACATGAACCATGAGCCTTGGTCCGTAAGGATCTCCTCGGCTATCCCCACCCAGCTAAAGAGCTGTACCAGTTCTCTTGCCACAGCCTTGGAGGTGGCCGACCGGAGTGGTATTGCCTCTGGAAAGCGGGTGGCATAATCGAGGATGACCAGAAGGTATCTGTGTCCCCGGCTGGACTTTGGCAGGGGCCCCACAATATCAAGTGCAATCCTGCTGAAAGGGGTTTCAATTATAGGCAGAGGAATAAGTGGATTTCGATATTGGGTTATGAAGCTAACACACAGAACAGTTCTTGATGCCAGGCCAATAGAACCGTGTGAGGATGCGCTCATAGGTCTTCTCAGACCCCAGGTGGCCTCCCAACAGGTGAGTGTGTGCCAAGTACAACACCTTAGAAGTATATGCTTTGGGGACCAACAACTGTTCACAAATTTCCCCTCTTCACTGATCCACTCTATACAACAATTTATTCTTTATCATGAAATGTGGATACGTCAGTCTACTCACCCCCTCTTGTAGTTGGCCCTCAATCATTTGTGCACTCCTCCACGCCTGGGTCAATATGGGATCTTGCAGTTGGGCAGTGCCAAACCGTTCAAACCTTCCCCCCTGGTGGGTCTCTGCTGGGGGAAATTCAGAGAAAACTTCGTGGGATTCTATGTCTTTGAGTACCTGCGCTCCTCCCAGGCCCTCTGAGGCAGTTGCTGTGGAGTCGGAACGTTCTTCCTTACCTCTATCCTCCTCTGGGCTGGAGGCTTCTGCCGCAGTAATCTCTTCAGGGGTTGGCGTAGGGTGGTGTTTGGACGAACGGCGCCTTCGGTGTCGGGGAGGTCTCTTCCCTTCTGCAGCTCGGTCTGTCCAGTAGGCAGCAAAGGCCAGGCAGTCTCTGCCAACCAGGACCGGGACGGGCAAGCACTCCACGACCCCTGCTCGTACTTGGAACTGGCCCCGAGGGGTAACCATGCTTACTTCAGCAGTGGGATAGTTCCTAGTGTCCCCATGAATACAGGACACAGATATCTCTCCACCCATGACCGGCCCTGCAAACTCTGGCCGGACTAGGGCCACCATGCTTCCAGAGTCGACAAGGGCTTCGGTGTCTCTGCCTCCAATCTTGACAGGGAACCTAAGGGCAGCTGCCCCCTCATGGGCCCAACAGGTGGTGAGAAAATGGCACTGGAGTCTTGAAGAGTCAGTGGCACTTGCTGTGGGCATGAGTTCCTCTCTGCCTGGGCAATCCCGGGCCAAGTGTCCTTCTCTTCCACATGTAAAACATCGGAACGCAACAAGATTCCGCAGGGGCCTCTCCTCCCAATTTCCTTGAGCTTTCCAGGCTCTTGCCTGAGTCACCTCGAGGTGTTTCTTAGGGGTCTCTCGGTCTGGTTTTGGTTTCCAGGAAGTGGCTTTATTTTCTTCCGGCTTCAGCAAGTTCACGGTCACCTGGTTATTTTCCAGGAGGGTAATTAGTGCCTCTATGTTCTGCGGTCCCTGTTGAGCCACATATTTCTTGGTATCTGCCAGCAGGCCGCATATGCAATGGTCGATCACCACCCTTTCTACTGAAGATGGCCCGTCTCCTTCTTCTAGCCAGCTCCTCACCATCCAAGTCAACGTGGCTACCTGGTATCCCCAGCTATGAACTCGCTGAGCCTTAGCAGGTAGGCTGAGCCTATATTGGGCGAGAATTGCTCTTTTGACCATCTCATAACTGGCTGCCTCATGGACAGTGAGATCCCGGCACGCCTTCTGTGCCTCCCCGGTCAGGAAAGGGAGTATTACATTAGCCCAATCAGTCCTGGGCCATCTCTCTCGCTGAGCCGTTCTCTCAAAGAGGTCGAAGTAGGCTTCAACATCGTCATCTTTAGTCATCTTAGTCAAATAACCTTGAGGCCTCCTTCCCTGGGCCTCTGTCCTTCGACAGAGTTCGGAGACTGCTGCGTTCAGGGTGGTTTGGGCCTGCAGAATGGCAGTCAGGGCCTCCTCCATTTTCTTGTTGTTTCT
Source organism: Sinocyclocheilus anophthalmus (assembly GCA_018155175.1). Taxonomy (NCBI): domain Eukaryota; kingdom Metazoa; phylum Chordata; class Actinopteri; order Cypriniformes; family Cyprinidae; genus Sinocyclocheilus; species Sinocyclocheilus anophthalmus. Next base: position 53,300 of record JADLZN010002415.1, on the reverse strand, counting down.
TGTCCGCCTAGTGCAAGGTCTGAATCACAAGCGAGGCTTCACCATGCCTGCATTCTCCACCATATGTAAGCCGACCCCATTGAGCTTCCGTCCTGAAGAACTTGTCCTGTGCTTGGGTTTAGGGCGATCCAGCATTCAGCATCTGCTCGTCTCCCCGGCTGAGACACTACTGAGGCCTCTCGGTTCCCTTTTATGTGGTGGTGGTTGATTGTTCCTAACAGCCTGCAGCTGAAGCTCCCTGTTAGAGGGGAAAAAGTGAACACCTGTGTTGGAGCTATCCCTGGGCCTTAACTCTCTTACTGGGTGGCCCAGCCCTTGTTGCTTCCTCTGATGGGGTTCTCCATGGTGCTGAAGGTGTTCAGTCTGCTTCGTCGGGGACCATACCTCTTTCTGTTTTTTTTTTTTTTGTTTTCCTGGCCACCACAATATATATTTTTGAATAATGTTAAAATGTGAATATCAATGATACATCAGGCTTTTGAGGAATGTTTATGCATCTTTATGCTGCACACTGGTGGTGGTTGAGGAGAAATCTCATGATATGATTGTAAAGCACTTTGGGTGTACAGCAATACACAATAAAGCGCTATATAAATGATTAATTTATTCATTCATTCTCTCAATTATCATTGTATTGCATTGCATTATATGTGCATTCCACAATTAAAACTGCATAGTTTTGATAAAAATAAACTAAGCATTTAAATATAATCTAAGAAACATTATTGGGAGATATGTTTATGTGCATTTTATGTAAGTAGTCTACTGTACTTTTATAAAGATCTTATTGATTCATTACAATCTATTTACAATTGAAATCAGAATTTCATCTAACCTTTTGGCCATATAGGCTATATATCTGCAACTGCACTAAATTGCATATTTCTGCTTAGTCTGGGCCTGTCATGTTCCTTGATGTGTTCCCCTGTCTTGTGTTTAGGACTCTTGTTTTGTAATGTGTTTCTGTTCCTATTGTTTCCCTGTTCACTTCCTTTGTTCAGTTCCTGTCCCTGTTTGCCTTGTCTTGCTTGTTCCCATGGTTTCCACTCATATGTTGTCATGGTTATTCATGAGCTCCTCCCCCTTGTTACCTCATTACCCTGTGTATTTATACCCCTGTGTTTTCCCTGGTTCTTTGTCTAGTCTAGTCTGCTTACTGGCTGTTGAGTGTTTGGTTCACCGTTCATGGTTTCTGTTATTTACTTCAATAAAGTTAATCTGCATTTGGATCCTCTTGCTTTTGTCCACCGTCATCTCACTAAGTGTAATAGGGCCTCTGAATAAAATGTAGGTGTTTTTTTCCTTCTCTAGAGCTTCATGTTCTCACAGTATAATACTATATTGGCCATAAATTCATGATTTATCAAATATGATGTTCAACAAATGCAACTTTTTAAAATGTTATTTAAAGGTTCTGTTTTTTTCTGACTATTATTTCATATGTCCGGCTTTACAGGGGTTTAGAATTTGTAGTATGTGTGATGATTGGGAGCCACTGGAGCTAGGGAAGCACAGTACTAACCTGTACTAACCTTTTTTAATCTTACGCCTTGCAGAGATGCAGAGCACTGGATATCTTGTAACATCTGAAGCACTTTAGAAGACCAAGAAATTAGTTTAAATTCCTACTATTAAGAATGAAGAAATGATAGTTCACTATCATAGTTCAAAAATTATGATATAATGTGTTCTTTCTCTGATGATGTTTCAATAAGACATAATTACATGTCCTCAATATCCAACTTCAACCTAAAATCCTAATCAAATAACAAAAGCCAGGTCCTTCATAATGTCGTCCTTCAGGAAATGACATTATTTTGGAGGGAAAACAGAACATTAGTATGTGTTAGCAATGGATTTGATTCATTCTGTAATGTTTTGTGGTATTTATTGGTTTGCTTGACTGTAAAACATGTAGTCTGTTTGATTAAATAACAAACTTGCAGGATATTGCCAAAAAATAAATGAAATAATTTTGACACCCTTTCTTTTAACCCCACACTAAGCAATTTGTAAAAATCAAACTGTGGTCTGAGCTTACAACACAGCATATATTTGAAAGTCTGGTTTGCCCTTTTATATAAATGCTTCCTTAAATTACAATTGTGCATATTCTTTTTTTATGTTATTGAGTTCAAAAGGTACTGCATATCAGGAATGACTCAGTTCCAGCATCTAAGCGAGATCTAATGAGTTTCAGCATTGCCATTTATGCTGAGAGTGGGACAGAGGCAGGGCAGACATTACGGCAGTGACTGAAAGAAGTTTTCATGATACAGCTATCACTAGGAATCAGTGATCACATCAGGGGTGATCCAGGATTTCTTTTAAGGGGAAATACTGTATATGTAGAATATTATATATATAATATATATGTATATATATTCAAATGAAAATGGCAACATCGTTTTATAAAGTATATGCATTTATATGTGCTTCATTTTCGCTGGAGGAAACAGTTGTGGTGTGATGAGGGGTGAACACAGCGAAAACAGCCGTTTTCATATGAAATTTAAAGTGGACTGACCCTGAGGCGATCATGAATTTGTGTACAGTTTATGGAACTAATCGCAAAATTTTAGGGGGGCTGAGTAGTCAGTAGGGGCTATAGCCCCCCCTAAAACTGGCCTAGCGACGCCCATGACACATCCAGTTTGTGTACAGGGATGACATCTAACAAAACTCCAATACTGTGATGCAGATTAAAGCTGAGATGAAGGAAGAGACGCGCTGCCTTTCAGCAAGACGGTTTTGTTGAGCCTACAAAAGAGCAAAGTGTACACTACCATTCAAAGGTCTGGGGTCAGTAAGACTATTTTTTAAAAGAAGTCCTATGCTCAACAGAGGCTGCATTATGATACAGTGAAACGTAATATTGTGAAATGTGCTACCATGTCAAAATAGCGGTTTTCTATCTTTATACTTTACTGATTTTTCCGTAATGGCAAAGTGAATGTCAGCATCAGTACTCCGTCTTCCAGTGCACATGATCCTAAAAAATCATTCTAATATGTGATTGATGCTCAAGCAAACATTCTTCTTATTATCAATGCTGTAGCGGTGGTTGCTTAATATTTTGTTTAAACTGTGTACTGTTTGTAGGATTCTGATGAAAGTTCAAAAGAAGCGCATTATTTGAAAAAAAAACAAATTATTTTGTAACATGTAAAAATCTAACGTCCTTTTGTTTATGTAATGTATACCTGGAGAATAAACGTTCACAAAAAATTATTTTATTATTATTAATAATATTATATTATTTTACTGACCCCAAACTTTCAAACAATCAAGAATCATTTACACGTTAAATAGTTATAATAATTAATATTTATATTATATTGTGGTTTATAGATGCATGTTTGATGTGTTTTCACTGAATAATGCATGCAAATTATGAAGTAAAAAAAAATACTTACTTACTTTTTTTTATGTAAGCATGCACACTGCCCTCTGGTGTATCGGTGTGTGCACACCAGCCATGTCCCAAATCATCACTGCCCCTGAACAGGCACCCTGCCAGTGGCAATGGCATCACCCACCTCAAAACGCAGACTGACCTCACAATTAGCCTGTTCTATGTGAGTATGTGTGACAGGGCTGCTACATTCACTCCGTCTTACGACTTGAGACTGACTGCAATGGCGGCCAGTATCTCCTCTGGGTATAGAGGGTTTTTAGAGAGGGCAGTGAAAGGTCCTGTGCCATTTTCAGCGAATTTCTTTCTCCCTTTGTACAAAAGGTAGATACACGGCTCACAATTAAAGATAGGAATTGTTCAAACAGTGCCGTAAAAATGTCTGGAATTAGTTTTGTGTTTGAAAGTTCATGAACAGCAAGTTCCCAGCTATTCCAAACCTCGGCCCAAGTGTTTTGTTGCTAGAAAGAGGAACAAAGTGAGCTAAAGAACGACTGCGAGACCTAACACTCCTTGAAAATAATACAACATGACACAGTAGACGGAAATAATTGGTGATGTCATGTCTTAAGGTCTGAATCTGCTGTAGAGGAATAATTCGACAATGATCTGATATGAAGTGTTTTGCTGACATGGTCTACCTTTTCATACTTAGGCTGTGAAGGAGAATTACAAATTGCATTGCAACTCACATATGTACACATGCACACATCTCTCATATTTAGGGAGCGGGAATGGAAATATAACAGTCAAAATGTAGAATGACCTCAAGAAAGTGTTTATGGGACAGTTTTTTCTTTATCTTTTTTTCTGCAAAAATAAATAAATGAATAAAATTGAAATAAGTAAACAAAGAAATAAATTATAATTATACAAGTATTTAATTGATTGATTGACTTATTGATTTTAAGTAAATTACAGTTTTTCTGAATTGCTAAAACACATTTCTTGAAACCCATCCCTCATTTTCTCAAAACCTTAAACACAAATCCAAATACTCAAACTAAATTCCAGAACATTACAGAAAAAAGTATATTGTATTGAGTAAACAATTTTGCAATTCTGTAAAAAAGTATAGTAATTGCAACAATTGAATATATTGTATAGGCCTACTGTACTGCAAGAATAGTGTTGTGCTGAGTTTTGAATAGTACTGAATGTTTGTATATATTCAGCACTTGGATACTGCAAAAATACTGCAGTCCAACTGCAAAGGCCAAAAAGTTCAAATAAAACTCTAAAGGAATAGCATGTTACAGTAAATGCATCTTAATGTGATAAGTGTTTGAGTGAATGAGAATGTGTTTAGAGTTTTGCAAAAAGAGTGCATGGGATTTGCAAATAGATCTGCCTGAACGTGTTTAAGGTTTAGCAGAAAGAGTGCTTTATTCGACAAATTGGTTTAATCTAGTGAGAATTTGGTTCAGAGATTGGGGTTTAGTGTTTTAGCAATTCAGAAAAACTGTAAAGTAATATAGTCATTGCTGCCATACATATTATTAATATAAATGCTGATGGTGATGATGATGATGATTTCTCTTGCATATTCCCCTGCAGAAAATAAAATAAACATATTTATTTATTTATAATTAAAGGCCATAATTATAGTAACCATGATTTTATATTGTTTAGTTATTTTATATGGGAAAACACTGGAATAATTTATCATATGCATTTTCAAAACACTTTTGATATCCTATTTAAATATGTAAAATAAATGAGAATTTCTGTGATTGTATATGCTGCCAACAATGCTGATTATGTTTTTGCTGTTTTTCAGTTTGCACTGCTTTAGTATTAGCAAGCACACATGTAATTGTAATCTAGTTGTGTTTTGGGATTATGGCATGTGCATAGGGCAGGTGGCATGGCCAGCAGTCTGGTGCTTTACCCTGACCTGACCCAGAACCAGAACCAGGTGCTGGACTGTGATTATGAGTCTCAGAAGACCATCCAGCCTCCAGCCTTCCCCAAATCCACCATATGGACACCAACTGCTATGTGATGAACTCTTCTGAGCACAAGCTCTTTTCATCCACATAAATGAACATACAATGGTCATACCAAACGTAGTTAATGAAGAATGGGTACATATGATTATTTATATTTGTTTGTCTAATTAAGATTTGCATGATCATGTTTTCCAAACAAATGTGAAGTATAAGACACATTTTTTTTTAGATATAAAGGATCTCTAAGACCATAAACTGTGATTTATTTTACAATTAAATTTTAGACTGAATACATGTTTGTATTTATTTAATGATCCCATGGTTTAATATGCCAGAATCGTTATTTTCCACCCAAGAATACAGGCTTATTCATCTGTGTGTCACACTGTTGAGCAGACCAGGAACTCTCATTTTGTTCCCTTGTGTACTGACATAATTCCCCTTGGCACTGGGTCACATTACATGCTGACACAGGGTGCATTTTTTCAAATAATTTTACTCAGACTGCCACACTGCATTAACCGTTTTACTGTAGAAAACAAGAACCTCAGACTGACTTACCCTGGTGCAGATTTTGAGGCATGAAATTTAAGCTGAATATAAGACCACAAGATGTGTGACAGTGTATTGAAAGATGAGAAGCAGGATGCACATTTCAAACCAAATCGTCAGTGTTTGTGTTGAGTTATTTCTGTTGTATGAGTCAAAATGGTCTGTGTGTGTGTGTGTGTGTGTGTGTGTATTAATGCATGTTTGAGGGCATGCGAGTCAGAGTGGGCTGGGTTATCAGAGCAGAGAGACAGAAGGCAGTTTGCAGTGGACAGGAGAGAAATTCACATTCTTCATCTCAACTTTGCCTGTCGCAGTCATCCACACATTGCTGCGTGTCACTGGCACACTCCTTCTTCTTTCTTTCTTTCTTTGCTTTTCCTCTGATTTTGCTTGATTGTCATTCTTCTTGTTCAAACACCTTATTTTAGTTTCTCTTAGTATCTTCTACCAGAATAATTATTTCTTTAGGTTGCTTTTCTCATACTATCTGTTCATCTTACCATTTTTGCCTGTATCCTTTCATTCTATATCTGGCTTCATTTACATATTTTATTTGCATAACCTAATGCAATTTGGTGGTACCAGATGGAGTCAAAGCATCATGGACCTCGACCTCTAAGACCCACAAGGTAAAAATGTCCTTTTAAATGTCAGTTTTTGTAATTTCCATTGTATTCTTCACCTCTGTTGTTAAACCTAACATCTATCCTTTGTGGTGAATCATTTCCTTTAAATTCTGCTCCATCCATCACCTTTCTGTCTGTTTCCTCCTGTTTCTATTTGCCCGGCTTTTTGTCCTCTTCTGTACCTGTCCATTCAATTCATGTATATCTATCTCCTCAACAGTCTTTCTCAGAGCACCATTTGTATATATCTCTAGTCCAATTTGGACATTTCTTATTTTATTTAGGGCACACACACTGCTGTTTTGAAGCATTTGAGTTGGTTTAAGCTAGTTGGTAGCTGGTCCAAGCTGATTAACTGGCACAGGATGATGATTAGCTAGCTAGTTCAAGCTGGTAGACCATCTTGGAACATCAACAAACCATCTTGGTCAAACCAGCTTGGTTATGCTTGTTTTTGGAACAAGATTACTGGTCAATCTGCTAACCTTTACCTTTAATGAACAGCTTGGACCAGCTAGAAACCAGCCACCAGTTTCCGAAACACAACTAGCATCTTAGTTTATTAATATATATATATGTTTCCCCATCAGGGCATGATTAAAAATTTGCCTGCAAATGTCAAGTGCTTTGTAATACTATGCTAAATTAATGTGAAGTGCATTTTATGCCTGACCGTCAAATAGGCTAGCTTGTTTTTAACATGCCTTTTCAAACATAAGTGCTTTTTGAGCCTTTCTCAACATGACTCAAATCATGTTCAAATAATTACCCATCATAATCAAAGTTATATGTGCTGGTTGACAAATAAAAATAAAATAAAACAAACATGACTGTCGTGCAGATGCTAGCATTAGCTTGAAAGGGTGTGGTGACTCTATGGTGATGAATTAACTTCACTGCCAGTTCAGGATGTGGACTACACAGCTTGATGTAATACAGTGTGAAAGACTGTCTACTGAAGACCAAGCTCTTTATGAAAAGTCACATTTCATTTATAGAGGATGATCATAAAGAAGAAAGTCACTTCGGGACACAGCACTTTATCCACTTATTACACCAACACTCTTTCTTATTGCTCCTTCACTGCAGTCCAGCCATGCCTTTCATAGGTTGCCCCCACACAAATGGATGTGGAGGCCCAGGTTGGATGTTGCTACGTGAGATGCTATGGCAGCTGGAGCAAAGAGTACATCAGGTTCAAGAGGAGGAGTTTCAGTACTGCATCTCCCGTGGCATTCTGGGATACCGTCACCCCCCAGCATACCCAAGCCTGCTTGCCCTTATACCTGCTTCTCAACACCGCCAGCTAGAGCGCCTCTGTGGTCGCATCCCACCCTCACACACTGCCATTGTACTTTCCAGGTAAAAAAGGTCTCTCAGTTTTGCCTTGCTTGCTTCACTTTCTACATATGTTCTTTAAATCCTATATAAATGCTCTAAAATGGTCTTCGAATGCTCTAAAAAATCACATATAGAATATACAAATCTGTCTTCTTTAATGGCTGACATTCACTATTTTAAAAATAAAGAATGAACATTCTATCATATCAGTTTAAAAACATGAGGGTGAGTAATAATGACAGAATTTTTAATTGATAGAACATTCATTTTTAGGTGAATAGCCCTTTAAGTAAGTACACGAGAATATGACAGCAGATTTTAGAAGCCAAAAAAATTGTGCTGAATTATTTTCATGATTCTGTCTATTTGTGCGCTCCAGACAGATGTAGGGATTTTTCCGTGACACTTTGTGCATGTAACATGATTATGCCAGTAGGTGGCGACAAATTACTTTAACTTGAGTCATTTTAATCAATAGCTCAAATGATGCGTGCAAACACACTGATTTATTCTTGTCTCTGAAGTGACTTTAAAGTCTTTATTAGTTAGTCATTGAATCATTCACTCAACCAATTCATTCAAACACCTTAATTCATTCAGGAAGATAAACAATTTGTGTGTTGCTCGGCATGTTGCAGTGAAAATTAAACAAAACAGTCCCTAAATGAAGTTCTTTCATAGATTTATGGCCACAACTAAGATTTTTGTTCCCCAGACTTCATGATTTGTTGCCATACTTTACTAATTTGTTCCCTCATTTTATTAAATCGTGGCCACATTGTACTAGTTAGTTCCCTTGTTTTAATTTAGTGAAATCTTATCCAGGATTTAACTAAAAGGAAGGAAAAAAATAATTAGATAAGGGAACAAATTCTTACTCAGTGGCCACAGTATCTTGTTTTATTTCATTTTTTTCCCACGTCATGTGCAGAGCTCTGTATGAAAACATTACTCACTCACAATTATGCTGTTAAACTAAATATCAGCACAGCTGTGATTACTGTGCTTGTGTAATATTGCTTTAATATTTTACTAAACATTTTATTGTGCTCCATCAAGGCTTCATGATCTTTTGGCCCACAATGACATTCCTCCCTGGGAACTGGTGGGTGTCTTCAAGCAAGTTCTTAAAGACTTCCTGAGGAGACAGGAAGACGGCATACAGAGACGTCCAGCCCCTTCAGCTCCATCAACAATTCTTTCTGCTCCGAGTCCACCTACAGAGAGTAATGACAGAAATCGTATTGTTGGAAATGCATCTAATTCTTTATCAGAGGAGACAGGAAAGCACAGGGAGGAAATTCCTACTATTTCTAGTTATGTGGATAAACATTTGCGTGCCGCCTGCCCCTACTCTATCCACAGAGATTGGAGTCTGCCCTTTTGCCCTTTTGCTTATGAGGCCTACAGCACCACATTGTGAGGCACTTAATTGTAGAAGTCCAACACCTTCTCATGGCAATTCGTAACAATTTTATGTTTTGTCAAATTAGTGGTTAATTCTTAAGAATTTGTACAATCTGATTTGTATGTTTTTGTATGATCTGCTTGCATCCCATAGATGATTACTTTTATAGTAATACTTTAATGTACTAATGATAATGCATTTTCATACAAATCACCACCTATAAATTCATATGAAATCGCCACCTCATTGTTTCCTCATGAGATTGGCTTGAAAAGTCAATGCAACCATTTTCTGTCTTTCCAGTTTGAAAAATCTAATCCTCTGCTCCAGTTAATTAGAATAATTAAAAGTAATTAACATGAGGATGTATTATGTGATGTTAAAACTTGGAAGATGAGCCATAATCTTTTTGTAATTGATTGATAAGATAAAACTGATTTTTATGACGTGAAGTAGCTACCTTTTCAATAAAAAAATTCTCAACATCATAATAATCCTTTTTTTAAATGTATTATATAAATATTATTATCATTATTATTATTATTATTAAATTGTGTCTAGTTATAGTCAGAAAGACTACTTTTTAATTGTTTTATGTTTTTTTTGCCATTTTTGGAGCTTGACAACTACTGGTTATGAACTGTTAACAAGAACTTCATAATGATTCTTCAAAAAAAAAACTTTACTTTTGTGTTTTATAGACAAAATAAAAGGTACAATAGTAAATAATGACAGAATTTTCATTCTGATATTTTAATGTCTTTAGAACTACTGCTTTAATGTTATTGTCTAAACTAACATTTGCCTTTGCATTTGTGCCCATTTGTTTCTAATTACAGTAATGTTTTATTTGTGATGTAGCTTTCCAGAGTACACAGCTAATGACTGATCAAACTAAAAGTAGCACACACACATAAGCACATACACCCAGAGCAGTCAACCCAGATATCCAACCTAATCTGTCATTTTTTTTCAGAGTTATATTTCTGGATTACAGAGCAGAGATTAGCCTGAGGGGAGAGGATTGCACCACTGTCTTTGTGCATCAGTGGTCCTGCTTGCTGCATGTACCCATGAACTACCAACAATAGCACTCTCACCTCTCCCATGCTTTTTTTGATAACAGTTAAAATCTTTACTTGTCTTTTATCATATAGTGACAGAACTGTGTTTATCATGTAGCATGGACTGAAAGTGGCATACAAAGTATAGGTTTGGTAATTATCTCTTGACTGCGGAATAACTGTAGGGCTAGATAAAGTGAAGTTCTCTTCTGTGAAGTGTTTGTTACCACAAAAGCCTGCAGATGCAAAACCAAATATAGTATATATATAGCATAAATATTGTCTTATCACATTTTCTGCTTATACTTTTGTTGTTACCTCTTCTACAGAAAAAAGAAAAAAATACTGATACTTTTGTGCAACAAGCTTAGTTTGCTTCTGTGAACACTGCAAGCTTTATTGTTCTCTCCATGTACATTGTCAGTGAAAATTAAATTTGAACAAAACCTAATTTGTATTTTTATAGTAATTATTTCTCACACCAGTGTTGCCAAGTCCATTTTTATAAGTGACTTTGGTCTTGTTTTTCAGACCAGGTTGCTTCTAGCATCTCACATTCTTTGGTTTTTATCCAAAGAATGATTTGGTATAATATACAAAGAAAATATAACGTATCTATCCATCTATCTATCTATCTGTCTATCATCTATCTATCTATCTATCTATCTATCTATCTATCTATCTATCTATCTCTACTTTTAGAGCAAAGCAAGAGACTGTGTGGTGCTAATGTTTTTATAAAATGCTAATATTTAATTTAAATTAATTTTCATCCATTTAAAAATCAAATTTTAAGTCTGTCTAAAGGAGACACAATGAGGACAATGAAAAATACATTTAAAGGGGTCATATGATGCGATTTCAAGTTTTTCTTGCTCTTTGGAGTGTTACAAGCTCTTGGTGCATAAAGAAGATCTGTAACGTTACAAAGACTAAAGTCTCAAATCCAAATCCAAAGAGATATTCTTTATAAAAGAAAAGGCTACCTAAAATGGCTCGTTCTAACACGCCCCCACATATCTACCTCACTATGTGGGAAGATTTGCATAACGCCGCCCAAATGTTCACGCAAAGAAAGAAGGCATAACTTTTATTCTCGCTGTAGTATTGTTGTTGCCGCTGCCGCCATGTCGTGAAGAGCTGTGTGTTTCGTTGTGAAAGCTAAACTACTTTGTTTGGCCTTCCAAAAGAGGACGATATCGCTTTGTCATGCCTAGAGCTGATCCGTGCTGGTCGCTGAGGAAATACTTCAACATCGCACTGTGGATCGCCGGATCGGCTTTCACCTTGGACGAAGCGGAGTCCAGCCCAAGCATCACAATATGGTAAGGTGCGTAACATTTCCGTCACACGCTTCAGGAGTTCGGCCAATCACAACGCACTGGATAGCTGGCCAATCACAGCACACCTTGCTTTTTCAGACCGATGAGCTTTGTAAAAGAAAGGCAGGGCATAGAGGAGAAACAATAATGTACAGTATGTGGAAAATAATGTGTTTTTTGAACCTTAAACCGCATAAACACATTTCATTACACCAAATACACAAAATAATGTTCTTTTTAGCAGCATCATATGACCCCTTTAAGCGTTACCCTCACACGCGGACTTTTATTTTGGTGCCGGTGCTTTTAATTACAAAGCGGAAACCTACATAGATGTTCCGCTGTCTCCCCGAACTGAGCTAGCGCTGAACAGTGACCTTCTCCGACTGGTCCAGTGCACTTACATTCTAGAGGTGAGAATGTTTTCTTATGATAAATTGTATATGTTTTCAGTTGGCATGTTTTAAATAATCACTGACTATTTCAAGAAGATTCCCTGTCTTTTAAACCATTATTTGTTTCGGACATAACTGTAAATGACAAGGCCTTGCTGAGCGCCTTAAATGAATCAACATCGGTTAATGACTCAAGCTTGACGCCTGAATGGTCCACATGAATCGAGGCGTGTGTTTTTCACAGCCTCTGCGGGAATTTTGTTTCTATATCAGACAGGGGGGGGGGGGGGGGGGGGAAAAAAAGAGCTGTTGTTCCTTTCGCCTTTCAAGACACGCGTTATCTTTAAACTCAACCGAGCTTGGCATGAATGCGTCTTAAACTCTTGACAGTGAAATACTGAGAATGTTTTTGCACTTTTTTGGTCACCGTCTTAAAGACTCCTTATATTCAAGTCTAATAGTGTTCTTTTTTATTCACGAACTGGTCCTTGAATGTTTGAGTAAGTCCTTGAAAGTGCTGTTTGTGTCGTGTTACTCTGTAGATTTTGTGAATTTATAAATCGAGGGAACGAAATGGTTAATCGTGCGCACGATTTAGCCTACTATTTTTTTTTTCCTGCATGCAATGTGCGGGGCTCTGAAGTGGTAAATTAATGTTCCATGGTTTTTGACGCCTTTTAGACGAATGTTCATGCATCTTTATGTTGTGATCACTAGATGGCAGGTGGTGCATTCGCTGGCTGGTGGACTAAGGTGGCCCCCTACTACACCAAAGCATACCAGGAGATGTGGGTTGGTGTAGGAATCATGACTTTCATGTACTACAAACTGTCATATGGAGGTGAGATGTCAAGTTTAAGAGCTCTGCAGTAGTGTGCATGCTGTCTAAATGTCATAAACCCTTATTCATTTTATGGTGCACATTTTTCTTGCCATTAAATTTTGTATCTTCTGGGCATTGCCCATATTCATGGACCGTTTGTTGTTTAGAAACCGAAACTTTTGGTGTTGTGTACAAGGCTACATACTTGAGTTTAAGAGCTTGTTAATGTTGTTATTATTAACAATAATATTGCTGTTTTGCAGGAAAGAAGAAAGCAGTGCAGTCAAGTAAGTGTAAGCCGTTTTGGTGTTATGATTTTTACTCAAACTTTGTGAACTGAAGTTAAAAAAAAAAAAAAAAAAAAAAAAAAACTTTCATAACAGTCGTTTAACAGTTTTCAAAGCAAAAGTGAAAAGGTCTAAACCAGAGGCTTCCAAACTTCGCTCCGCAAGGGAGTTTTAGGTGTTAGGTAGGAAAAGTTTAGAGAAAACGGGGTAAAAACTATTTTTTTAAAAAAATGATAAAATAAGATTAATTTGAATAAATGAATACATCTAACAGTACAGTAGTATGGTGAGTAGAAACAAATGTAAAGTAACACAACAGAAAGAATATATTTTCAGAATAATATTTTACACATTTGTAAACTTTTCACAGTATAAATGAGGGTTATGTTAACTTTCATATTCTGTAAAACAGGTTGTCACTTCAGATTCAGTTTACTCAAGATGCCTTCAAAGGAGATACCAAATATGATCATAACCAGTGCATATGCAGATTGATAACTAGAATTTTGTTCTAACGTTCTAACATTCTGATATTAAAATAGCTGTTTACCTTAAAAGGTCTGTAGATATCGTCATCAGGTTATAATACTGTTTTCACATCTACTTGTCGGATAAAGTGTTGAGACCTGTTTTCTAGTTTGGTCAGGTGATGCTCGACACATACCCCATTAGTGCTTTATATGTGAAAATATATAGCTGTTTTTTTTTATTTTAGGATGGGCTTCCTCTGCGCAAGAATGCTCATATTTGAGACATTGGGGTTTAAAAGATAAAAGTATAAGGCATTGTTGAAAATGCTTATTTATGGGACATATAAAGAAACTTTCTGTATCCAATGTGACTTTCCTTTTCTCACAGAGCCTGCGCACTGATTGGACCCCCGGAGCGTCATTCCCCATGTCCTCTCTGTAAATCTTCCCCTGAAGAACTTCACCTGGATATCTGTATTTTGTTTTATGTGAGCAATAAACTGCTTGATTTGGATCACACTATGGAAAATTCACTGCTTGTAGTCTTTCACTCTGTCTTGCAGGAGATTCATATCAGCAAACATGAAACTGTTTGATTGTTAACTTATGGATTTAAACTATTAAAGCAGTCCTGACTCCTGCCAAAAGTGTTTGAATGACTTCAGTACTTGAATATCAGATACAATTGTTTGTAGGACACAAATCAGTGTTTTCTCCGAGTGGATGTTAAATTTCTACTAAATTTTAATTTGATATTTTATAGAGCACAGTTTGTATTCTAGACAAATTGTATGCCTTATGTTTAGTTAATGAAATACAGTTCATGTTATTGATCAGTAGTTTGTGTTGAAGGACTGTCCATCAGATTTAAAACAAACGTGAAGTCCTTTAACTCTTTCACAAATACTTGAAAACTCCTAAACATACAATTTGAAATTCTACGATACAGTACAATACAATATATATTAATTACTGGAAACTACTTGAGTGAAAGTGGCACAATGTTGAACATCAGAAATAAGCGTATACATATTCCATGTTGCCATCATTGAACACCTGCAAATAACCATTCCTAAAATAAAAATGACTTTAAAGCTTCCTAAGAAATAATGTGATTCATCGACAAGCTAAGGGCGTGTTATACCTAGCTGGTTTTCATCACTTGGAGACTTTAATGACTACACATGAATACATCCATAAGTCACTAAGCTCCACATTCCTATCATTCCAGGTCTGTGCTTGCTATCATCTAGTCTAACACAACAACGCGACCTGCTTGAATTCGCCTCAGCCAGTTCGGGCTGTTTTGCTATACTTGTATTGCTTTTATTTTGGTGCTTTGAAAGATATTACACCAATATACGACTACATGTAGAGGAATACGCGAGTTCTGATTTCGTTTTCTCCCATTCGCTTCGCGCGTCGTAGTGTTTGACCTGGCTTCGGCTAGCAGGCTAACTAATTTAACGTTAGCTATCTGGCGAGTTAATCGATACTCTGCTGCTTTCACGCCGCAAGGATACGAGGAACATCTCATGTGTCTTTTCTAAAAGATTATGGCATATATCTACACGTGACAAGTGAGTATAAGTAGTTTTATCCACCGCCGGTGTGTATTCTCAATGTTTGTTTACATTTACTGTACAGAGAGATGTTTTTCTGTTCGTGCTAACTGGCTAACATGTGAGAACGAACAGGGCGTAGATGTTAAAGACCTTCTTAAAACCAATGCCTTTAAATGCTCTTAGTTTTTATTCAAAACACTATAACGTTATATATAAGCATAGTGAGGAGAGAATGAGTTACGGCGTCTCAGCGGGTGTGTAGAAACATCAAACATCTGCGTTTCACAGACAGTTGTTCTTCCAGTTTAGCGAGTCTTTTAAAGCTTCCCTTTAATTCTGGTCAGCTAAAGATGATGTTGCTTGTAACGATAAAGCGTCTAATTAAAGTAAAAGAACAGGATGCACAGAGTCGTGGCCTGTTTGGCCTGTGTTTGTTGGTGTGGACATTCATGTGTCAGTGATAGTGCAAATGAAGTTGTCTTCCTGATGTACAGAGGGTTGTGATCTCGGGTTGGACCTTGTGGATGTTGTGGATGGCAAAGTGAAGCTGAAGACCAGATGTTCCTCTGACACAAGCAAAAATGATGCCCGTAAGTATTCATTCGAGTCAAAACAATGCATATGGTCTCTGTCAGATGATTTTTATGGTTCACATAGTGAGGCATCAGTTTGATTCTTATAGCTTTTGTGTTTATAGTATTTTTTTAAACAACCTACTCCATTTGGAAAGTACATACCGTATCTTGGTTCGTAACACTAGTGTGAAACTCTTTGATTTGTTCATTTCTGAGAGAGCGGTGTTGTGGGCTGCCTAGAGCCTTGCCGGGGATCTATAATGGGGTTAATTTTCAGAAAGCTGTGGATGGGAATATCCACAGTGCAGATACACTTGTCTGTGCCTCATGCTGTGCTGTTTCACTGATCATTTAGCTTTTTAAGAACAATGCCTCTGTTTGAGATGGCAAACAATGAGTTTTCATTACAGAACAGTTTCAAAACAGAACTTTATTGTGTGACAAGGCTTTTGTCAATCCACTGTTGAAGAGCTCATTTTTTTCCTCCATGCACTAATGGCAACTATTAGTTTTATGATGCTGATGCGCTTTTGCTCGTTAAGAGAATGTTGTTGTTTTTTCAGCCTAATGGTGGCTTAATAGTTTCAGTAATGCTAAATCATTATTGACAGTTTTGTGTCCCTCCTTCAGATCTCAAAGGGTCTCGGTATTTGATGCTTGGCGACACTGAAAACATACAAATGCTGCAGTTGTTCATTCAAGTTTTTATTGCTCTTTTTTTTATTTCAGTTTTGAACACTATTCCATATTTGTAGGAACTAAAGCAGGGAAGGATGCACATCCATTTAAATATGAGAATTTTTTTAGGCAACATTTGAATAAATTGTTTGCAAAGACTTCAGTACATCAGGTCTTTTTTTTTTTTTTTTTTTTTTATTGCTTTTCAGAATCTGTTTTTTTTTCACAGAAAATCAGTGTGTTGTCATGAGCACTAAGACTCTGCAGGTGAATTGCTCTGAGATCACGCATTAACTCTAAAGGAAGCTTTGTATCATTAAACATTAACCTTGTGTAGCACATTTAACCCTCAACATTTTACGTTTATCAACAAAATAGTCTTTTACTGCCTTCTCTACAGATGTGGATCATCTGAGTAATTATTAAGTTATCACAGCGCAAGTAATCACTAACTACCATGTTAACCTTATCTAGAAGAATCCTCATGGTATTCAGGTGCCAGGCAAATCTTATATGTGTAATTGTGGTAAACAGTGTCAAGTTTTGGAGGGCTTTAGCAGCCCCTACCTGTGTTTTTTTTTTATTATTATTCACTGATAAATCAATATAAAATCATTACAAGTACCTAGTAACCCAAGCACCTTGTCAAATGTATGTGTATGCTCATATTTCCGTATTTCTCTGTAATACGAGTCTAATGTGTTCCCAAACTGAATTTTTCAGCAGAAAGCAGATTGTTAGTAATGATTACCGTCCTTTGATGACATCTGATTAATATCCTGTTTTGCTGTAGTGTAGAAGGGATCTGATTGGTTCACTAAATAAAGTAAAATGTGATTGTACAGATATGGATTATAGAGAAAAAAAGGTGTGTTCCAGTCTGTCTTGTAGGTTTAAATGAATTTTTTATTTATTTGATGTGATATTATTGTTGGGTGAGAGCCTAATCTCAGTATCCTAGTACCTGTCTATAAAGTGAAAAGAGCACACACATTTTATTCAGCAGTAGGCAGCAGATAGGAGGACTATGAGGCATACTTCATTTTTTTATCTTATGTCTCAATTGGGCATACAAGCCTTTCAAAGTATACTCTGAGTGTGAGAACATATGGGTGATCTATTCTAGTGGACTATTCTTTTCAAGCGCTTACCCAAAAATTGGGCTGTACGTGGAACTCGGACTGTCTGCAAGCTGGAGCAGAATGTGGAAAAGACTTTGGGCTTCAGGGACAGCAACACTGTGATTTTGTGGGTGGTTTGTGATTATAACATTGTTTTAGCCAGAAGTTTAGTTTCTGCAACTATTGTGATGGTCTTGAACTGCACACGTTGTCCCAGATCTTTTTCCAAGATGTTTAAAAGGGAAACATGCAAGTTGCAACTGTATAAGTGAGGTTGCATTAGCGAAATTTGGACAAAATTTTGCAGACAAGAAAGGTACATTTTCATTACTGTAGTGATGCAAGAAACACACAGAAGTCACTTTCAAACCAAGCAGCACAGCGAGTTCACATAACAAACTTGAACTTGATGCAAAATCTTAGTGGGGGTATTTTTCGTCCTTACTCAAAACTCCCGTTCGCAAGGATTCCTATTGAAATGGCAGGATTTTGTTCTCAAAACTTTAGCTAACAATGGTAAACGTGACTCTGCCATAACAATGTAACATGAAAAGTCAACTGTTGGTGGTCTAAATGTACTTTTTTTTGCAAGCTAGTTGTTAGAATGTTTGATTTGTTTGCTTTTAGCTTAATTGCAAAACAGCTTTTAAGTACCACACCATTCATTTTCCACTTATTGATTCAAACTATAGCCTTAATTGTATACTGTTGAAAGCATGATTATCCGCAGCAGCTTTCAAACAAAGGATGTTAGGTTCAGTTTCCTGCTTGCTGAAGCCCCTACACCTTCTCCCTTTGCTGATGTTGGCAATGTAAAAGTGTAGCTACAGCCTCTAAGCTGCCTGTGCTGCAATTGGCTGACAGCCATGGAAACAGCCAAACAAGGGGTAAACGACAAACTCACAGCAGGGTGTGGTTGAGTTCAACATAAGGTTAGAGCTGTGCATTACATTATGGTCTTATATTTTATGAATTTACTTTTTGCCTCGTTGTATGTAAAACCATCTAGATTGCACCTCAGGGGCTACACAGATGTGCATGTAACTGCTACACAGAGTGAGTGATGAATATATAACGGCATGTGCTTTTATTCTTTGGTTTCTCTAGAACACTAAAGACATCTTCAGTCTGCCTAAATTAACTATGAGAAAGCTGTTTTTTCCATAGTCAGCCTCTTAGAAACTGTATAGGACTCTTAGTTTAAGACTGTGTTGAAGATGCCATTTGCATCATGAGACCTCCTCCATGACCTAGATTACTGTATCCTGCTGGGAATGCAGATGCATGATGGGAAATGCCTACATATGTACTGCCTAGTGGCTATTTGTATCTAGAGAACTAGAGCAATGTGTAAGTCAAGAATCTGTGTAGATGAGAAGATCTAAGAGCATACTTCATCAAACCTCAGTAGAGGTCAAAGACACACAGACTCAAGAGACACATCCCCACATGCTCCTGTGGTGTATATAATAAAGCGCTTAATTTGTCTACTGTTTACTGAAGAGTGCCATACGCTAGTGGTGCGCTGAAAACAGGGTCACTGATGCATTCAGAACCTGCGCCACAGTCTCTATGGATTGTCTTAAGAGTGCAGGCAGAGTGCTGGTTGGCCTTGTGGATAAGTGATGAGTTTGTTTACTCCCTTTGCCTGCCACACCAGTTAATTGCTCCTGTGGGTAAATTTAGCAAGCTCTGATACATCGGTGCAGTGCTAGATATTAATAAAGCAATGTAGCGAACACACACAAAGCAGCTCTGATGAGTTAGTTCGATGATATAAGGTTTGGTAGAGGGATTTTCAGAGAGATAGAGTGCAGATCAGTAGCACCATTTTGAACACTTAATAGTGCTCATTGATCTTGTTGTCAGTTAGGGGTGTGTGATAGTCTGCGACAATATCGTAATTGTTTTAATGATGTGTGAGTGGAGATTGTCAGTGCCTATGAAAATAGTTCCAAACAAAGTGGAGCAGAACCATTGTGCATCTCAGCGCAACACAAAGCGGTGTTTTGTTACTGAATGAATCTGCAGTTTTTAACAAATCATTGAGTGGATGATTCAATGACCCATTCATCAAGACAGTCACGCTTCATTTCTGAATGTGTTAGCTGATTTGAATGAATCATTAGAATGAATGATTCAATGACTCGCTCATTATGACAGGGACTTGCCACTGTTTGCTAGTAGATTTAGTTTAATATTTAAAAATATTCAGTATTTTATATTTTAATATTCAATTAGATTTTTGAAACCCCAGTTTTTTTTTTTTAAGGGGTTTCTCTTTTTTAGTATATTATGGACCTCTGAGCTGATTAAACAGTTTGGTAAATGCATTAAATGATATTTCAGATGCAGTACAAATATGGCTTTTATGGCATTGCTTTATTGATAGTAACATCCCTCTAATGTCTTCTTATTTTATCTTGATATACAATAATGTAAGAATTTGACATAAATATGACACTACTTTAAAAAGGTTAGAAAAAAATCCCTTAGAAGAAAAAATGCCCTTGGAAATCCATTTGGGGGTGAGGTCGGGGGGAAATGGAAAAGTAAATTTCTCACACTTCTGTAAACTAAGGATCACCAGAATATAAAAATAGAAAACTCCGGGAGCATCGGTCCATGACAGGCCCTAAACCAGCAAAGGTACCACGCAAAGTAAAAAAACCCAATATATATATATTTATTTTTTTTTCTGTCAATGTCAATCACCTTATTGTGAAATAGTCGTATAGTATGGTTGGACATAAGGCAGTAAAAGGGTGTGTTGTGATAGGAAAGGAAGGTGATAGTCTGTTATTTGCAGCAGTATGGTGCATGAATCAAATTAAAATCCTTTCAGGTACCTGCATATCTCTATTCTTTCAGGTTTGACCGAAACCCTCTCAGAGGAAATTCTTTTATAAAACTAGGCCAACAAATAGTCTGAAATTGAAATTCTAGATAATGATCACTTGTTATAACTGTTCTCATTTATTAGATTAGAAAGAATGGTTAATATTTAAGATATAAAAAATTTATTTTTCTAGCCCCATAAACATTGTCTTTTAATTATAGAGTAATTTAATTAAGGACAGTTATTTTTAAGGCTTATTTTGATCATTTGTAGTGCTGAGCTCCCCACTAGCATGAGGAAATAACTAACATACAGCAGACTGAGCAGTGTGGATGTTTGCAAGACTGCTGCTTATCGCTCAGCTTTTTTAAATGAGCTCTCCTTCCTTTTTATGTGTTGTTTTTGTCAGTTTTGCCTTGAATTGTTTTCTTGACTCAGTCATTTCTACCCCTTGAAAGTATACCTTTTAGGTTCTTTGACCTTATTAGTTTAATAATTTTTCTATATATGAAGTGTTACAGGGTTTAAGACCGTAATATTACAACATAAGCACACACAGGCGCTCACTTTTTCCAGGGTTTTGAGTTAACACAACAAAAAAAGATATTGGTTACAGTTTACAATGACTTTCATTAGCAAACATTATTAATAGATGAGAA
Organism: Sinocyclocheilus anophthalmus; assembly: GCA_018155175.1. Lineage (NCBI taxonomy): Eukaryota > Metazoa > Chordata > Actinopteri > Cypriniformes > Cyprinidae > Sinocyclocheilus > Sinocyclocheilus anophthalmus. The sequence continues at coordinate 32,208 of JADLZN010002415.1, read as the reverse complement.
GTTCATGAACATTCAAATATGAAACCACATGACTTTCATGCCTAAACTCACATACACACTAGAAAAAAATGCTGATTTAAAAACAACCATTGCTGGGTTTTTTGGCAACCCAGCGCTGGGTAAGTGCGGAACAGAACACATGCTGGGTTATTTCGACCCAGCTGGTTGGGTTAAATGTTTTACCCAACATGCTGGGTTGTTTTATTTAACTCAACTGTTGTTTAAAAATGACTATATTGCTGGCTGGAAATTAAAAATCACACATAGCGTTACTAGAGGCAACAGCAATAAGGAAAAGATGAACATTTATTAATAAGCAAGAACAACCATGGACAAAAATATAAGACAAATTTAATTTATTTGGGTGAATACAGCAGTTTACAACATTAAATACATTTAAACTTGTTTAACAAGCATTTTAGAAATAAAAACTGTAACATTTAAAAGAAGCACTTTAATTTAAGTTTATTCAACCGCTCTCTCTAATCCGTTTTCACAGAAATAGTGCTAATTCTCGTGCTGGTGTGTCGCAGAAATCTGAGCCGGTGAAGGGCTGCTGTTCGCTGGGGGAACTGCGAACCTCAGACCGCCGCCTTGCGTTTCACTCGTAACTGAAAGATGCCATGAAAGATTCCATAACCTGCCCATAAACAAACAGTACTGGGATTAGATAACGTATTTCAACATCAAAAATAAATCAAATTCAGTATTATAACTAGGGATGCACGATATTGGATTTTTCCAATATACCGATATGACGTAGTTTTACTACTTTGTGGACACAATAGCGATGTGATTACCGATATTTTTCTTTTTGTTTGAAAACAACTCCAAGTCTCTGCTGTGTGGAAATTATAAGCAAATTATTTTTACTTTTGGTTAGTTTTTAACCAGAACTTATTTGTTAGAATTAAATAAACAATAATGAAGTTCTTTTATAGTGACAGTACATTGAAGCTTTAAAAATAACTATAAATAAACTATATATCAATTGCTGCATTGTTTTTTTCAGAAAGATGCAGTGGTAATCTTAGCATTTATTTTAAGATTTAACATTTGTAGATGGGCTGAAGCAAAAGAGTTGTAAAAATTCAGAAAGTCTTTCAGAGCTCATAATGTGTTTAAAAAAATATAACATATTACACATTAATTAATAAATCAGTATATATAAAACTATTTAATTTACAAGTGTCATGTTTGTGATATTTTTTTTCTGACCTTTAAATCAAAACATACTCATGATTTTATGACATCAATTACTGCTATATTTAATCAGAAACAGTCTAAATGTTATTTGTGTGTTTTACTTTCATTTTATTAGAAGTAGGACAACAGCGCACCCTACGGAATTAAAACTCCTTATTGAGTGGGCATTAGGACCTGGGGGAGGCTGCAATTGCTGCCACTGCCGCTGCACGTGCTATTACTGTTGACTCTATTACACACCGAACTTGAAAAAAACTTGATCCTCTAACATTTGCACTCTCTATTCGGTTTCTATTCTAACTACTTGTTTTATTTATAAAGAAAAAAGAGCCTCTAACACTAGCATTCTCTATTCTTCCTCTATTCTTTAATAAGTATCGGTTCAGGCACCGTGTAGGCACCGGAACCGTTTTAAAAGTATAGATTTGGCACCGGTATCGAGAAAAAAACCCAAACGATACCCAACCCTAGTTGTTTCATCGGAGGGGAAGGGGTGTATTGTTTCAGCTGTCAGTGAGATTGACCCAGCCACTAACCCAACGGCTGGATAACGTAAAACTACCCAGCACTGGAAAAAACAAGGCAACATATGACCCAACAGGCTCAACCCAGCGGTTGGGTATAAAAAAAATAACCCAGCATTTTTTAGAGAGTACGTGTTTGAACTAATTACCTGTTTTACATAATAATCAGTATTATGTCATAATGTATGTTAATGTTATACTACAGAAGAGGCGTCTCAAGACATTTTTCTAAAGTTAAAACTATTGCCGGCTGAAAACTGCAAGCTCATTGACCAAGCTTGCATCGTTCTAGAAGCTTATTTTTCTATTTGAATTGACAGCCTTGTTGTCCATTGACAAACCTCAGCTGAACCAACTGTGTCTGTTCTGCTAGATAGCATTCCTGTTTGGAGAAAGATTCATAACTTGTCACCTCAGCGTTCTACTCACTATGAATTCAAAGCATTGGACTGATCCACAGTTCCTCAATCTGCCATTCTGCCTTGTGGCTCTCTGCATGTGTGTGTATGCACATGTCCTGGATTTGTGTTTACTGGGGGTTTGACATCTAATCTGGAGTGTTTCATACAGTAGGTGTCTGCTTTAATTAGGGCGTATTGATCATGATCCAGGTCCTGCCCCTCTGCATTCTCACTTACACTCTTAAAAATAAAGGTGCTTCAAAAGGTCGTCAAGCGATGCTTATAGACAAGACACCCCATTTTTGGTTCCACAAGAACCATTCAGTCAAAGGTTCTTTAAAGAACCATCTCTTTCGCACCTTTTTATAATCTGAAGAACCTTCTTTCGCCCCAAATAACCTTTTGTGAAACAGAAAGGTTCTTCACATGTTAAAGATTCTTTATGAAACCATTTAGACAAAAAGGTTATTCTATGGAATCGTGAAGAACATTTATTTTTAAGAGTGTACTGCTCTAAAGAGTGCAGCTCTCGGTTTCTTTAATTTGTACTGAGGATTTCCAAGCTGTAAAATGAATTCTGGGTCATTATAATGATTATGAATATTGTGCTGTTTGGTCATGTTGCCTGCAAGTTACAAAATCAAGGATTTGAATGGTCAGTTGTCAGCCAGATTATCACCCACTAGTTACTTTTTGAAGTTTGGTTTTGTGTTCTGGTATTTGGTAGTTTCTTAGAACAGTAATTCATTCTGACGCTGTTTGATCTATAGTGTCTTATTAAATCTGGTCTTGTCCATAACCATTTGAGGTGCTTTTAGAATTGTTTTGACACTTTCTGTTGGGACATAAGGACACGTTCATGTTTATATTTCTAGACGTTTCCTTGAGCTGGAGTAGGCATGGGCCGGTATGATATTTTGACGGTATGATAACCTTAAGCAAAACTATCACGGTTTCACGGTATCATGGTATTGTCGTTACAGCTCTAAAATGTATTATTTTTAAATGACTGGGTAAAAAAAAACGGTTCAGTTTCCCGCTGAACACAATTATATTTTGTTTTTGAGCAACATACAGAATATTAGGAACAGTAGAATTTGTTTATTTTTTCTTTGATTTGTTTCCTAAAAAGAAGAAAAATAAAGCACGACGTCTTAACTACATCTGTAAGTACAGTTATGAATGTGTTAATAAGGTCATAGACATAATCAAAAATTGATATCATGTTCATATAATGTAGTTATATAATCATACACATAATTTGATTTAATAATAACCCAATTTGAAGCAAAAATAGAATGTTCTGTCTAGCTTTGTGACATTATACTGCATGCTGAACGAAGCAAACAGCAGATGCTCTGATGCGACTGCCGATTCACTCTCTGACAGCAGGAGGGCTTCTGGAACACCAGAGTGGCATTTCCTTGGTTACCGCGTGAAACACAGCAGCAATGTGCTGAAAACACTGCTTTAATATGGATTATAGAGACGAGGATTAAAAAAATACCACTTAACTTTTCTGAATGCGTCAGTTCCCTCAGAAACACATCTATAAACCCCCAAATCAAGACTGAGGATTTTCTTCCAATAGTCGTGAATCATGAACAGTGGAGTGATCTGCCTGCTCATATTTTCTATGTGCGTCTTCTTCAACGTTCTGGCTGTGTTAATGGGCGGTTTACCAGACTTCTATTTTCACATTAAATACATTTTGGAAAACGATTGCATTGCATCGCAGTTTGTGCAAGTCCAGAATAGAGACGAGTTGCTTGCAATAACACAAAAAACGGCCGGTGCCGATCGCAATCAGTTCCAGGGGCAGCTCCTAAGTTCGGCCATCCTAAAACATGTTATGACGTTTGCTCGCACCAACAGGCGGAGGAGGCGTTGTGATACTCTCTACACGCACTCAACCGAGTATTCCGTCCACTTCAGTCTTGAGGGACATGAAAAACAGAGCATCTAGGAACGTATAGGCAGATATAGCGATTTGAAAAACGTGAAATTGAAAGCGGTATACCTTGAAACCGGTAATCAGCCCATGCCTAAGCTGGAGTAACCAATGCTGATCAAACAGAGGAACTGTCCTCAACCAATAAGCTTTCATGTTAGTGGCACATGAAGGTGCTGTCAGAAATGTGAGGTTACCCTGCATGGCGGGTTTCCCCACAGCTCTGTAATGGCATCAGTGTCACAGCCTCAGTCAGCGAGAGAGCGTGCCCTTCTCGTCTCATGTCATCCTCTCTATGTGTGTGACTCAGGCAGCCAATGAAGACCAGTGTATTGAGCTGCTAACACGCTGTTGTTGGGGTAATTTGAACTAGACACAACCTTATCTTTCTCTCTGTCTTGTGGCTGTAGTTTTTCACTTTATTTTTTGAAAGACAAGTGTGAGCTAAGAGCATTAATGACCCCCAGAATCATGTGTTGAATATTTTAGAAATGCTAGAAACTGTGCACTTACCCTAACCCTTTTGAGTTATGAAATGTCACTATCAAATGAGCCATTCTTCTAAGTTGACCGTGTAAAGCATTTGTCCTAATTCTGTTTCAGTCTCTGCAGTTTTTAATCATTTTACAGAGTAATTTAATTTCTTTAAAGAAAAGCGGCAGACAAAAATACTTTTCAATTTCAGTCCATGTAAGAAAAATATACATTTAATTTTTAATTAATTTATTGAATTAAAAAAAAAAAATTGTGCTTGGCCTTCTGCTGTTTTCTTTTAGCTTGGTGTTTACAATCAGCTTCTGCTTCTGGTTTCCAGAAATTTCTTTGTTTCTTCTCATCTAATCTGCTGTTACATGTCGCTGATATTTTAGTATTATTTATATGCTATTAAACTATTTATTAATATTTTGAATAAGTTTTCATTTTTATATTTTCCATTTTAATTTTAGTAATTTTAGTTTTAGTAATTTTATTTGTTTTTGTCATTTTATTAGTCATTTGTTTGGTTTTGTTTTAACTATTCTGTTTAGCTTTAATTTACTTCAGTGTTATGTTTAGTCATTTTAGTTTCAATTCAAACTTGGTTTATTTCAATTAGTTGCCGGGAAGCATTTCTACGTTTTTATACTTTTGTTAAAAAATTTTTTTTTTTACTAGTATTTCAGCGTTATTGAATTAGTGAAAATAATTTTTTGAAACAATTTAAAACACAGTTTAGTTTAGTTACCAATAACAACACTATTATGTATAGAAATGAAACTTCTCAATGAGTGCTTCTCAAATCAGTTCATATCAGTGTTATCATTAATTTGGCTACAGGTGCCTAGGCCTGTTGGAATATGTGTGATCATGTTTATTTTCCAGTTGCTTGAAGTACAAATATTACAGACATTATAGGTGCAGACAGCTTGCACTGATTACATTTATTTATGACTGGATTTGATTCATATTTAAATCTCTGACATGCAGTGTGGAACTCTACAAAGGTCTGGCCTTAAAAACAAGATAAAACAATCAGTCTAATTATTCAAAAGCTGTTGTTGCCGTTTCATGTCATCCTTTTTTTGTCTCTCTTCCTACTCCCTCTTGTCTTGCCACTGAGTGCATTACAAATTCATTCATTTTCCTTAATGCTTCCTGCTTAACTGTCATTCTTTGCATAGAGGAGCTCCTCAAATATGAATGGTGTCTGTCACAAGAGGTTTGAATCTGGGAGGACTGAGGAGCTAGGTACTTTTTGAGAGAGACAGTCCTCCTAAAACCTCTTGAAGAAAAACCTCCTACACTTCTGTGCTTTTAAAAAGCCTTTTTTAGGGGACCGTCTGATTTATCAAGCACTTTCTCCAGAGAGGCTGACATTCTTAAAGCCTTAATGAAACCCATTTCATCTTGCATAAAATTAAATCTCTTTTTTCTATGTTAAGATATGCACCAGACAATACACTTACATTAATTACATAAGTTAAAATAAACTTGAATTATTTGAGTATAATTAGGCCTACAGGCATGATCTAGACCTTATGGTGGTGAGTAACTGTTTTCATGGAAGCACTTGGTATTTCAGGACAGAGCTGTCTTGCAGGAACATCATAATTGTAGTGACCATTTCTTTATCAGTTTTGGGTCGTATTTACAGTGAGGGATTTTTATAGTTACACAGAGCCTCATACATCATTGATGTCAACAAACATCCAAGATTTTAGTCCACGCAACCCTCAATGGGTTGATTACAGCACTCCATTTAGATCTCATGTTACACAATTTTTCTATGTAATATTTTTGCAGCTAACATAGTAACTGTGATGATGTCATAGTGAGGGTCCCCACACAAAAGAATGTAAGGTCTGCTGATTAAAATTTATAATCACACCTACAACATAAAGGGAAATTATCAACATTTATGATTTTATGACATAAATTTGCAGCCGCATAGTCTGTTCATGCCGCCAGCAACAGTGAATGTATGAGTCAGTTAGTGTTGGGCGGTATGACCAAAAATGTATATCCCGGTATTTTCCAAAATTATACCGGTTTCACGGTACATGACAGTATTTTTTTTTCATGCATGACCAGGTGTTAAAGATTTTCTACTGATTGAGAGCGGAATATGCAGTATATTGACTTAGAAGCCCCTATTTACATGTCATGAGGAGTGCATTTGTCAAAAAAAATGCACACTAAATGAAGGAATAACACACGACCACTTGTAATACAGTTAACCGGGGGGATTGAAAACTATCCTTTAAAGCAGATTGAAGTTAATTTATTATAGATGTTAGTATGTGTATGTGTTGTGTAATATATTATATATATAATATGCTATGATGTGTTGGATATGTATGTGTTATTATGTATATGTATTATGTGTGTGTGTGTGTATTTCACGGAGTTATCTGCCAGTATAAAAATTAAGTTAAGCCAATCTTTTTAGGGTTTGTAACATTGTCTGTCTCTCGAGGGCTTCATATGGCTTTTGAGTTGAGTTTCACAGATTTTATTCTCAAAAGAGGATAATTCCAGGTACTAAAATCCACTTCAGCATGTATTATTAAAATGTGTCTCTCATTTCATTTCCATTATTTTTATCTTAATGATTCAACTCTTCCATCTTTTCATGGCCTTTTAACATGGCAGCATCAATAATATATAAATACATTTTTTTCAAATTTGAGAGTAGAAGATTGTGTCAGTGCAGCACACACCAGTGGTCCAATTTTATGAAGACTTTTAAGTGTGTTCATCAGTTGTTAGTGTAACATTTTTTTCTTGCAGTATATTTGAGTCAGGCAATTTTATAATTGGCTCAAACTTTATTAAATTGGGCAATTGTAATCTCTTAACTCCCACATATGTTTATATTAGTAAACCTGTTTAGTTTAGTCATGGAATTATCTGTGTTCTAAGCTGTTTTGTTGATTTGTAACATCTCACACTCACAGTTCTTACAGATAATAAAAAAAAAACCAAACTCTCTGTAATGCATTGAGTATCGTCATCTGATCTTTGTCCCATCCTTTACGGCATGCACCCATCAGCTGCCTCTGATCTGGGGTGCAGCCATCCGCCTTCTCGAGGGAGCCTTATTCTGGAGGAGACCTGGTGACGCACCCTTCACAATTCTGATGAGAGAAGCACCCTCCCTCTGTCGTCTTCCTCTGATTTTCCTTTTCTCTCACTCACACGCTCTCTTGCTCTCAGCAGTCACACAGCTAGCTTGACTACTGAAGGCTTTTCGCTGCAGGGAACCCTTGCCTGCTACTGTTGCTGAGTGAGTTTGAAGGAGACACATTGAAAGGATGTGTTTGCTGTAGCACTACGAGCGATTCCTGCGACATGAAGAAGTTTGTGACTATTGTTCTCCGAGGCCTGGTCAGCTTGTCTATCAAACCTGAAGATAAAACCTGGAGGAAGGAGCATGCCCGGCAGCTGAAGAGAGAGTCCAGGAGAAGACGGACGGCATCTAAGTGGGGAAAGGTGATGCAAATAGACGTCCTGCTTAGAGATGAGAGGTGGAGCATGACAATACTAACCTGTGCCTCTCAAATATGGCTGGACAGAAAAGTCGTTTTGGTGTTTTCATGAAATTTTCATCACAAGTAGTTCGGGTAGTAAGTCAGTGCTAGTAACATTTCACATTGCATTGTCTATATGTTAATTTAGGGAGCAATTTATATTAATTCTTCTCAGAAGTGACGACCATATGAGCTACTTTCTTTATTAATCCAAAATTGTTGCTGACAGTATTGTATAGTACAGCCTTTCAATGAGACTATAACTCTAATCATAAAAATGTAGTCTAGTTCTTCTGCCAAAAAGTAACCAATCTCTTGCATGGTTTCATACACTCTGTGCCAAGACAGTCACTGGATTCTGTTCTCCATCTCTGTCTTCTAGGCTTTGTCATATTGCCCTTAATAGAATTGCTTTAGTATTATGGATCTGATTGGATGTATTAATATAGCGACAGGGGAGGGGAGTTGTGGGGCCTGCAAAGATTTGGGGATCTAGATGTTCTCATCTCTGCTGCCAGAAGCGGCGATTAATCAAGTAAGAGTTGACTCTCTGGACATCTGAATTATATATGCCCTTTTCCTGTGCTGAAAGGAAGAATTCAGTTTTCCAAAGTAACAATTATTAACTCTTCAAGAGAATGAGATTCTGAACTGTGACATGCAGGTTTTTTCGTTTCCGCTTTATTTGCTGGAGTGCTGCAGTGTTGTGATATATTTGACCTGTATTCAGGTGAAATTAGCTTTGGCATTCAACATTTGAAGACATTTTATATGAGATTTGAAGCCAGTAGGCTTACTGGTTTCAAATCTCATATAAAATGTCTTCAAATGTTGAATACTGAAGCTGATGCTTACTCGAGCAGATTACACAAATGCAAGAAGGCGGCTGACGATAATGTTGCAGGACTTGGTTCTTACAGATACTCGCAGATGAATGGTTTGAAGATAGTTTAGATGTAGCCTAGAGCTTAAAAGTTCATGTACTATGCATAGCTTTTTCTTGCCGCATTTCTCTGATTTAAGGTTTTGATAATTTGGTGCTGATAAGTCAGTGTATGATATCACACAGATGCTTTTTGGAAAAAAACTAAACCAAAACATCTTCCTTTAAAATGAAGCATGGTTTGGTGTGTGACAAACAATATGCTGTAATTCTCTGACTGGGTATTAACACTTTTCCTGTTTCTATTGTGATATACAAGCTCTTGATTAATTAAGGAATCAAATTAATTGGTCATACAAAGCTATAATGTAACACAATTAAACAGGAGAACTAAGGTTGTCCATTCCAAATTAATAATGTTCATGTTGTGTTCAGACCAAAAGTGGAGGGTGATCTGAAGATGTTTATGTCCCAGATAAGTATAATTATTTAAGCATAATTAAGTAAGTCTATTATTATAAATTAATAAATACTTTTTATTAATTTAACTGACTTTAGCTTGATGAGCCTGTTAAGTATAGTGGTATTTTTATGCATTTCTCCCACACTTTTGTAGCAAGTTAGGAGGCTTTTGTCATGGGCAGACAGACAGCAGCAGAAGGCAAGGGAGGTATATCACTGCGACCTGCTCAGTAAAAGTTACCTTCTAGGACACCATTTATTTTCAATGAGGTGCGAACGGGTGCAGAATTTAGAGCGGACGTACTCCTGTAAAAGCAGTACGATCAAGAAGTAGACTTTTTTCCCCTATGATGAAAAGCAGAAACCTGAGCTGGTGTGAGGACAAAATGCTTGAACTTTCTTTTGTGTGTCATACAGTCAACAGCCAAGAACTGATGCTCTTCTTCACACTGACTGAGATGGGGGTTTCTGCACCTCTATTGATCTTACTTGGATAACAGATCACTTAGCTGGAAAGATCAGATTTCAAAACTCAACTGATAGTTATTTTTACTAGAAATAATGATTTCAGTCCTACACGGAATTTTCATATCTGCATCTGTGGTCATATTCATATTGGACTGGTTTTCATGCTTCTACTCTAGTCCTTTCTCATTCTGCCGGTTTTGTGGTCAGTATCCAGAAATTCATATCCCTTTTCTCATGTCTGTCTTTTGTCACTTACTACGCTAATTATAAGTTCATTTTGGGATTTAAAGGGGTCATGAAAAAAGGGGTCTTTTTATTATTTTATACTGTTGTCTGAGGCCCACTTAAGACGTTTGTGTGGCTTTTACATTCAAAAACATAAAAATACAGTAAGTAATAGGCTATTTTCTACCCTGGTTTTGAGGCAGCTCGAGAAATGCTCGGTTTTTATGGGCGTGCTGCATTGAAGACTTGGAAGTAAATGCCCACTGCTATGATTGGATAATAGTTTTGCATAGTAAACTAACTTTCTGTGTGTCTGTTTGACAAGCTACGTCCTCCTTCTGTGACTTTGGTTAGACACGTAAACATAATCAAAACATATCAAGTAATCTCTAACAAAGTAATAGTGACACATAGTACAAATATTCTTTACTCGCATAAGTGTAAATAAGCATTGCTTTTTAATCTGTCTCTGCAAATCCAGCATCGACCTGTCTTGTTTACAAAGGAGTCCGCGGTGAAATGAAGCGAACAAATGCTCAAATGTTTCTCACGTGAGCTGAAACTGCACTAAAATAGTTCAACCACGCATTCCTAATATTTGAATCCGAAGAAAGGTTATGCAGCGACTGTGTTCTTCCACAAACAGGCACTGCACAATATTTTGCGATCTTCAACGGCATGTTTATTGCTTGGTTGCTCAATCAGGTTTAGCGCCATTTACGTTATTTCCGTACTATGTCATGTGTGAATCGGTGGGCGGGGCTACAGAATTAGGCATTGATATTCTTCTGTGGAGGTGGCATTTAACCTATCTATTATGTCTTAGACATTCCAGGAGCTGCCGTTCACTGGGCCTGGTGTCAATAAAAGCTTTTTATTTCAGTAACAACAAGGACGTTTTCAGTTCGGAAACGTACAGTATATACACTTTTAGTACGATGATCTCTTATATATCAAAAGCTCAAGTAAAAGTTGATTTCTCAATTCATAACCCCTTTAAATATGGTTAAACGTGTTCCACTGGGAGTGCTACACTATTGTCTGTATTGGACCAAATAAATATTTAAGACACATGTGGAACGGGGAATGTGTTAAAAATTGTGTCCATTTAAATTCTACTGAAATCTGCTGTTTTTACTTGTATTTTTTGCTATAGCTTCCTGAATCTGATCCATTTCATCCAATAAAACGGACTTATTTCTTTCTAGAAACCACTTTAATTGACTTCATCCTCATAAATAGCAAATTCTGTTTTAAAACAACTTGATCTTAATGGCATTACTTTAGATCAGTGGATCGTAGAAATTAGAAGAACAAACAAACCTCAGAACACTCATGATGAATGAGCTGCGTTTTTGTTGTTTACTAAAATCCTTTTCATATCTTTCTCACATGACAATATAACTCATTGAGACTTGAGCACTCTGTGTGCGTAACTTCAGCAGAAATTGGCTGCGGTCGGGCCGGGGCTCAGATAAATGTGTCGTTCTGTTTGATGCAGTGAAATTGCATACACTGAATGCAAAAGTGCAACCCTGCGTGTTTGTCTCTTGTGCTTCTCTGCACTGCTTGAGACCTTGACATAATGACAAACCTTACGTTATCTGTCAGGCATGGTGAATTTTTAAATTAGCTGAACAAAAGTGTTTCTCTCACACACAAGCTTTTGTAATGCCAACTCATTGCTGACAGGTGTTTTCTACAGAATTGTTTTTGCAGCACCTGCACCCTCTCTCTTTTATTGGTCCAGTATACTTTATTTATCTGTATATGGTTTATTATTTATTATTAGGCTGCTTATTTTTAATTTACGTTTTTTAATTAATGCCATTTATTACAACAAAACTCTTTTGGAAATGTGAATCTTTAATTACACTTAAATATCGAGCAGTGAGCCCGATATTAAATGATTAACCACTCAAATGAGTGAGGCATTCATTCTGATTCAGATCAAAAGCTTGAGATTGTTAGAATTTCTGACCAATTTATTAAAAAAAGCTGCATTTAAGCACCATTTGTTTGTGAATCAGATGCTAGTATGTTGTTTTTTGTTTTTTTTGCATGCAGTCAGTGAGGAAAATGCAATGGTCATGTATTTATTGTTTTTGTGCCAATTTGTGACACAGTCATTTGACACATAGACATTGAGTCTAGACAGCAGACTCCACTCAAAATAAATAGCAGCATATTCACTGAGTAACGGTGCAAGGAATCATTATTTAGTTATACATTTTCTTTGTAGATTTGTGGCTTAAATTGTTTTTGGTTTGTGTTTAAAGTCAGTTTAAACCCACTTAAAGTAGTAGTCCTGTTTGACTTTTTCTTGTGAACCCAATATCCATGTTTCCAGTTTGTGTTTGTATTGTTTTAAATCTTCTCCGAGGGGCTTTTCTCAGATTATCCAGCTTTTCAGCTGGCCACTTGGACCCATTTGCACTTGTGTGTTTTGTTCCCCTTGCAGTTTTAGTTTGCACCTCTCTTTGTCCTTCACACACACATTCTTTGTGCACAGCCTACATATTTCCATTCTAGTGTTGCTGCACACAAAATCCATTGTTGCGTGAATACACAAAAGAGTCATTTTGGTGTTTCGAAAAACCTTGTGTGTGGCCTAAATATTTCGGTCCTAGTGTTGCTTCATACAGAGTTCATTGAAACTGACCTGATGCAATTGTTGCTTTCAACTCCATGCACAAAATAATGTCAGTATGGTGTTTCTACATTTGACAGGTTTGCTTCAGCGTAAGAGCTCTTTCTTCTCCTACACACCTGTATTTTGAACTGCCCTCCATTCAAGAGAAAATAATGTAGGCTTGGCCTTCCTGGATGCTTTGGGGGAAGAGGGGATTTACATGGGTTTTGTAAGAACTGCACGTCTCAGACACACTTAGGGTATGAAATTGGAGTATTCATTAGTGCACTAATACTGCTAGGAGTGTTCTTATCCCACCCAACTAGCAATCATTGAAACTAAATCAGTGATGGCTATGTACTAGAGGTCTGCTACCTGACCTGAGCCCAACGGGTCCCGAAATACTTTCGGGTCGGGTTCAGGTTAATGTTTAATGAATAGCTTCGGGTCAGGCTCGAGCTCGGGTTTATAGCTAAACTAAAACTATATGCAGTAGCCTAGGCTACACTGCTTTCATAGACACACGCACACACATTATAGCACACGACAACACAGCACGGAAACTTTTATTATTAAAATAGCTTCGACAGGCTACTGACTTTATATTTCTCTGCAATGAGGGGGTAAATCGCTGTTTTTTAAGTAACTAAGCCTCATTGCTTGTAAGAGAGACGCACAGATGCGCGTACACACAACTTTCATCTCTCTCTCTCTCTCTCTCTAATTTCCATAACTGTATAAAATTAATTAATGCAATCTTACCGCACTGCATCTCTGTGTCTGATTTAAAGCAGGCCGAATGCTAACGAGCCTTAACTGACGAAAATGACCATAATTTGCACGATGAAAGAGTTATCGTCTTGTCGTATACAACCATTCAAAAACTCGGCAGAATTTATGTGACCGCTGCACCTGATGTTCATAAACTTTCATAACTGGTAAGTGTTTTTTCTTTTGCCTTGTGAACTGGCCGAGCCTTAATGATTCTGTTTCTTTACATGTATTTGTTTACTGACCGTTGCATGCAATCGTGAAATACAGCATTTTTTTTTTTTATTGGCTATTCGTTGTGGGGGAAAAAAAGAAAAAGATTTCGGGTTCGGGCTCTAAACTGAACTGTGTCGGGTCGGGCTGAGTCAGACGATCTTGGGTACAGGTCGGGTTCGGGCTTCAGTTTAAATCCTGTGCAGACCTCTACTATGTACACACTTACTCCTGAGTCTCGTCTTGATGTATATTTGCATGTGTGAGCCACAGAACAATGTATTCTTTATTGTACTGCAATTGAGGATTGATGTTGATTTGGGATTTTAGAGAAATTTTATTGAAACTTAAGTGATGCTCTGCCAGTTGACTTTCCAAATTCAGCTTGACCAGTCATTTGACATGAAAAACCTCATACTGATTTACTGATTTACAGATTTTTTTACTAATGTTTTCTGTTTCTAAATGATCTGAAAACATCAACTTGACAATTTATTGTGAAAATTATTTATATAAAGTAAATTAAGTACTTGTCATGTGACTTGTGAAGAAAATGGAAAAAAGGTAAATATAATATTTGTTGTTTTTAAGCTGTAAATATTTGTCAAATTATGCTAAATGTATGAAATCTATGAAATTACCCTTGACAAGTCTGACAGTTAAGTCCACTCATTTAAAAAGTAATTTCCATTACAGAGTGTTTTTAAAAGCACTACATCATTTGAGATGTGATGGAAATGGTAACTGACTTAACCAGTAATATATTATTACTTGCATTACTGGTTGCAGAGTTCTGTGATGCATGTATACCGCCGGACTATGTCAACAGACAAATGGAATAAACCGATACTGCCATGTTTAGTGCCGTTTCTAAATCTCTACCGGGTGACTGTTAGATCACAACATTGGAGTAGTCACTAAGGTTCAAGGTAAGTAAGGTTCAATAAATTATCGCTTAGATATAATACACTACGCATCCATATCTCTTTCCTTTTGTGCTTTGAACTTTTCTATGCGGAGCGCTGCGCGCTGTGACCCTATGTTGCTTCAAGCGCATCATTCTGTGCACCGGATGCGCGTAAGCGTTTTGTGCCGCTCCGAGTTCGATACTTTTTAGGCACCGACCGAATTGCCTCGATACCATCAAGTATCGAAAAACGTCTCGTCGTTCGGTACCAAATTTCGATACCTAAGGGGTTAATCTCATCAATGTCAGTGTGCCAATAAGCCTGCAGCACTAGGTGTGCTTGACTAAAAAGCAGCGCGGCACAGATCGATCAGTGTTTGACATCCGCGACAGCGATTTGAAAGCATACGGAGCAGTCTGCTCTCTATAGCTCTCGTGGTACTTTAATACACCCGATCGTCTGCACTCAGAGATGTGGCGCACACGTGAGGCTGTAGTGTGAATGCGTCCCAGCCCCCTTAGATTTACACTGGTGCGTTTATTTTTAAATGAAAACGATCCTCGTCATACTGGCGTTTCCACTGCGTTTCAAGCCGACTTTGCACTATCTCTGACAAACGACAGACCGAAAGTCATTCATTTCTGATGGAGAGTGCGGGAGCTGCGTGGAGTTCCCATTATATGCAGATGTCTGTTCATACTAACGTTACACGACTGAAAGCACGTGTTACGTGATCATTCATTCACACTGTAGCATCATGCTACATAAGACAATAAATAAGATTTTACTCAAAACTCACTTTAAACCACCATCGAGTGTTTGTAATAACTTCCGATTGCCATCTAATGTGTGTTTTGGCCATGTAATGTTGCTGAAATTAAATATGTTATTACCTCTGAGTCAGAGCAGCGATCATGAAAGAGAGAGCACAGGCAGACAGCGCTGGAAGCTGCTATTGCTCATCAGTAAATCAGTGGAAAATGAATAGAAATCATGATACTGTCTGAGCTATGTGTTTTAAATCACAGATGTGTAAACTGAAGACTATTTGAGCTTTATTAAAACTATGCTCTGATTTATTGTGTTGGTTACATTTTTTTCCTTTGTGCAGTGGCTCATGAGATGAGTCTTTGAGTTTGTATAAACATCAACAAGATGAAAAATAAAACCAAAGTTTTTTTTTTTTTTTTAGATAATGTAATGTTAAAATTGATTTCATAAAATTGGTATCGAAAAAAGGATCGTTCAGGAGCCAGTATCGAAGTCAAGGTATCGGTACCGATATCGAAAATGGGGGGGTTTAAGGAATACCCAGCCCTAATTATAATACTTTTGCTCAATGAAAGATTATTAATAGCCTTTCTTGTTCTGTCCTATCTATCATATGTTGCGGTCTCATTACTGTGGTGTACATTTAAAAGAAATGCCTTTTAATTTTATAGTATATATTTTATACTAATATCCCCTAACTATATGGTTTTTTGGGGCCGATACCGAATTATGGAGATAACAGGCCATCGATAAAGCACTATCGATATATCGGCCGATGTTCTTTGTGTATATTATAGTACAGTACAAGTAAAAAGTTTGGACACTTTCCCATTTGTGTCCAAATATTTGACTGGTACTATATATAGAATAAAGTATATACATAAACAGAATATATAGATATATAATATATATATATATATATATATCTATATATATATATCTATATATATAACATTTTTTGCATGATCACGTAATGTGGTGCTCAACCTTATAAGATGGGACAGAGATATTTAATGGAGGCAGGCATTTAACAATTTGAACCAATAAACGTTATTTCCAAAATGAGTCTGACATCATGCACTGAACAGTAAAGTTGAAGTTTATTCAACTTTATTTCAATTCCATTCAACTTTATTCCGTTTAAGTTTTTCACTTTGGAACATTCATTCATGGATTTGTGCTACTGTCTTCACACACTGATGAAACTTACTAGAGAAGTGTGAATTGTTACATAATATACCTCTGTAAATAAATATTAATTCACATCTCGCGCACTTTAATGCCCTTTGAATGTAACGTGTGCATTCCCTTGGAACTGTAATCATGGCGGAATTTCATGTGAAGTCCACTTCGCGGGGCATTTACGGTCGAATAAGACGACGCTTGAATGCTGTTGCCTGAACAAGAGACCTCCTTACTGAAGTGAAAGTGTTGTCTGGTGCCACTATCTCATGAACGCGCCGGCGGTTTTCAACCAAATTCGGGGGATCCCTTCAGCTTGAGGAGCCCTCTCGAACACCACCCTCTGTGTGTTGGTAGCCCCCCGGGATCGCTTGATCGGTCGGCGCCGGACCGCGAATTTAACCACTCGTAACTCCCGAACCCCGGGGGCTATAGATGTGGGGGTGGTCTCATTCGAAAGCAGGCCTCTAGATGTACACTCGACTCGCGTTCGAGAGGGTTCCTTGAGCTGAAAAGATCCCCTGAATTTGGTGCGGATTCACCACGCCGTTACGGAGATATGACCGTTCAAAGTTTCAATGTTTTTCCATAGACTTAAGCCTTAAAGCGTTTCATCCAGGTCGCCAGTAGCTAACAATGGAGCACTCTCTGCTGGACAAACTAAGTAATTACACAATTCAGAAGCATTTAATCTGCGTTATATGTTCTGTAAAAACAAGTTCCTATCGGCGGCATATTCACTATTCAGCGACCATAATTACACAGAACATATACAGCATTTGACCACTGGATTTACAAAAATCAAAAACATTCATTTTTTATTTTATTTAGTTTATTTTATTATCTTGCGATTTTCTTAACATTTCAACATTGCTTCAACGACTGATGAACACATACATTTTTATTTGAATTATCATTCAGTTGTTTTTTTAATCACGTATTACTGTCTTTGGAAGGCTTTTGTCTTTCAAATGCATTAAAATGCAAAATAATTATTATTATTTACATGTATTTCAAGATCCCAGTCTTTTTTTTTTTTTTCAGCCGAACCTCTTTCAACTATATATTTAACATACATCCTGAGAGTTTTAGTAATAAATAATAGTGAGTAAAACATTTTGCATGTTCATGTTTTTTGACATTTGGTTTAATGTCCATGACCCTGCAGGTAAACAAATACATATTTTAAAAAAAATTAGTAATTTTGGATTGGATTTTTATTATTATTATTATTTTTTAAATGTTTTTATTAATTATTAGCTTTTCATTTAATTCATGAACCCCCTGTAGTTCCTTCACAAAATCGGTAGTGCAACGTTTTATGCACTTCATGTTGTTAATAACAATGAATGGAATATATTTTTATAGATTATCCTATTTAAATCGATGTGATGACCAAGTTACCGTACATCAAGTTCATCTAAAAGTAATCAAAGTATCAATTACATTACCTTACAAATTAGAGTGTAATGGATTATGTCACTGAATATAATTTCTGTCATGTCATTTGGAATCAGAACCTGACCACAGTTTGTAAGTAATCTGCCCAGCACTGGTGGGGCGGTTTAGTGTGGATGGTTTGGAGGAATGCTGAGGGTCTGACGGCCAGTGGAGCGAGGAGGGCTATCAGAGACCACTGAGGGAGGGGTTTTTCCCCAGTGGGGGTTACAGGGTTTCTGGCCATATCACATGGTCTATTTAGCACCCCAGTGAAGGACAGGAGCATTTACCCCTTTACTGGTCCTCTAGAGCCCTGCTTGAGGGTCTCAGACAAAACAACCCAAGCGCTTGTACGCATTATGATGTTGTTGATGGCATTTTTGTGAAATGTTTGAATGTTTAGGGAACATGTTAGAAACAGAAAAATATTTATGGATGAACAGCAGTTTATTTGGTCCACAAAGTGATATTATAAATTCAGCCCGGCATAATTCTGTACTTTTTATTTTAACTAGAATTTAGACATTTTGAGTGGTATTTGCCTGTGTAAAACTCAACTGCATGATGCTAGGCTGTTCTGGGTTGATAGGGTGTTGCTTTGCAGTTGCTAGGGTTTTCTGAGTGCTTGCTATGGTGTTTCTAGTTTAGTTTAATTTAGTTTATTGATTTATAAAGCATCTTTTAAAACAACAGATGTTTACATCAAAGTGCTGTAAAAGAAATGTAAAGCATTTTTTTAAAAATTGAAGACTAGACAAAAAATAAAACAAAACCAGACGGACAAATGAAAAATTTGCACCCTCAAGAAGAATTCAAACACAAAGAATCAAAGAATTGTGGATTTGAATGTTGAGGATTTGAACATAGAAATAGACGGAGAAGATCTAATAGAGAGGAAGACTATTCCAGAGTCTAGGATCAGCCACAGAGAAAGCCAGATTGCCTGTAAAACATGAACGAGGAACTGAGATTAGTAATTGACTGGATGATTGAAGGGATCTTGGGGTGAGAAAATCACTAATATACTGAGTTACAAGTTCATGCAAAGCTGTAAAATACTGTATAAAGAGCAAAATTTTAAAAGCAACAGAACTTAACCGGTAACCAGTGACGAAAGGCAAGCACGGGTGTAATGTGCTCACGTTTAATCTGGCTGCCACATTTTGTACCATCTGCAAGCAATTTAAAGCTGATTTAGGCAAACCTAAATAGAGTAAAATACAGCAGTATGACCCTGAAGTTATGAACGCATTAATAACTGTTTCGAGGTCCTTCTTAGAAAGCATCATCTTGAGCCTAGCTGTAGATCTTAACTAAAAGAAACTGCTTTTCAGTTGCAACAGCGCTGATCTGCTTATCAAAAAATAACATCAAGGTTTTTTACATAGTCATACACATCAGAAGAGAGGAGATCAAGCTTATTGACAATGATTTTTTCCATTATCATTGTTTAGCTGTAAATAAAAAAAATCATGTCCATCCAGCATTTTATGTCATGCAGACAATCAAACAAACTAGACTAAAGCTGAGTGTCATCTGCATAGAAATGATAAGAGAAGTTGTGTCTCTGAATAATTTGACCTAGAGGAAGCATATATAAAGCAAAAAGAAAAGGACCCAAAACGGAACCCTGCAGAACACCATAAGAGATTTGAACAGAAGATGAGAAACATTTCCCTACGTTAACAGAAAAAGTTCTCTCCTTGAGGTTAAAGGCAAACCACTCCAGCACAGGAACTTGAAACCCAACTACGTGATTGAGTTTTTGTAAAAGTATTTCATGATCTACTGTGTCAAATGCTGCACTTAAATCAAGTTATTAAAATAGAGCAAAAAACAGAGTGAGGGAAAAAAAGTTCTTGTCTGGGGTGTAAAGTGTCCCCACCCCACCCAGGTCTCTGTGATTGTAAATATATTTCTGTGATTTACACTTGCTATTAGAGGCTTCACCACATCACTATGAACACTATTACATGTGATGTTCAGACTCATTAACTACTTTGTCTTCAGCCCATGTTCTGAAAAAAAAAAAAAACAAAAAAAAGTCAAACTTATTTGTTGCCAGAAGAACCTGCAGGGCCAGAGCAATATTGTCCATATTTACGTTCTGCTTTTAGCGACTTCTCGTCTTGCACTTACGAGCATTCGTCTGAATCTGTAATGCACAATAGCACTCATGAGCGAGCGCCAGATGAACAATACTGATGCTTCTTTCAGCTTTGTTTGTTTTGGGGTTTTTTGGGTTTTATCATTCCCCCTCTTTCTCCTCCGCTCATGTTTTTGCTCTATTCGTCATTACAGCGAGAAAGCGGGGCTTGCTTTTTTCCGTTGCGCTCTGAAGTCTTGAGTCCCATCAGACCTGCTTCAGATTAAAGAGCGGACTGGAAAGTGCTTCCTCTTTGGCAAAGAGCAAAAGCCCATCAATACAATAGAGCAGCTCTCAAGGTCTTTCTCTGCCTCTCTCTTACAAATATAATACCACATTCCCGTCGATATTATTGAGATGCGGTGCGTAAACGCAGCCCCTCTCTCCCATTTCTTTTAACCTGTTAATGTGTATTGATTCGGGCCCACCATGCAGGAGCGAATGCTGTAGGGCTCTTCTGTTCGACTGGCGAAAGCTGACTCTTCAAGCTTTCAAGAGCCAGAGTTTCTCTTCTTTTATCAAAGCTCATAGCGTCTGCCATGGGGGGCTTTTTCCAGGGTGGTGTTTATTTTTGCATTTTGTGTTTTTTTACTAACCAATGTCTTACAATAAAAGATATGAATAATAATTTCCAAAGAAGCAGAGTCAAAAGGAAAGGTTTCCAGGAGTACTTAGCCATCCACGCATTGACTCCACATCGATTTGTTAATGTACCGTATTCATGTTTCTGCTGTTTATTTTGTCCGACATTTCTGTCACATCCTTATGTGATTCTTCCTGTTGTCGTGACAATCCAGTGGTAATGGAAAAATCTTGTAAAAAAGGGATTTGTGATGTAGAAGTAGAAAGACTTTCAACATAATCAATGCTAAAAATGCCACAAAGACATCTTGAGAACATTTATTCACAAATAGCTACAGATAGGGACCAAAGGTTATCCAACCAGTTACATTAAACGGTTTATATTGCATTATTTTTATTATAAAAGAATTCTAAATATTTACACCGTGTCCGTTGCATACGGCCATCCTGTTTTTGTTGTATGTAAATGTGTGTAAAATGTGTATTAACTGTGACAGTATTTCACTCTTTATTTATATTGTTGTTATTTTTGTTTTCTGTTTCTTGATAGTTAGTATTTTGAGGTACATAGTGTAAAAATTGTTTCACTTTTTAATCATCGATCCGTTGTGTTGTTGTATTGTTGGTTATTAAAATGTTTTATATTCATTTTTATTAATAATGTATTAAATTATTTTTATTAATTTTGGTATATTTCTGTCATAATCACCTTTACATACATTTCTGCCATTTATCCATCCATAATAATGTACTATATGTACTATTGTTTTTTTTTCAATTTCAGTTTTAACTTATGTATATTTCTTCCAGTTTCCCATGCAATTGTATTTATATAACTGTGTTGATAAATCTATAATGTATAATATTATATATATATATATAGTTATTTTTTTGCCTATTTTTTGTTTTTAAAGCACATATTTCTGCCATTTATCCATCGTAACATTGTTACTTTTTTATTTCAGTTTTTAATTTTACATTTTTCTGTCATTCATCAGTCAAATTGTGTATGTAGTTCTGCCATTTATCCATCATAAAAGTGTAACATAGATTTAGATATTGGAGTTGAACTTAGATTTTCTTCTTTATTACTGCATTGCAGTGGTTTAACATGAGAAATATTCCACATGCTTGTTTTAAATCATTTGTCACTTTTTGGTCCATTTAATTTCAGTTTAAAACATTTATTATGGTAAGTTTGCTGGCAAGATCCAATTTTACACACATTTGTCACTTGCTGAGTGTTAATTTGTGATTTTGTGCTCTGGTATAAACAATAATACAGCCATTGCACACCAATTTGTAACTTTGTGTGTTTTTTTACACAGAAATAATTTTTCTGTGAGTCCAACCATCTTGAAACTAACTTATGGTGACTGTGTGTGCAGGTAAGTGACCAGGTAAATTTATTTCATATGATATGTTTGTGTATTATAATTCTTAGTTTAGCATCAGTTTGACACAAACTGTCCTCTGCAGTAAACATGAAGCATATGCTGGTGGTTTACCGTCTGACATGGTGCTAAAGCAAGAACACACGCTTGTCTCTGTAGTGGGCTTCCTGTAGCGTGTGCTCCTCTCATCCATTGCAGCACTATCTGAGATTCCTGTCTTATATCCTGTTGGACATGAAAGGCAGCGGGACGGGACCGCTGAGCTCCGAGAGACGAGAGAAATCCCATGAGTCTTGTGGGCAGATGGAACGGGAGCGCCTTGAAGGACAGGAATGTCGCCGGCAAGAAAGAGATCATTCTCTCCAGATGAAACGAACATGTGAGGATGAGAGAGATCTTTGTGATCTGCACACGTGCGACAGGCTCAAAGTAACTACACAAACATGTCCAGTAGTGATTCCAACGTGTTTGTGGTGAAGAACATGACAAATTATGGTGGCTGTGCTTTAGCATATGATTTAACGATTTAGGTGCTTTTTTTTTTGAATCAATTGCTGAAATCATAGAGACGAAAATATTTCAAAAGTTTTGGGCCAGTAACGCTTATTAAAAGTTTTGAAAGATGTCTCTTATGCTCAGCAAGGCTGCATGTAGGCATATTTGATCAAAATACAGTAAATATTGTGAAATTATTATTACAGTTTAAAAATAGCTGTTTTCTATTTTAATACATTTTAATAATGTAATTTATTCCTGGGATGCAAATATGAATTTTCAGCAGCCATTACTCCAATACGTAAAAATATCAGGAGGATTAAATATAGATTTTAGTTTTAAAAATATACAACAAAAAATTTAACAAAAAAAAATGTACTAAAAGTTTCAATAATTATATGTATATATACACACACACACCACACATATATGTGTGTGTGTGTGGGTGTGTGTGTGTGTGTGGGTGGTGTGTGTGTGTGTGTGTGTGTGTGTCGCTGAATGAGTGGCGGGTTATTATGTGTGGTGTGGGATGTGTGACCTGGAGACACAAAAGCCGTTCGTAGCTCAGCGTCTATGTGCAATAGCCTCAAAACTACTCGGGTCAAATTACTGATGTTCCGTATTGTTATGCCAAAAAATCTTTAGGATGAAGTAAAAGATCAGTTCCATGGAATATTTAGTACATTTCTACCGTAAATATAAGTCAAACTTAATTTAGATTTTTTTTTTTTTGCAGCCTCAGATTCCAGAGTTTCAAATAGTTGTATCTCATCCAAATATTGTCCTAACAAACCATACATCAGCCGGAGGAAAGCTTATTTATCAGTATTATTCAGCTCATGTATAAATCTCAATTTCAAGAAAAATTGACCCATTTATGGACTGTTGATATATATACTATATCTATATATATATATATACACCATGCATTTAAGCCTAAATTGTTACCACTGGGAAATGTATTTTTTGCCACGGAAACACATTTTAAATATGTTTGGTATGTGAAGGTTCAAAACTCCATTTTCAATTCCAGAGAAACGTTTGCTGTATGGTATCCTGTCTTCGCAGTATGTGTCACGTGATCCTTCAGAAATCACTATAATATGATGATCTGCTGCTCAAGAAACATTTTTCATGCTGAAAACAGTTGTGCTGCCATGATTTATTTTCTGTTGTAGAATCAATGATACTTTATTTTCAGGATTCTTTGATAGAATGACAGAAAGTTTTAATAGATTTACTTGACCTGGAAATCGTTCGGCAACATATAGAAGCCTCTTTAATGTACTTTTGATCAATTTTAAAAGCAAGTCTGTGTGCATGTTCTGCTCTGTAGATATGGATGTATGTAGCAGTTTTATCATACATTTATTATGCGCCTGTCCAGGGGTGAAATCAGCCGGCTGCTAGTTTCGATTCTATCAACCCCACTAAAGGGTGAAGTGTGAGCTTAGTCTGATTTATCCGCGATGTCCCGTACGATCACCCGGATGTGACTGTACATTTGCCAACCACAGGAAAACATTGGACAAAATGGCAATCCTGCATCTTTGCATAAAATCCAAATACGGTAACCTGTGTACTACAATCACTCAGTCTTCAGCTGAAAGAAGCAGACACTCTGCCAAACTAATACCAACAAATTTTATTCCGGTTCACACAAATTATTATTAATGGCGCAACGTATCTATGACTCTGTGATGTTTTCTTTATTACTATAATATATATTATATATGTATCGTAATTTTTTTTTTTTTTTTTTTTTTGTTTTTTTTTGCAGTTTCGTGCACAAGTGTGGAGGCTATGAGCTCAAAGCGCCTTTTCAATAGTGCATGATTGATAAAGAATACATTTTGACTGCTCCATATGTAGGATTAGTAAACTTGCTCGTTAGTGAACCTGGATACACTGTATGCACTTGCGATGAAAAGCATCGAGTAGCTCTCATGAGCAACACGAGTCACGACACTCTGGAGGGGGGCGGGGGAGGGGTGGGGATAAAGCTTCGTACAACCATTCAGTGGCCCTTTTTTTACTTAGGGTCAGTTTAGTGTAGTTGCTGTGCTATTTGAAACATGACCGACTATATTATTTAAACCCACAGATTACATTGTGCATATACCTGTAAGTTAAATGTTGGCCAAGTCCTATCGCATTTATCGGTTTGAGATTTTTAAAATCCTGCAATGTGCTTCACTATTCCATTTTTAATACGTATATACAGTAGGGAAAATAATAACAAGATTAGTCAGCCACCCCAACTGGTGCAAGTTCTCCCACTTAAAAAGTTGAGAGAGGCCTGTAATTTTCATCATATTTATACCTCAACTATGAGAGACAAAATTGGGAAAAAAAATCCAGAAAATCACATTATTTTTAAAGAATTAATTGGTAAATTTCTCGGTAACCCACAACCGGATTTGGGCACGGCCCCTAACAGAAGACCAAGCAAGATTTTTGGCTCTCACAGACCTGTAACTTCTTCTTTAAAGAGGCTCCTCTGTCCTCCACTCATAACCTGTATTAATGGCATCTGTTTGAAATCGTTATCAGTATAAAAGACACTTGTCCCACAACCTCAAACAGTCACACTCCAAACTCCACCATGGCCCAGCCACCACGAGCTGCAAAGGACCCAGAACAAACTTTTAGACTCGTGCATCCAGTCGCGTGAGGGTTCATCGAGGGAGACATCCTCGGCAATTAAGAGATTAAGCAGCTTGGTGTGATAGAAATCAAACGGTGGCGTGCCGCAGCAGCATTTCTATACCGAAGAAAACTGGGG
This sequence comes from Sinocyclocheilus anophthalmus, assembly GCA_018155175.1. Lineage (NCBI taxonomy): Eukaryota > Metazoa > Chordata > Actinopteri > Cypriniformes > Cyprinidae > Sinocyclocheilus > Sinocyclocheilus anophthalmus. Next base: position 6,759 of record JADLZN010002415.1, on the reverse strand, counting down.
CGAAGACAACTCAGTACTTGAAGACAAGAACCCAACCTGAGTTATCATCTCCCTCGATATGGGGCTCCATGCAAGATCTCACCCCGTGGAGTCAAAATGATCAAAAGAACTGTGAGCAAAAAATCCCAGAACCACAAGGGGGGACCTAATGAATGACCTGCAGAGAGCTGGGACCAAACTAACAAAGGATATGTAGCGCCTAGATCATGGGGGAAATGATGAATAATTAACCATAAACTAGTATAAGTAAATCCTTATAATATTTAAGATCCACTGTAGATATTTAGCTGACCTTTCAGGGTCAACTGTCTTGTCAATTCTGAGAACGTTAGTTTCCTGGTTAAGGGAAACAACTTTCTTACTGTACAATTCTATAACTTTGTAACGTAAATCTGCATGATTATAGACTCCGGTTATGAGTAAACAATGAAAACGTCAAGTGTGATACAAGTAAGACATTATTAACTACATAAACACTTAAACTAATCTAACATACTACATAAACACATTAAGCCGGTCTAACTTACACATACACACACACACACACATACAGTTGGTATAGGAAAGGGTTAAAGTTTAACTCAGCATAGAAAGAGGCATAAAGAATGGATTTTATGGAACACTTTGCATGTATATTCAACAGATCAAAGCCTTCAGGGATACGTCAAATTCTGAGTTCAAACACACCTTTGTAAAAAGGTGTAACTGATACTGAATGTATTAATTAATAAGACTAAGTTTGATACTTAGCGAGTCTCGGCGGTCTGAAAGTGATTCCTGATGCAAATCTTAAAGCTTTCCGTAGATCTTTGCTGAATTCGGGTCGATGAGAAAAACCAGTTTGAGTCAGTGTCACTTGAATGGAAAGAACTAGGCCGAAGAAAGGCCTGGCACAAATGCTTTGGTATCCTGAAGCGTTTCTCACATCTTCATCTTTGCTTCTGACCGAACCACCGACTGGGCGGGTCACATGGTGTGTCAGCTTTAAGGTCAGAGAAGATCCCCGCCTCTCAATATGGGCTTATCCAATGAGAAAAGCCGTAATCCCAAGTGGGCGTTTTGAGATCCCATGGAGTTTATGACTCTTTGTGTGGAAACATAGTACTTTAGTATCTGGAACTTTGATTGAAAAAACTAAAGGTTCTTGCAGGGCAACTAATATATTGACCTACGTAACAACAAGATCAATAACATTCATGGTTAGGTCTAGCAGAAGGCGATATAATAGATACTAAAACAGCTATAAGGAGGTCATATCTGAATGAGTGGTTTATGTAAGCGACGAATACAACTGTATATAATACAACAGATTATTTGTTTTTTGTTTTTTTTTTTTTTTTTTTTATACCAAAACAGCAATAATATCACACAATGGCCTAAGAACAAGGTGTTCATTCAAAGAAAAGGTTTCGCTGAATTAATTACGTAGAACAGTCCATTTCCTCCTGTCATTTGTACCCCTTGTTCTGGAGGAAAGCAGAAGCGAGCCGGCTCGCATCCAACAAGGTTGATAAATGTATCGGGTTCCATGAGAACCAGCGGTCTGTTCCGGCGTCCTGAGGGGTGTTACAGAGTATTTTTTTAAATATAGCTAACAAAATATATATTTTGTGTTGGAGTGGTCCAGACGCTACAGCTACCATCAGTAAGACACTGCGCCGCCAGGGACTGAAATCTTGCAGTGCCAGACGTGTCCCCTGCTTAAGCCAGTACACGTCCAGGCCCGTCTGAAGTTTGCCAAAAACCATCTGGATGATCCAGAGGAGGCATGGGAGAATGTCATGTGGTCAGATGAAACCAAAATATAAGACCTTTTTGAGTAATAATATTAAAAACTCAACTTGTCGTGTTTGCGAAGGAGGGAGAAAGAGTGCGAGTTGATCCACAAAGAAGCACCATACCTACTGTGAAGAGAGGGTGCGGGTGGAAACATCATGCTTTGGGCCTGTTTTTCTGCAAAGGGACAAGGACGACTGATACGTGTAAACGAAAGAATGAATGGGGCAATGTATCGTGAGATCTTGAGTGAAAACCTCCTTCCATCAGCAAGGGCATAGAAGATGAACCGTGGCTGGGTCTTTCAGCATGACAATGATCCCAATCACACCGCCCGGGCAACGAAGGAGTGTTTTCGTAAGAAGCATTTCAAGGTCCTTGAGTGGCCTAGCCAGTCTCCAGATCTAAACCCCATAGAAAATCTTTGGAGGGAAAATCCGTGTTGCCCCCCCACACAGCGAACCAAGACCTAAAAAAAGTACTGCAATCTAGAGGAGATCTGCATGAGGGAATGGGCAAAATACCGCAGCAACAGTGTGTGAGACCTTCAGAACCCCGTTGATCTCTGTCATTGCAAACCAAGGGATATAAACAAGTATTGAGATGAATTTTTGTTATTGACCAAATACTTATTTTTCACCATAATTTGCAAATAAATTCTTTGTAGGATTTTTAATGTGATTTTCTGGATTTTTTTTCTTGTTTTGTATCTCATAGTTGAGGTATACCTATCATGAAAATTACAGGCCTCTCTCATCTTTTTAATTTGGAGAACTTGCACAATTGGTGGCTGTAAATACTTTTTTGCCCCACCTATCTAATATATATTCTATCTATATATTATATATTCAGATATATATTACTCTAGTATTTTCACCAAGCTACTGAAATGTTCAGTAATTTCTGTTTGTGTTTTCCACCCCTTGTTTTGTTTTTGCCTGGTAGTGTTGCGTATATCTTTTGCTGTAGTGTTGTCAGTGGAAATATCAGTTTACATTTCAAAACATTCATTTTGCCATTAATTGTAAAAATCCAGTAATGTATGTAGAAGACAGCAGCCACAGGTGCTCCACACATGTATGACCTGATCTGATCATATCAGTCTGTTCTGATGATTACATGAAGAACCAGAAAAACTGAGACAGCTCAATCCAGAAACTGTGGGCAAACATCTACCAAGTATGCTTCAAGACCTCCCGTGAAAAAAATCGAAGATATTGAGGGGAACATTATTGCAAGAAAATAGATAATTCAGTCATTATACTTCACAAATTTCACAAATCGTGTTTGCTTGCCATTTCTTTGTAATTATTAGTGAAGCTTACTAGCAATATCGGAGTGAAAATTGTCTACACTCTTACTAAATAATTTTTTTCTAAGTTGTAAATAAAACCGATTATTGGAGTATGATTTCAATAAAAAATACTTGCTCAGTCATTCTACTTCAATATTTCATGAGTTCATTCTTTCTTTATAATTATTTATTAAATTCACTAGCAATTTCTGAGTGAAAACTGTTAAAAGTAAATCCTACACCATTTTAGTTTTTTCTCAGTGTAGCGTCACTCACTGGACATTTCAATTTGAACCCTGTTGCAGTGCAATAATTTTTAGAAATGCTTGGTGGATGTGAATTTCACATTCCCTTATAACACCATGCCATTTGCAGACATTTTATTCCAACGAAATCCATTGCATTCAAGGTCTTACGTTTTATCACCGATCATGCGTTCTTGGGAATCGAACCACAGTGCTTGAGCCACGCTCTGCTATTATCAGCCACAGCCAGCGGTTTGTTTCAGGTTAGAGTTGCATTATAATGGTCAATAATCACATGTTATTCTACTTTCACTACAGGTTGAGGCAGCAGGCGCCAGGAAATGGAAGAGGATGGAGATGCCCCGAGCAACATCTTGACCATGTAAGTATTCCAACTCATGTCCCTCCGATGGCATGGTCGCAACGGATTCCTGACATATCAGCCCCGCCTCACCTGTCACTAGCTCATGGTTTCTGGCAGCCTCGGCGACCCGTCTCGCCACTCGAACCCCCGTGACATACCGAACCAAATTCACTGGCCACACCTTCCCCCTCCGTCCCCCCGTACGTGTCGACCAGTCTCATTTGACCCCCCGATGTGACGCACGCCGGCCAACCGTGGACGCGGAACATCTCTTGTCTGCATGGATAATTAGAAAAAGCTGGCTGTGGCGGTGACCAGCACTAATCGCACACCGGGCTTCATGAGACTAGGAAGACAGGAACCAGCAATCTAGCAGACTGCTCTCTCTCTATGGCCGAGATATGACAGCCTACGTGAACCGCCCCAATCCGCTGCACCAACACCATGAAGACTCTGTCCGCTAAACTAAGTGCATGGTAATGGGTTTTGCATGTGAATGATTTTGTGTGTAATTTGAAAGGATGGATTCAGTGCCATAAAATGAACGACGGGCAATTTAGGTAACTCGCTCCTCGTGATGGGTGCCTGAACCTGGTCACCCGATTTTCTTTGGAACAACAAACAAGGCCTGGTTTGTCAGATCACAAGCTTACATAAATGTGAGACATTACAGTTAGTTTTATGAATCATCACCACTTTACAATCTTAAAGTAGCTACTTTAAGTATACCGTGGTATGACACATCAAAAATCACCAAGTGAGGTTTATACAATGCATTATACCATTGTTTAGGAAAAGTGACTAAGGGTGGTAAAACCAAACGGATTGTTTGTCTTACGAATATTTATCGTTTATAACATAAAAACATTACCACGACGTATGATTTTCATACTTTTTCTACCTCCTCCTTACTATTAATTATTTTATTCGGCGGTAGTATCTTTACTATTTTATTCTTATGACTATAGTTTACTATCAGACGTTATAGATACAAAAAAAACTATTTCAATTATTTCCTAATTATTCATTATTATTTTATTTATTTACTTACAGCAGATATTAGGGTTGTATATAAATATTACCACAGTTTTTGCATGACTATGTCAATAATACAGTGGTACTTTTTCGGTAATTATTTATTAGACTATTTTAGTAGAGTTATTTAGATTGTCTTATTTAATTTTATATCGTGTTTTTATTTTAGTTTACCTTACACCCCATTAGTTATTTGTCCGACATCTTTGTCCATCAAATAAAGGTATTACAGTTTAAATGCTACATATGCACATTCGATGACTACTGTCTTTACTTTATTAATTTACAGTAAGATATTATCTAAACGCTACCACCTGTATTGCCTGACTGACATATCATGTCCTTCGCGTGTGGTAGCTTCATTTTATTCGACTCTTTTATTATTTAGTTATAGGATCGAAAAAGAAGTGTTTATTTAGAAATTTTTCATTAATGATTTTATTCATTTACTTCTTTAATTAATGTTACTTGTTTTATTAGGATTGTGATTTTGTTTTTTTTTTTAGGTCACTACCCCACCCCCCCCCTGCCAGGTCACAAGATGATTTTGCTTTCAGCATGAAAAAAATAATAATTAAAGCATACAGGTTTGCATCAGCATTTGATGGCCAGGCATGATCTCTGTTGGCCTCAAACATATGGTTACATGCAGCAGATCTAATGTTAGCTTTGGCCCTTCTTGTGTACTCGGATCTAACTGTACTCATACTCATCAAAGCTTTAGCGAGTGATTTTCTGCCATCAAACAGAAAAGGAGGTCAGTTGCGCAGCCTGCAGCTGTGTAGATTAACAGACGTTATGAAGAGAAGCTCAGGAGAATACAAGATCTCCCCTCCATCACGCTGAGCTTTCAGATGGCCTTGTGCTGTTTCAAAACAAAGACATTGAGTTAAACCCTCACGCTCTTATTTCAGGCTTTGTTTGTCCTTGAAGGTTTGCTATTAAGAGTCGGCTGATGCGTTTGATCTGTATGATAAACAAGCTCATCGCTCTTATTGCTCATCCTTAACAATGCATGTCTTAAAACAAGTCACATGATCAAGTCTTAAAAAATGAATTAATGAATTACATCCTCTGATTGCTGTAGATACAGAGCGAGCTGTGAAATCCCGTCATGAATATTTATGAAGACGTGACCCGGGGCAGGATGTAGGCCGAGTGCTATCCCAGCATGCCCTGCTGTGAGGGAAGCGGATCAGATCGTCTTCATTCCGTAAGTGCACTTCACAGACAGCACAGCGATTCATTTGACTGTTTATGACTGAAGCTGGAACTGTTTGCTCTCTGTAGACCCTTAAAGGTACAGTGAGGGTGTCAAATGCAATATGGTACTTTGGTATTCAGACCACATGTGTTCACTACATTCAGTAGCATGTCATATAGGACTCCAAGGTACTTCAGAGAATACCATGGTATTAACATGTCTACAAACACCACAAGCTTGTTTTAACTGATGCATATGCACATGTTTGGGAACTTCTACAGATGAAGTACAGAAAAAAGTCCTCTGTACTTCAGAGATTTCATTTTATATTTTATTTAAAATATTATTCTTTTGTTTATTTTATTAACTTTTTGATTAAGTCATAAATATACCACAATATCATGACTGTCAATATCATGGCACTTTATATTATTGCCGTTGTATAAATATTAAAAAGTAAATATAAGAAATGTAATAAAATATTATCTATATAATTTTTTTTGTAATTGTATTTTATTTGATATAGCAAAATATAATGAATGAAATCATTGATAATCTGAAAAAAAAAATAAAAAAAAATATATTCATATATTAATTGACAGATATATTACACGCCTAAGGCATAATTTATGCGCCCAGTATAAAGACTTTTAATTTTGCTTATAAAAATTAGTAGGAAGGGCGGTATAGGATACTATCAAATTTTTTTTTTTTTTTTTAAATTTTTTTTTTTTTTTACTCATAGCATTAGATAAGGTGTGTATAAAACACACTACCACAATTTTACTTATTATAATTAGTGCTGTCAAACCATTAATCGCATACAAAATAAAAGTTTTGT